>CM032449.1:50510720-50547876 GCA_019049505.1 Pachyrhynchus sulphureomaculatus | reverse complement strand
ATATATGTATATATATGTATATATATATTTAGGCAAACTCCTAATGATTAGTATTCTTGCTAGGTGGAAAAAAATAGCAGTATTATAATATTTTATAAAACTTTTCGTGTTTTCTTGGCTTGCGGTGATGATTTGGGCTTCCATTTCTGCCCTTTGACGTTTTGTCCGTTGGTCCTCATAAAAACACAATATCTCTTCAGTAGTGACAATTAAATTTCACCAAATTTGGAATATTTCTAAAGGTTCGTATGATTTTCCGAGACAGTTGCATTCGAAGTAACTTTTGATCTTTATATAAAACATATAGTCAATTATTGGGAATGTGGAATCTTTGGCACAATGACACTACTCAGTATATATCACCACTACACCAAACACTTTATTTTTGCAATAGAAGCGCGTTTCGATAACCATGTTAGCTTCATCAGGAGCGATGATTGACTAAAGCTCTCTATCTTTATTTAAAATACACAAACTTCACTGCTGAAGCTTTAATTCTTTAGAATTCATTAATAAAACAAAAGATCTAGTTCTGAATGAAGGCGAAATTTTAATTTCTTCAGTTCTTTGTTTCCAAGTGTGCCAGTACCACATGATGTTGATGTTTTCGTGATTTTTAGTGTTCCGTACGGAACACTTATAAGATCACTTCGGTGTCTATCCGTCTGTCTATCCGTCTGTATGTCCGTCTGTCTGTCCGTCTGTCACACCCGATTTTCTCCAAAACTATTTGTCATAGAAAGTTGAAATTTGGTAATAATATAGGAATTGATGGCCTCATCAGAGCCATGTAGTTTTGGAAGTTAAATTTTGACTTAAGGGGTGAAATTGGAAGCGAAAAAAAAATTTTTTACTAGGTAATCGGGTGTGGTGTCAAATGAGAGCTTGTGAAAACGCGATTAAAAAATATATATATATAATATAATACTTGCGCGCACTTTTCTTTGTGTAGTTTTTAAAAAATCGCGAAAAATCGCTGTTCAAACGCCTTATCTCGAAAAGTACTTATCAAAAAATTTTGAAAAAAATTCTGGAATATTCTTCACGGGGTGTAGATTGAACGAAAATTATCACGAGCGCATTACCTTTAATAATTTATCTGGTATATAAAAAAACAAAAATTTCAAGGTCATCAGATTTCAGTAAAGATTGGAAACAAAATTTGTTGAAAACTCATTTGGGGTGTGTTTTGTGAAGTAACTGATCATTTTAAACCTCTGTAACAAAATTTTTTATTTGAAAAGCAATCAACGTACGGAACACTAATTGCGCAAATTTAACTTGCACTTGACCGGTTATTTTTTTATACAAAGAAAGCAAATATAGATGATCTTGTTTCCAAATTAAATAGCCGATATGATTCCATTAAATTCACTTACGAAATTGAGAACAAAGGACAACTGCCTTTTCTAGATATTTTAATTTTAAAAATAATAATATTTTAGAATTTGATATCTATAGAAAAGGCACAGTAACAGACATATATATATATATATATATATATATATATATATATATATATATATATATATATATATATATATATATATATATATTCCTAATGATTCATTTCCTTGCAAACAACACAAATCAGCTGCATTACATTTTTTAGTTCATAGTTTGGTCACTCTTCCTCTGAATAGAGTAAACTTCAATAATGAAAGAAATCGTATAAGAAATATAACTAGTTAATGTTTATGACGATGACTTAGTAAACAAGTTAATAAATAGACATAAATTCAGGTTAAATATTCAGAATTCCACCTTTTTTACATGCGAAAAAAATAAGACCAAGTATGCCTCCATACCATATAATCCGAAATCTAGTAGGGGACTCAATATGGTATTTAATAAGGTATGTCGCACTTTGGTCTATAAGTAATCAAACAATCTGAGAAATATGCTAGGAAATCTCAAAGATAAGATTCCTAATTATAAGAAAAGTGGAATTTATGAAATTAGTTGTAATGATTGCGACAAAAATATGTTGGGCAAACAAAAAGGTCAATTAAAACACGGTTTAAAGAACATTTAGCTTATTTAAAAAACAGTAGAACAGGAAAGTCTCGCATTGCCGAACATGCCCTTAAAGCTGATCATACTGTAACATTAGATAATCTAAGATTAATTAAAAATGTATCTGATTGTTGAACGCATACGAGAGTATGGAAATTATAAAATGTAAAAATAGTTTAAATAAAGACAGAGGGCCTATTTCTTATAGTCCCCTCTACTGGTTACTTGATCGGAACTGAATAATTCAAGTATGAGCATGAAGTATAAATAGGGCAGATTTATAGTTTAGCTTTAGTCAATCATCGCTCCTGATGAAGCTAACATGGTTAGCGAAAAGTGCGTCGAGTGCAAAAATAGAGTGTTTGGTGATATATACTGAGTAGTAAAATATGTAGGGCCAATTTTACGGTAATATTGGTTACCGTAGATCATTTTCTAAAATCATTTGAATTCTCTTCCCGCTGAAGATTAGCGCTTTCTACATTATTTTCAGTGATTTTGTGCCGATCATCTGCGATAAATTCAAGAACGATTTTAATTTCTGCTCGAATTGATATTAGTCTTTTCCAGTATTTATCGTATTCAATCTGTTCTCGAGCCAAAATGGGTTTTGGACAAGTTAAAGTCTTTAATTTTTCCAAGTAATAAGTTTCATATACCTTTTCCTTTATTTTGAGTACTTCTGTAGCATTCGTATCTGTTTTTTGTGGAAAATTTAATTACAGCCCTTTATTCCATGGCATAATTTCTAAAATGAAATTTTTTAATTGCTGAATAAACATTTCAGTTATCTGTCAATATTTTAAAGTGAGATATGATTGTAGATAGTACCACTAATTTATGCTGAACAACACCAATCTGAAAATTAATTGTCGAAGTGGGTGTAAATAACTGGTTTGTTTTCGGTCGGTCTGTCTGTCAGACTGTGGGTAAAATTTCAAAAGATATGCGAGGACTATTAACACGTAAATTAAGGAAGGTACTTCTTGGGAGACACTGCTCATGAGTTAGGTAACAAAAGGGACTAGAAATAATATATTTTATCAGATCTTTTCCCTTTGTATGTTGATTGAGATAAGGACATAAAATCAGTGATAATTTATCGTTAAACAAGTTAATGGTGTTTCAAAGTTAGGCAGGTGTTAAATGGGAATAACTTAGATTATGTTTTTGGGATCAAGAAATTTAAAAGTAGTGTAAATTTTTCACAAATTCAGGTTCTAAGTAAAATAATCAGTAACGGTATTAATTCTAGATTTTTTTTTTTTTGAGGGAAATAATTTTACCATTTTTACATAAATATAAGTTTTAAAATTAAATAGGTGTATTATAAAAAGTAACTCTAATAAGTCTTACTATACTAACAATAACTACTTCATATTATATACAACGATTATCTAGGGGCATTCAGAATTAAGAAATAGAGTTCCTTTCACTTCATTCTTTTTAAAATTATTCACAATTTATTAAGTTATATGTAGGCAGAACAATTATAAAATTAAACAGGAATTTGATTTCAAATTTGTTATACTTATAGTACTTGAAATAGAATTTTAAGGTAATATTTCTTTTGTGGAAAAGAGTTGATTTTAATATCATTTTGAAATTTTGTCTGGTTTCTCTTTAGATAATTAATAAATTAATTATAATCAAATATGCAAGAAGTGAAAAGATGATGTGGCTAGAAGGATTGCTTCGAATTTACCGGGATTTTTGGAATCGCCAAATCCAAAAATTACGTTATTTTTTTATATTTTCAGTTTTACCAGAAATATGTAGTATGTTCTTCGGCTCATGCTCCATACAACCATGGGGAGAAATGCCCAAAAACAGTTTGAAATTGTCTTGTCTAAGAAGCATGACTTCATTATTCATTGTGCAGTCATAAAGTACCTTATTTTATAAAAAATTGAGATTTTATTGAGAAGAAAATTGGAAACATTTTTTTGTTTGATTGAAGATAAATTGAGGAATCATTACTGCTAAAAAAACTGTGCATGCGTTTGTGCTTTGCCGAGTAGTTATAACAAAACTATTCTTGCCAACAATATTTGCTAATTTCTGTTAATGCTTGCAGGAATTGAGTCTAGGAACAGATTTTATTCCTGACTTCTTTTTCAATTTTTGTGGTAGAAATGTACAAACTAGCATGATACATTATTTGTTAAAAATTATATTTCCCAAATGAAAAAATGTGCAAAAGAGTTCAAGATATATAGCTTTCAAGACAGTTAAGGCTTAGTATCGAAAATCTTGACTAAAATTACGTTAGCTAGTTGATGCTTATGAGACACTTTATATAATTTGTATAAAATGTAGCTACAAAAAATCAATTTTTTGAGAATTTGTTTTTTTTTGGTTTATTTCGAAATTTAGTCCATAAAAAAACAAGATAAAATATTTCGTGAATTAATTTCTAAATTAAAATCGGAAATATACAGTAATAATTACTTTGCACTCTTTGCGATTAATTTTTAATAAAAATCTTCTAAAAAAAATAAAATTAAGCTATAAAAAATCTATATGGAAAAATTCGTACCTTTGGAAGGTTGAAAAAACTTGCCATGATTACTATAACATCGTAGGGCTGTCTGAAAAGTACTAGACCTAACAATGAAAGAACATTATTTTTATGTTTTATTTTTGAATATAATTTCCTAAAACTTCAATACATTTATTCCAGCGTTTTTCCAATAATCCAATACCATCATTAAAGTGTGATTCCGGAAGATCTGCAAAATATCCATCCACGGCTGCAATAGCTTCTTCATTTGATATAAAACGCTTTCCAGCTAAGTATTTTTTCAGATTTGGAAACAGATAATAGTCAGAGGGCGCCAAATCTGATGAATGCTCTGGATCAAGCAATTCGTACTTTAACTCGTTGAATTTTGCCATCACCAAAACACAAAATGATTCTTTTCTTTTTTAAAGCGGGTCTTTTCTCACGAATATTTGAATCCACTTAATCCGAAAGTTTCCAGTAATATTCAGAGTTAATTGTTTTACCTTTCTGAAGATAATTGGTCAACAAAACATCTTTGTAATCCCAAAAAACTGTTTCCATAACCTTCCCTGGTGATAAAACCGTCTTTGCCTTCTTTGGTGCACTTCCACCAGCTTCAATCCATTGTTTCGACTGTTCTTTTAGCTTTGATGTATAGTGATGGATTCAAGTTTCATCAGCAGGTATGAAACGATGCTTGAAATCCATTTTATTTTGCTTAAAACGATCCAAACATGCTTAAGAAATACGCATTCAAATGCGTTTTTACTTAATTGTTAGCAAATGCGTTACCCAACGTGCACAAAGCTTTTTCGTACATAATTCTTCATGTAAAATATTTCCAATTCGTTTTTGTAAGATGTCTATGGCCTCAGCTATTTCACGAACTTTCACTCGTCTATTATCTAGCACTATATGCAGCAGTTTTTGGACGACCTTCGCATGAATTCTTTTTGAGGCTTGTAGAACCAGATTCAAAAAGAGCAGCCCATTTTTTCACAGTGAAAAGTGAAGATCCTTATACACCTTTAACAATTTCAGATGAATTTCTGTTGGTGTTAAACCACCCAAAGCAAAAAATTTAATCATAGCATCATATTCAATTTTTTCCATTTTAAGAACATCAATGACACGTCAATATTAAACAGCTGCTACTACTCGAATGAATTGACAGACAGAAATAAAATCTTATATTTTATACAGTTTCCAACGTCATCTGTGTCAGGCTGAGAACTTTTCAGCCGTAATAGGATATCTTTTTCTAAAATTTCTACCCAGTTGAATTTAAAAAAAAAAACATGCTACGTGACTATTATTTACACTAATACGGTTAGTCCACTCTCTCTACAGTTGTTTTATTCTTTCCCGTTTTTATTAGTGCCCTGAAAAAATGACGCTACAGCAAAAAAAATTTCAATTTTTGAGGTATTCCTTCATACGTTTGAACAAAAAAAAAAGTCACAAGGGGCTATGTCAGGGCTAGAGAATGATGTTGTAACTCAATGATCCACAGTTTTTGGCAGTGGGTTGAACTGTACGAGCCTTGTGACCTCTCCGGTTGTAGTTGCAACAGCAAAGTTAAATGAATACGTATATTTTTCCACAATGGTCTGCTTCGGGTTCTGGATCATCCTACTGTGAACTTTCATATCAATTGTGGATCCTTTTTCATTTTATTCAAGAAGCAAAAGTTCTACGTAGTTCCAAAAAAGTCTAATCAAATTTCCAGGAGACGACTGAGTTATCCCCTTTTTTGGAGGAGGGAGTTCTTAGGAATCCGTGGAGTTGACTCATGCTCCAAATAGAACGCTCACGACTTGTTACCTTTGACAATTAATGAAAATAACTTCCATCGTTCTGTAAAGCTCCTAAATATTTTTGATAAACTTCTTTTCTCTTTCTACTATGATTTAACCTATCGATCGTCTAGACATATTTCTTGTTCCCAAATCCTCGTGCAAAATCTTCAAAACTGTAATTTTGGATACTACAACTTTTTGTGCAAGTACTATGATCTTTCATTTAATGGTAGTAAAAGCTAAACTAACCAAAACCATTATAAGTCTAATAAAACGGGCTAGCGCTTTAAGCTGGATTGGATATGACTAAAATGTAACATAAAATGATCAAAAATAAATGCTAATCATTATTGCGATGCCCTGAACATTGAAACTTTGACCCTTGGGTAAATTGCCCGCTAGTAGATGAACGAACGTCTTTGATCATTAATAGTGTAACAAAGAAACCATTTGTCCAAATGAGACAAGCAATCTCTCTCAAATTTTCTATATCATATGATATAGAAAATTTCTTTGAGAATTTAGATGATATGCTTGCGGTTGCAGTTCCGTCATATGATATTGTTGTTTTCAAGGGGAGACTGGAATATCGATCTTCTAAGCGTCTCACCTGCTCAAAGAAGATTAGAAGCACTCTTTAACATTTATGATTTGGCACAACTAATAACAGAGCCAACTAGAATAAATTTAACAACAGGAAATTCAAGTCTTATTGATGTAATCGTTACAAATAAGAATACTCCTTACTTGGTTACTAAATCAATGCCAATTTCACAAACCCTCTCTGATCATAACTTAATATATTTTACTTTGAACCTTCCTAAAAAACAAAACAACAAAAGAATTATTCATTACCGCGATTATAAAAATATTGATTTTAACGAATTTCATAATGATGCACTTCGGCTGGATTGGGATTCAATTTTTTATATTGGTAATATTGAAACCAAATTGGAAGTGCTTAACTCTTTCATTTTATACCTAATAAATAGGCATGTGCCCTATAGGCATACAAAGGTCAAAGAAAGGAATGGTGCCCCTTGGATTACTGATAATATAAAGCTTTTAATGCGGTTAAGAGACAAAGCTCATTCTAAATATCTAAAGAATAGATCACCAGAGCGTCTCCAATATTACCGGGAGCTTAGAAATTTTGCCAAGCACGCTATTATAAGGAAAAAAATTTCATATTTTAATCATTTTTCTCGAAAAAATGGTCAAGCCTTCTGGAAAGAAGCAGCTCAGCTAAACTTGACACGTAACAAGTTGAGTCATATTCCGGATGATTTGTGCGATCCTGTCTTATTAAATAATTATTTTTCTTCGTGTACTAGAGGATTGAATAACGTATCAGCAAATAAAATGATTTATTGTAAATCTAAAACTCATCCAAAGATAACAATTGAAAGGAAATTCAGTTTTAATCTAATTACCGAGGAAGAGTTGTTAGCCATCATAAATAAAATCTCTACTAATGCCATAGGAGAGGATGGTATTTCTGTTAAAGATCTTAGACTCTGTTTTCAATACTGCACGCGTCCGCTAATAAATATAATTAATTGCTGTATACTGGAAGGGTACTTTCCGAATATCTGGAAAAAGGCTATTATTAAACCATGTGCCAAAGTGACAAACCCATGGAACCAAAGGACCTACGACCAATTAGTATACTCCCTGCTTTATCAAAAATTCTGGAGCGACATGTATATCAGCAAATGTTTTTATATGTAAATAGTAAACAAATAATACCCAATTGTCAGTCGGGATTTCGACCTTATTTTAGTACTACTACCAGCTTGGTTAATTTACTGAACGATATTCGTTTCAATGAAGATAAGAATGAAACCACCTGCTTAGCTCTTTTGGATTTTAGTAAGGCGTTCGACACCCTAAATCATGATCTGCTCTTCGCAAAGCTTTACTATTTTGGCTTCTCAGACCAGTCAGTTATTTTCTAAAAAATCGATCACACTGTGTAGAAATTAGAAAAGATTTTAAATCCATTAAATCAAATTACATACCGCTTACTAAAGGAGTGCCACTATTGTTTTCTCTTTATGTGGCAGATATTGATAAGGCGATAGAATATTCCAAAATGCAACAGTATGCCGATGATTCTCAAGTATATATGCCATTTCCTTTAAATAAGTTACGCACTTCTTTAGTATATTTTAATAGGGACCTAAATAACATATATAATTTTTGTAATGATCATAGCCTTAAGCTTAATGCACAGAAGTCTTGTTTTATGCTGTTTAACGGTAATAAAAATGCAGAGGGTATACTTTTTGATACCTTCAGACCTTCGATTGACAATACTTCTTTGCCTTTAATTCATGAGGCCAAAGTATTAGGAGTAACTTTTGAAAAATCTCTTTCATTCCAATCACATATTAATATTAAATTAAAGGCAGCTTATATTCGTTTAAAAAAACTGTATAATCTAAGGAATCTTCTGCCATCAAAAACCAAATATTATTTATGCAACAGCTTGATCTTATCTTTATTTGATTATGCTGATGTTATGTATGGCGACTCTTTGTCAGCCCAGTATGTTAGATTAATCCAGAAAATACAAAACTCTTGTATGCGCTTTTCTTTTAACATTCCATTCAGAAATCGAATTACACCCTATTTAAATAACAGCTATATTTTAAATATGGAAAATCGTAGAAAGTGTCATTTGTATAATTTCGTCTATCGGATTTTTAAATTTGGACAACCCCAATACCTCAGAGAACAATTTAGTGTTTTTCTGCATCCGCACGATACGAGAAACATTAATTCTTTTAGAGTTCCTCAACACAGGAAGGCAGCCTTTCAAAAGTCCTTTATTTTTGTTGCTGTGCATTTGTGGAATTCTTTGTCACAAGAGGTTAAACAATTATCACCAGGCAAGTTTTCTTCCTATGTAAAACACCAACTTATTAACCAGCAAAAGAATTCTAATTTAACGTATATTTACCTATTTTGTATATAATTTTTTGGGATCCTTTTAGTGGTGGTACCACTTGCCCACCATATCATATTATGTAAAATTTACTCTGTTTATGCATATACATCTCCCCGCGTCTCCGCCACCCGTTTCGCTGCGTGCTCGCCGATCCCTCTTTACGCTCTGCTATTTTTTTAGAATTTTTATTTTTAGAATTTTTTCAATTAGTTTTTTTTATTTATTTTTAAGATATAGGTTCGCCACTGGGTGGCACTACACATGCCCAAATAGTGAAGGGCTTGTGGTATCGGCTATTTATAGTCGCTGTGCCATCCTTTTTGTCGTATTTCGAGCAAATTTAATTTCTGTCATATTATGAATTTGTAGATATTGGCAAATAAACTGATTTTGATTTGATTTAATTTGAATTTAAAGTGCATTTTTTCAAAAGAAATAATATTTCTTTCAGATTAATGATATAATAGTCTTGATAAAAAATGATCAAATCCACTTTGTCTAAAACGAGTAAAAAAAAGTAACTGAAATTTAAGGAAATATGCTTTTTTTAGAAGTTCTCTGGAGATACGTCGTAAAGGCACTTTACCTTAATCCAAAGGGAACACAAAAAAGGCTTAGTATTTATTTATTTACGTCGATGGAAATCAAACTTATTTTTAGACGACTAAAATTGAGTCAATTGAAAATTTTATGAGGTAATTGTAAATGATTTTTAGAAAATGAATATATATTTTTTGCCTTTCATGACCAGAGTAAGTTGGTACAATTTAACATAAGAAGCAAATATTACATCTGTTTTAAGGTAACATCAAAAATAATTAGAGGCAATTATCATGAATTTCTTGTGCAAATTGTGATGTAACTGTGGAAAAAATTTTGTATACACTTTACAAGGAGAAATTTTTAAATATTCTAAGGTTTTTCGGTAGTTCCAGGAACCTATTTAAACTTGACGTCATTTCAAGTTCTATGAACGAAAAACACCACGTTATCATTTACATAAGTTAGTGTTAACATGGTGGCTTTGGTACTGTCGACATGTTATTATTCTTGTCATAAATCCGGGTGAGAGCTGGTTCGGGTGTGTCATCATGGATATACCATAATTTTGATCTGATTTGAAACTTACGATATAATAAACCTCATATACTCGCTCTTTGTTAAATTATAGTCAGTTCATCAACCGGGCTCGGTAGCGTAGAGTATATGGATATGAAACTGATGGTCGCTGGTTCGATTCCGGCAATCGGCTGGGTGTGTGTGTATTTCTAGATGGTAGTGAATGCAGAAATGCAATAACGCCCGTGGTGCGCTACCACGTTTCCTTAAAAGTGCGGTGAAATACAAATGTGTATGTTTCGGCACCTGGGCAACGTTGAAGAGTATTATGACGTCCGTCAATATATCTTATTAAAGATATAGTCAGAAAAGGGTAAAAATCCCTGTGGTGGTGGGTGGTGTGGAAAATAAAAAGAAAAAAAAACTAGCACAGTCAACTGTATGTTTCATCGATACAAGTATTATTTTCTGCTAAGATGTAACATTACACACTGTTTTTTTTTTTTAATTATTGCTTGGGATAAGATTTTGACGTTATTATTATTAAAAATAACATACAACAAACCTCAAAATTTACATGTTGTCTTAATCGACCTACAAGTGACACTATCTTTAAGCATTTTTTGCTTTTGATGCAAATATTATCAATTACACTGGTAAACAAAATTTTAATTTTGTCGTGCCACATGGACTTTTATGATATTTTTTACTTTAATAGGTGGTTGGCAGTAAAAGCAAACATTAAAAAAAATCTATTAGCCAAGAATTTTATTCTCTTAAGTAATTCAAAATATTTAAAAAAACAATGACCTTCTAAACCAAAAATGTAAAAAAGTTTTATTATGAAGTTACGATCTCAGATTTTCTAGCAAATTTAGATCCTGGTTGGTCCCTTTTGATTATCTAGCAGTAATCTGCCAACATATTTGGGTTCCATTTGCCCTAGTAACGTTTTTCCATCTTAGAAATGTCCTGATGGAACCTTCCTCCGTGCTTCTCGCTACCAGCCCCCAAATTCTGAGGAAAAAAATCCAGGTGTGAACGTAAAAAATGAATCTTGAGTGACATGTTGCAACCCAATTCTTGATAAGCCAACAATAGCTCGCCAACCAACTCTCTGTAGCTCTCACTCTTATGGTTACCCAGAAAATTTGCAATAACATTCTTAAAAGATTTCCAGGCTGGTGTTTCTAAATCGCTCAATTTTTCTTCGAATACCGGATCTTTTATTAACTCCCTGATTTGAGGTCCTATGAAAATACTCTCTTTTATCTTTGCATCACTTATTTTGGGGAATTTTCCTTTTAGATACAAAAATCCACTCCCACTGCGACCCATTGCCTTTACGAAATTTTTGATCAGGCCTAATTTGATATGCAATGGTGGAAGAAGTACTTCAGATGGCTCTACAAGGGGTAAATACTTCACATTTTTTTGTCCAGGAATTAAGGATGCACGCGTAGGCCGTATTTTTTTTTATGATCTGTTCTGTCTCGAATGTCCCATTCACATAAAAAGCAGCAGAATTTAGTATAACCCAGCTGAAGTCCGAGTAATAGGGCAACAACTTTTAAATCATCACAGATTTTGAAAGAATATGTACTGTACTTGATTTTTTCAAGTAATAACTTCACGTTTTTATAAGTTTCTTTCATATTAGCAGCATGGGCCAGAGGTATAGAAGGAAGTATATTTCCGTTATGCAGTAACACTGCTTTAAGACTTGTTTTAGACGAGTTAATGAATAAACGCCACTGTGACGGATCAAAATCGATTTCCAAAATCTTCATAATCCCATTTATATCATTACAACACTTACACGTCTTGAGAAAAGTATGATCTGAAGTGTTGATCACGATTTCGAAAATAGCTGATTTTAGTTTCATGATGTAGCAAATTCCATCCTTTTAATCGAAATCCTAATAGGTCTGACTGCTTTTTTGACAAATTTAAATCGCGAACCAAATCGTTTAGGTCTCCTTGAGTTATCAAGTGTGGCTTGGTTAGAATTTCTTCAAACTTAGAGTCATCGTCCTCATCAAAACATTGGAAGTGGAGGATTGTGTATCGTCAATCTCAACGGACGCAGATGCAACTGTTATAGGCAAATTTTCACTGAGGGACTGGTCTCATGGCTGAAGGTAAATTACGTTAAATAACTGTGGGTCTTTTCTTGAAATTCATACCATTTACGTCAGTAAGACAAAAATAGCAGTCCGAAATTCTTCACACACGTTATGCAACAAATATGAGGGGCCAGGATTTGTCTTGATAGGCCACAGCGAAACCAAAATACCGCTGATAACTCTCCAAGACTAGTTTTGTGAAATTTCGTCTGTTTTTTTGAAAGTCAGTTCACCACAAACATAACAAAAAGAGTTAGGATCGTTACTACACTTTCTCGACATATTAATGCATTTAATGAATCACAATATTTTGATGAAATCACAGACAAATAGTTTTATGACTATTTCTTCGGGAACGTTCCTTTGCTTTTATTGCCATAGTACTAGTTATAAGTATTACCGTATCATAAGAAAACTGAGGCTAATTGAAACAAAACAACTGCAGTTTAATAATGAGGGTAGTTAGCTAAAACAGTATTAGCTATCAAAGTTCGTGGGGCATAACTAGTGTTGACCAGTGTTATTTACAGAGAAATTAGCCATGTGCTGAAATTGTGATTTAAAGTAAACTGATGAGTCTCCAACCTGACTTAAGCATTAGAATACTATAGAGGTACCAAGCTGAAAAAAGAATCGATTTATACGCTAAGCTAATTATTCTGCTTACACAGCCCCACAAAAAAAAAGTGGGGTATACTTTTGATGCGATATATCAGATCCGTAGTATTTTTGCCCTCTGATCACGAATCTGACGTCAGAATATCGCCATCACATCTCAATTTTTTTCTAACCTCAAAAAATAGGTAAAAAATTAGTAAAAATTAAGAAAAATATACTCCTAAAAAATTGATTTAAGCTTTTTCATGAATCCAAAGATGTATTAATATGTATTCGGACACGCTAAGCTAATATTCATCGGTTGGATTAAGCCATACAGTTCTGTTTTCTTTCTAACCTCAATAAATCAGACAGATATAGTGCTTCTCGAATGCAAAAAACGAATTCAAATTAAAATTCAACCGATTCTTACTAAATTTGGTACACGGGGTTTTTTTGGGTTGCTGATCATGAATCTGAGGTCGGATTTGCAAAATTCAAAATGGCGGATCCAAGATCGCGGACAAAATTTTTGAAAACCAACCGATTCCTACCAAATTTGGTATACAGTTGGGGAATCCTCAAACCTGATACTCTTAAACCCTAAACCCTGAAACCTTAGACTCCCACACCCTGTAACCTCAAAAAATAGACCTCAATAACCCTGTAACTTTAAAAATGAGACCAAATAAACTCAAAACCAGGACTTTTAAACCATATACTCTCAAATAGTAGACCCTTAAGCCCTAGAATTGCGAAGGTTAGAGGTGCGCCTAACTTTCCTTTTTTTGGCTATATCTTGTTCTTTTTTCCGCGAATGACCTATTCAAAGGCTTTCTGCACAAACGCTTTTGAGGACTTGTTTCTCTTTTTAGCGACCAGCAATAGTCCGCTAGCATATGGTCATCCCATCGTGCTTGATACCGATTTTCTATGATTTTCAGATCTTGGTGAAAACGTTCCCCTTGCTCCTCACTGTAGTCACCAAGATTATCTGGGAAATTATCGATGTGGGAGTCCAGGAAATGTAATTTTAGATTCATTAAGCAACCTAATGTTTGAAAATTTTTTACCATTTTCTCGACTATTTCTTTGTACTTAGGACTTTTATTATTTCCCAAAAAGTTCGTTGCGACTTCTTTAAAACTAAGCCAAGCAGCTTTTTCAACTTTATTCATTTTAGTAACAAATAATGAATCTTGAAACAATTTTCTTATTTGTGGCCCGTCAAATACGCCTGCCTTAATTTTAGCTTCAGAAAATTTCGGAAATTTTTTATGCAAATATTTGAAACATGGGCCGTTTGTATCTAATGCTCTCGTGAATTGCTTCATAAGTCCAAGCTTAATGTGAAGCGGGGAATAAGAACTTTTCCTGGATCTACCAATGGTGGAAACAATACATTATTTTCACCAGGAGTGAACGATTCTCTTGTTGGCCAAATTTTATCTTATAATGACGTTCCCTGTCTCTGCTATTCCACAGACATTTATAACAGGGATAAAGTGTAAACCCTGACTGTTGGCCAAGCAATATTGTTACAATTTTCAGATCTCCACAAATTTTTCCAGTTATGATCAGCATATTTTATTTTTATCAAAAGCTGCTTCATTTTTTTCATATTGCTCTTCCATAACTGTAGAATGAGCAATCGGAATGGGAGCGTAAACGTTGGTATTATGCAGCAAAACTGCCTTAATGCTCCGTTTAGAAGAATCAATGAACAGTCTCCATTCTTCAGGATCGTATGAGTTATTTTGAAATTCATCCATTAGACCTTTTACATCGGTACAATATGAAAGTGACAATTCCTCGTCCATTGTGAAATATTTTCGAAATTCTTCATCTTTGTTTCTATAATAAGAAATCGTAGCTTCTGGCTTAAGTAAATGTCTTTTCTTTAAAAAGGAAGCAAGATGCTCTAAACCATCTTTGGATAAGCCTAAATCTCTGACTAGATCACTAAGTTCTGACTGTGATACGAGTATTGGTTCTGGTTTACGGTTGTATGGTAGAAATTCTTTATCTGTGTCACTAGTATATGATAGGTTGTCACTAGAACATTCATTAGTAACAGTGTTTGAATCTTTTTCGACAGTCTCAATGTTTTCGGCATGAACTGATAAGGTGAAATCATTTGTTTCCATAACATCAGCATCAAGTAGTTCAGGAGGTGGAATTAGTTTAGTTGGTCTTGTTACTGTCGAAACATCGTTATAAGTAATAGTGCTTTTATTTTTTCGGTTATGCCTAGATACAACATTCATACAAAAGTAGCAATCATTTTCACTGTATGGTCTATTCCATATTGCTGGTATAGAATATTTAATCGCCTTCTTATTGATGTACAACATTATTTTGCAAGAACTGCAAATGATGTGGGGAACCCAATCTGTATCCTGGTGCTGTATTTCAATGTTAAAACAATCCTTATATAAGGTTTTAATCTTATCCGTTATCGGTGACCACATTTTACTCAATACGTGTTGACAGCAAATATAACAAAATGAATCACTGTTTTTTTATCGCACTTATGAAAAGTCCTTGTACCGTGACACCGTTTTCTTGTAGCATTATACTCTACATGAGCCAAGTCACCCACACATGAAGAGCTACGGTCGCTGGATGACGACGGCTGCGGGCCCGCTTTCCCACCCTGACCAACCGCCGATACTGGGTTTCCGAGTCCCTGCATCGTAATTTTCTTTCTTCTACCTGCCATGACGGCATCTAAGCCGTTATCCAGGGACTCTGCCGGCTAGTGGAGTAACACCGTTGCCCACCGTCACCACGTGGAGGTGCCCTGGATGCAGGTAGAAGAATAAAAATCGACCGATGAATTTTCTCGGCGTTCAAAATGGCGCGAAAACATCTGCCATCTTGAATTTTGCAAATCCAATCTCAGATTCGTGATCAGCGACCCAGAAAATTCCCGTGTACCAAATTTGGTAAGGATCGGTTGAATTTTAATTTGAATTCGTTTTTGCATTCGAGAAGCACTATATCTGTCTGATTTATTGAGGTTAGAAAGAAAACAGAAACTGTATGGCTCAATCCAACCGATGAATATTAGCTTAGCGTATCCGAATACATATTAATACATCTTTGGATTCATGAAAAAGCTTGAATCAATTTTTTAGGAGTATATTTTTCTTAATTTTTACTAATTTTTACCTATTTTTTGAGGTTAGAAAAAAATTGAGATGTGATGGCGATATTCTGACGTCAGATTCGTGATCAGCGGGCAAAAAATACTACGGATCTGATATATCGCATCAAAAGTATACCCCACTTTTTTTTTGTGGGGCTGTGTTATCAATGAACCAACAGAATTTCCTAATCTGGAGAGTTCGCTGTGTTTCTAATTTTTTCTTATTTATTTACGTTAAGCGCACTAATTAAAAATCATATAATACACCAGTTGTGTAAACCACCATTTAAAGTTAAATAATTAAACAAGCGACAATACTGTAAGAAATTTGGCATTACAAATCTACTACATGAAACTAACTGAAGAAATATAATAGAACTTTACCTTGGCCAAGCATTTGTATTACTTCTGCAACTCATCAGATTGTACTATAGAGGTTTCTGATGTCATTTTAGCTGCCATGCAAACTCACATCCTTTTGCTGAATATATGTCCTTCTAGTCGCAAGCCTTGGTTCCATGTTCGAAACAACGTTGGTATGGTAAACGGTTACATAATCGTTAATGTCTGAACAGACGCAAACAAATAATCGACATAATCAAGAAAAAACACAAACAGAGAAAAACAAACTTATGGTATTTTCTAACAAATCAATATCTTATTGGTTATTTGTTAAAGTAATAGTCAAAATTTTAGTAAATCAACTCTACGGCCACTTACACTGGTAGACAACACTGTTGCAATAACATCTGTTAAAAAAGTCATTTCTTTAGCTAAAATCTTTACGTTACACTCTACTGTAAATTTCTTAGGAAAACAAAAGCATTAATTATTCCCAATGTGTAGTCAAAAATGTCCAGTATTTTCAGATAGAGTGTCATAAAATATATCTTGATGACGAAAGACACTAGGTTCTAGCTTGTAACCTACTGAAAATGCCCGCACTTTGAGGCGTCATTTTGTACCGTTTTTATTTGGTCTTTTTTTTGCGGCGTCATTTTGTACCCTGTGAAAATTGTTTTTTCCACGCTTGGGCGCAATTTTCTTGCAACATCTTTTTAATTTCTGAGAATGAATTGAGTGAATAATGATCTTAAAGGAACTAAAGAAATTAAACAAACACTAGCTCAGTTTTCCTTGGTAGAGAAATATGGGTAAGAGATAATTGTTATACGTCTTTTTGGAATTATTTTCTATTTTTTAAAAAGCTTTAGTTGTACAAATTTTGGGCACCATTCATTTTAAAATAGAAAGGATCTAACTGCAGTTAAAAAAATGAAAAAATACTGAAGTGTTTTACTGTTATTACTAAAAAGAATTATACTAGTACAACTTTTCTTATCCTGAAAAGAAAAATAGGTATTCAGTGAGACACTAGCTTTAATCAACAAAAAAAATTTATTCCTGATTTAAAATAAAAGTTCCAACCTTTGCAGTTTTAAGGAATACAGAAAAAATTCTAGCCTAAAAGTAGTTTTCATAAATTAGAGTCCCTAAATCAGAGATTTTACTTCTAAATCTTGACTACACCCGAAATCGAAGAGTCGTGATTTTCACTTAGCGATCTTTCAGTTCAAATTGCTGTTAAAAACACTTATTTGCGGGGAATTTATTTATTGATGTATGTTCTGGTAACTTACGGTTTTCCTATGGGCTTCTAGGCCTTCAATGCAACACAAAACCGATTTCACACTTTTGAGAAGAGCCTACTTTAACTACTCCATTTAGAAAACACACAAAACCCACTACGGCTTTATGATAAAAAAAACTCGTGCTTAACTTGGCTCTCGTAGATATTGTCGTAAGCCTCTACTGCGGCTCGGTGGAAAATCGCCACTTGGCGGCTCGGTGTTCTAAGCCTGGCGGCGGCTCGGTGTTCTCAGCCTGGCGGCGGCTCGGTGTTAAAAAAGCCAAGATTCGCGTCCTCCGGACTCTTAAATAAGCCGTGGGCACGCTGTCTGTAATATGGCGACGCCGGAACCAAAACTCCGGATACAAACATTTGACCAATCCCGGCGTATCGATAGATTCGGTCGCAAACCCGCACAGCACACTGTATAACGAACGGCTAGGGATTTCTGATTAATATACCGCTCGATACAAAAATGAAAAGAAGTACATTATTAAGAGAAAAATCAGTAACATTATATGGTCTTAAAATCTAGAAAAAAAATGAATGTTACAAGCTAACGAAATAATAACTGGTTATTACACTCAAAATATGTGTCAGCTAACTAATATCAGAATCTTGTAGACTTTTTTAAATCATTCTGTCTGGAACGAATGTTTTCTTTTGTTCAGAAATCCGCGCGAATTCAACCGATAACAAAAAAAGCAGTAAAGTTTACCAACTATTGACCAGTCGCATTTCTTTCAGAATATCAAAGATTATGGAGAAGGCTGTCAATCAGCAGAGTAATGTCAGTAAGTATTTAATATTACTACTGACTACTAACATTAAAGTAACAGTGATAACTCTACAGACGTGGACAAGAATCATTAACAACAGGACCGTATTTAGGAAAAAATGGCGAACCTTTTCTAATTACGAATAAGAAAAGATGCCAGATCTACCAAACTAGTAATTCTCTGTAGCAATGGCAATTGTAAAGAAAGACGAACTAAACCTTGCTAACTAAACAAATGAAAATTTTTTGCTGGTCTGAAGTTAGAATTATGCAAAACCTAGTATGAAAACCTAAAACCCATCAAAGAATAGAATTCTTAATTAGGTTCTAATTAGTTTTACCTCAAGATCATATTAAGATCTTAATTTTAGTCTTACCCTACAGGCCGTTTTTGAAAATTTTAATTTTTGCACATTATAAGAAAAAAAACACGTGAAAAAAAATATTTTAATCAACAAATCTGACATAGAACACTAAAAAACAAGACAAACCAATTTTTTTTCTCTGCTACTGATGTATGTACGACTATACAAAAAACAAAATATGTAAACTAGAGCACATCCTTTAAGATCTACTCTTATAAAGAATAAGGCAGTGTGAAACATGTGTTTTGTGAGCTAAACATATGCTCTATATTATATATATATATATATATATATATATATATATATATATATATATATATATATATATATATATATATATAACAAAAAACATGATAAAAGGACACTTAGAGAGTTATACAAGTATTAATAATAAAAACGTTGTTAAGAAACATTAATCAAAACACTTTTTAAAACAGAACACCACTGTAAGAAAAACCATGATGTTGAAATGGTACTCCATTATAAAAAAATTTTGACATCGAGTTTATTAACTTATTTAGTGATATTTGAGTCTGACCGGATACTGTTGGTATTCTATGTGGTCATCAAGTCGACAAAAAACCACAAAAGCATTAAAGTTAGGGATGTGGTAAATTTTTTGGTGGATGCTACTATTAGACAAATTATTTACTACTAATGATATTTATTTTTTAATATTTTAATCTTATGGCAAAGGGACTTATATTTGAAAAATGTTACTACAGACGAGTTATTTATTATTAATTATATTAATTCTTTAATTTTATAACAGAGCGACTCATAGACTAATTTAAAGTATTTGAAATAGAATATTAATATTGAATGTTTATTATTTATCATATTTAATTTTTAATTTTTTACTTATATAACAAGAAGTCACAGAAAAAGTAATTAGTAATATTTAAAAAGCAGGAGTAACAGAAAGAGAAAAGAAACGTCAACTTTACTGGAAATTAATTTTTTCATAAAAATCGTTCTTTTTCATTGGTTTGGCTTTTGTGTTAGTAGATAGGTATACATGGAGCTCAATCCTTCTATGTCTTTTTTGTGATTGAGATTATTTTATTTATATTATATATAATATAAATAAAAACTTGTAAAAATATTCTCAATCACAAAAAAGACATAGAAGGATTGAGCTCCGTGTATACCTATTTACTAACACAAAATCATACCAAACCAATAAAAAAGAACGGTTTTTATGAAAAAAATTATTTTCCAGTAAAGTTGACGTTTCTTTTCTCTTTCTGTTATTCCTGCTTTTTACATATTACTAATTACTTTTTCTGTGTCTTCTTGTTATAAAATTAAAAATTAAAAATTAAATATGATAAATAATAAATAACATCCAATATTAATGTTCTCTTTCAAATACTTTAAATTAGTATATGAGTCCCTTTGTTATAAAATTAAAGAATTAATATAATTAATAATAAATAACTCGTCTAATAGTCACATCCATCAAATTTAAGTCCTTTGCTATAAAATTAAAAAATTAAAAAATAATAATAATCTGTCTAATAGTAGCATCCACCAAAAAATTTTCCACATCCCTAACTTTAATGCTTTTGTGGTTTTTTGTCGAAATGATGACCAGATAGACTACCAACAATATCCGGTTCTGACTCAAATATCACTAAATAAGTTACTAAACTCGATGTCAAAAAATTTTTTAAAATGGAGTTTCAACATCATAGTCTTTCTTAGAGTTGTGTTCTGTCTTAAAAAGTGTTTTTGATTAATGTTTATACATATATATATATATATATATATATATATATATATATGTATATATATATATATATATATATATATATATATATATATATATATATATATATATATATATCATAGTATGTATGTGGTGCTGTAAAATTAAATGAAACATTTCATTCGATATACTCGCCTTTTAATTTAGTGTATTTTTTCCAGTTATTTAATAGAGATTCGAATGAATATTCTATCTCATTTTGCGGGATTTCCTGATAGAGTGGAAATATTTTAAATGGTCTTTATGTCCTCGAAAATCACTGTCACTATGTCCTGAATCAGATAAATGCGATGAGTGGTTCATAGACTTCACTTCGGACCAAAAATTGAGGCTCAGTATTCAAGACAAACAGAACTAATCAAATTCACATTAAATGTCTCTATACTACCAAATAGTATGAGCTATTGATGACCCAGTGAAGATTAATACACACAGAATGACACGTTATAAAAACACTCAATATTACCTTGATTTTTTATTTCGCTCTCATTCTACACTTTACGCTTTCTCTGTGGATCATATTTAAAACATCATATCTCATCAGCACACATAATTATAATAATAAATGAACATAAATAGGATTAAGCGGATGAGGGAAGGAGCTGGAGAAGTTATTCCGTATATGTCGTGTTGTACGTGATTTTCGGGCTTCTTAAATTTAAGGAATTTGAAACATTATTCTTTCTGCATTTTTACTTAATTATAACCCAACAAATTAAGGGTTGAAGAGGTGAAAAAATAAATTAAAAAAAGAAGGTCATTGTATATTTTGTTGTACGTCCTTTCCGTGTTTCTTATAGACAATGAAGTTACTTAGAACCAAACATGTAAAGGACTAAAGGGATGAAGGAAGGAGTTATAGGGGTTGCTACGTGATTTCATATTACATATCCTTTTCAGGGTCCTTAAATTCGAGAAATCTAATAGTGGGTTTTTAAATATCAGTCTTCAGACCTTAAAAAAGTGATTAGTATATCCCGAAGAGCAACTAATTTCAAATGTAACTATTTACTTACATGTAATATTCCTATATTTTATGATTAATGTCTTTCAATAAAGAATTACTTCCTTCTTTAAAATATTTGTTATTATTGATTTAATCTATAGTTTGAGAAACTCACTAACCGATTTTACAACTTATAAATATTTGGAAAGGATGTACTAGGTAAATAACTTCATCAATTTTTTAAAAAATATTTTATTCCAAAACCAGCAAGCAAGCAAAGTTTCTGATTTGGTTGAAGAGCTTTGTCAACCAGAAAACCTGTGGATTTTTCAGTAAGTCAAAAGATGTTCATCACTGCACATTGCATCCAAGAAAAGAGTCAAAGTATCGTGGGGATTGCATGTTAGTAGTATCATTATGTCCCATATTTTTTAAAAATGAGTTAGTAGTCTATCGTCTACCTGAGCAAACGATCATCCCTTGATGCAAGAACAAACATTGTTATTGTTGTTACTCTTGAATCTGTGTGAAAAATAATTAAAATTTCACTTGAGAGAATATACTAAATCAGACATGGTCTTGTAAATAATGCTGTCCTACAAATAACGATGATTTAGTATGGAAAAATAAAGATCTATATCCAAGAAATCAATGATAGTATGTCGTTTTTTTTAAATATGAATTATTCATGCAACATCTGAAAATCCCTATACAAGTGTTTTAATAAATGCGAGTGTTTTTTTTTGCATTACGTTTATTATGTGAAATGTGAAAAAATAATACAACAATTATTTACACAAACTTTCCACTCTATTTGTAATACACCGTAACATGTTTCACAGCAGCTTCTTCAGACGTTACGCTACTGTGATAGCGAAACATGGAACGGCGTATTACAAATATAGTGGAAAGTTTGTGTAAATAAACTGTTTTATTATTTTTTCACATTTCACATAATTATTATGGATTTCCACGGAGTATAGATAAATCATTTCTTTTAATGTGAAACATTCAGTAACACTTTTATATAATTAAATCCTTATTATATCTTTGGATTAATGTGAAGACTTACCGCTAATGTGAATGTCTAATCTAAGATTTTTCATTCCATGAGGCAAAAATGCCGTAAGTATTATAAATGAAACAATTCATAAATGAGCAGGTTAACACTGTTGATAATGAAATTGCTTCATAAAATATCGTTTACGTCAGATTAAATTCTTACAATACAGTTTATCTCTTGTATTAATCTAGTTTTGACGTACTGATGATGATTATTAACACGTAAGCTGAAAAGTTTTTCGTCTAGCTACTTAAAACACATTTTTTTTTGCAAAATTCGACTTTATTCATCAACATAGTCTCCTTCAAGAGCGATACAATCTATCCAACGCTTTTCTAACAATTTTATACCTTTCTTTTTTTTTTATGGGTCTAGCACACGTGCTACAGGGAAATCCCTAAAGCGCTACAGGAGCGACACGTCTGCGGAGAAAGCGATTCACGTGGTTCTTGAATCGCTGTAGATTGTACTCGATGGAAAACACAGTCCTGGGCAAACTATTCCAAAGGTATGATGTTCTCCATATAAAAGACTGCTTGAAAAGCGTTGTACGAGGAGTAACAAGCTGAACCTCATACGACTGTGAAGTATTAGCGCGACGTGTACTCCTAACATGCACCGCTCTGGGAGGAATTAAGCGGGCCACATCCTTCGAACACTTTCCATGAAAGTACTTGTAGAATAGGCTCAAGTCGCCAACCGTTCTTCGATGCTCCAGCGAATCAAGGCAGTTCCAGGTGTCCAGTCAGACGAACAGCTCTTCTCTGGATAGAATCCAACAAATGCAGTGTATGTTTGGGAGAGGAGCTCCAAACATGGGAGCAGTATTCCATAGTTGGTCGAATTTGAGCTTTGTAAAGAATTAACAGTTGTTGTGGAGTGTAAAGCTTTCTGGTTCGAAACAATATTCCCAACTTTTGAGAAGCTCTCCTTGCTATGCCTGCAACATGTTCATGCCAGGACATATTTGCTCCCAAATTAACGCCTAACAGATTGAGTGACGATGTTAGAGGGATGGAGTGCCCCGACATAACTATGTCGGGTTCTGCAACGTTAACTTTTTAGAAAAAAGTGCCGCCTGGGTTTTTGTAGCGTTAAATTCCACTTAGTTACTGTCACCCCAAGATAGAATTTCTTCCAGGTCTTTGTTAAGTTGAATGACTTCCTGCTGTCTGCGGATATTCGTCTGAGTAGTCGATGTCCGAGCATTCAAAGTGAATGAAGAGATAAGTGTCTGCAAAGCTGTAGATTGGATTCTCGGTCTTTTCCAGCAGATCGTTAATATAAATAAGGAAGAGTAGGAGATAGTATGAACCTTGGGGCACACCGGCGTTGATAGTGAAGGTGTTAGAAAGAAATCCGTCGACTGCTACTCGTAAAGAACGCTCTCTGAGGAAACATGAGAGCCACAAACAGAACTTTTCAGACATACCATAAGAACGTAACTTAGCCAACAGCCCATCGTACCAAACACGGTCAAATGCCTTGGATATGTCAAGAACAACCGCTCGAGATTCTCCAAAGTGTTAAATTGCGTTGTTCCAAACATGTGTTACATAAGTCAGAAGATCTCCTGTTGATCTATTTTTACGAAAGCCATATTGGTGATCACTAATAATGTTGAATCCTTCAAGATATTTTAGAAGATGCTGATTGATAGCCTTTTCCATGACTTTCGATATTATTGAGAGTAGTGCGATTGGTCGGTAGTTATTTGGCAAGGTCTTCTTGCCTTTTTTAGGTATCGGCTGAACTGTGGCACATTTCCAGCAGGAAGGAAATATTCCCTTTCTGTAGGATAGGTTGAAAAGTCTACAGAAAACTGGTGTTAGTTCCCTTGCACAGTTCTTGAGAACTATGGCAGGTATTCCGTCAGCACCAGAAGCCTTTTGGTGTCTAGCTTTATCAAAATACGTTTTATGATACGCTGTCTGAAGACAATATCGGGCATCCTTGACTGCACTATGGGAATAGTAGGTGGTGCTTTTCCTTGGAAATCGACAGTAGAATGTGAAGCAAAGAGTTCAGCCAACAAGTTCGCTTTCTCAACAGGTGTCGTTGCAATGGAATTATCTGGCCGTGTGAGTGGTGGTATGGTGAATTTGGTGAAATTTTGACTAACTGCCTTAGCGACTGACCAAAAGGACCTGGAATTGCCGGGACAAGCGGGAAGTTTGTTTCTAATCCGTTGATTGTGTATCTCCTTGGTTTCGTCGATAATTCTTTGCATCTGTTCCTGGTACAAACAAAGATGTTACGATTTATGGTGTTAGGATCTTCACGCCACTGTCGGTATGCAAGATGTTTAGAAGCAACAGCTTCTTTGCATTTTAGGTCAAACCAAGGCTTGCCGTTGGAAGGGCATTTCTTCGAAAAAGGGATGTAAGCCTCCATACCGGCCAAAATAACATCGGAAACCTCCCTGGCGCAGTCAGATGGGTCGTCGGATCGAAAACAAACGTCCAACCAAGGGAAATATTCCATGAGATCTTCCCATTTAACAGATTTGTAGTGCCAAATCTTGCGCGGCTTGGGCGCCTCTCTATCACTGATTGGTAGAATATTCGATGTCGAAAGTAGTCTATGGTCGGAAGAACCTAAGGGCGGATTTACGCTGACCGTGTAAATCTCCGGATTGGTGGTTAAAAACAGATCAAGAAGACTGGTGAACTCTCCGTCTCGATCAGGGATCCGTGTTGGTTCATCAATAAGCTGAGTCAAGCCACAACTGATTGAAAATCATTCGGCTTCACGACCTTGTTCATCGGTAGTATTTGAATATTTAAGCCAGTTGATGTTGTGGACATTAAAGTCGCCCAGGATGGCAATTTCGGCATTTCTTGTAGAAGGAATTGTCTTTACCTTCAAAATAGGCCTCAGTTTAGGCGATAACTTCTGCATTGGAGCCAAATCTCTTTCCCACTTGCATTTTTTTGAGGGCTGCCAAAAGGTCATAGTCGCAAACCTGGAGAATACGGTGGATGAGGAGGCAATTCGAACTTCTATTTATGCCATCGTAACCACTGACTTGTGATGAAAGAGCACTTTTTTCTTGTTAATTTGGGGCCATTTCTTTGCGATTTCTACCTTCAAACGCACCAATAAGTTTATATAATATTCACTATTGATGGTTTTTCTCTTCTCAGCATAGTCGATGAAAATTCGCATCCCAAAATACAGAGGCTAAAACCTTTCCAAAGAACTATTGGGTCTTTGGTCGCTTCGGACGGCTTTCACTGGCTGCTGTCCATTCAGCTGACTGTCGATTTGATTCCGATGTGTAGTGGTGGATCCATATTTCACACATTGTCACATATCGCATGAAAAAATCCTTTTTATTGCGGTTAAATAGGTCAAAACAGCGCTCAGAATCATCAACACGTTGTTGTTTTTGGTCCACTGTGAACGAATGCTGTACCCATCTCGGACAGAGCTTTCTCATGCCCAAATGTTCATGCGAAATGTGACAAACACGTTCTTTTGATATCTTTAGGGTTTCAGCTATCTCACGCAATTTCACTTTACGGTGATCCTAAATAATTTTGCGGATTTTTTCCGGTGTAACCACCTCATTTGGGCATCCAGAGCGTTCAGAATCATTTGTATCTGTACAACCGTGTTTAAATTCGGCACACCAGTAAATGGTGAGTGATTTTCCAGGAGCAGAGTCCCCATAACACTTATCAAGCTATTGCTTTGCTTGAACGGTATTTTTTTCTATCAAAAAACAGTATTTAATTAACACACGAAATTCGATTTTTTCTATTATTTTGAAAATATCAAAAGCAGCGTCACTAAAACCACTGTAACTTGTAAACTAATCGTGAAATGTCATGAAATTTTGACACGTATCTTCTGAAGGTTGGTACTTCCTAAAAATCATATGGATATTTTGAAAAGGGTAATATCTATGTGACAGACCAAATATTTTTAGCCTACGTGTTTTGTTAATTTTAATAAAAATGTAGCAAAATTTACTATTAAATCGAAGTTTCATTTCAGTGACATGTTTTAATGATTATTGTATACTTAAAGTCTTACAAACAAAAATATAAATGCTTGATTTTATACAGGAATTATGAATGCTGACTAAGGGGGCTGGAGTTATTTTTTATTCTCTATAGATTTAACACACGCGCTAGTGAGAACAGGCAGATATTGAAGTATTTATTTTTTTATCCATGTTGTTTGATAATTTTAAGTCTTAAATCACTGTAAGTTGCATTTGGTAGAAAACGCAATCCCAGAAAGTTTATTCTAAGGAAATAAGGTTCTTCACATAAAGGTAAGCTTGATGAAGGAGGAGAGTAACCACTTGAACTTAATATGGACGTAATATAATTGCGCGACATGTACTTTTAATATGGATCGCTATGGGAAGAATCAACGTAAATCAGATACCTCTTGTAAAAACTTCTATTTATATTTAGTTTAACCTTATGATTTGTCGTGGAGTATGTAACTTTCAAGGACGAAATAATATTTTACTATACATGCAACCTGTTTCACTAATGTCTTCACACAATACCAAACAACTATAAAAACAAACCAATCATTTAGAGAAATGTCTAAATTATGTCTGTAGCCTGCAGACACAGAAATGGCTTAAATTTTCGAGTAGCTGATACTGTTACTTAATGAAATTCTCATTTCATCCTAGAGCTATCCCCTTAGTCGTAACTAAAAACCATTAACCCTAAATAAATTTCACCACTTGTCGGCCTACTTGATGCCATATGCGATGAATTTTGCTCTCCTTTCTATCTATTTAGCTCTGTTGATGAGCGGTCATATGACGAAACAAAACATTAAAGTTTTTTTTTTTTTGGTCGAAGACTAACATGATCAATGCTTGATGATGCTTTTAGAGAGGTTAGTTCGGCAGTTCGACAGCGATATTCGTCTCTGTATAAAATTCCTGGATCAATCTCTCTCGTAAATCTTTCACCCCAATAGAAGTATCGGTGACACTATCCAGTTGTTGCCTCAACAGTCATTCTCCAGGAATCCCGATCCTGCGCAACCTGACTTGAGTCGTGCATACCCATACCAAGAAGAAATCTTTCTTGACAGGACCATCTTGTTGGAGATCATCCCCTTGCTCTTCTACCTTTCACCTTTCCCCTTCTCCGTTACTAGAAGCTTTTCCATGGTCTCCACTTTCCTCATAACGTGACCGAAATATTTCAGGTACTGTCAATTAAATCTATTTGAAAGTCGGTTATTTATGCTAAGCTCTTCAAAAATAGATATATCACGGTGTTCAGTATATGATACTCTGAAGTGTGTTCACATCTCAAACGCATTGATTCGGCTTTTGCCAACTTGTTTAATGGTACATTTTTCCGATGCGTAAGTTGCCATGGGGAACATAAAAGTGGACAGCAATCTTAACTTCGTGTTTTTGTGACAACTGGTTCTTTTCAGATCTTATTGAGTCTGATAGTCGAATTTCTAGTCATAGCCAAACGCCTCCTTATTTCCACTTTACAACCACAGGTCTACAACAGTGAAATCAGCAATTTAATTTATGTGTGACAGATCTTCATTACGATTAACAATCAGTACTTTAATTTTCGTTTCATTGACTGTCAATCCATGTTTTTGCTAGTGATTTCAAGACACTCCATAAATGATTCTAAGTCTTGTATTGACGTTGCATGTATAACAGTATCATGCGCATATCCAAGGTTACTTGGGTTTTTTCCACCGATTGTGACACCTCCACTCCGGCCATTAAAAACAGACCTCATTATATGTTCACTGTATATGTTAAAAAGTAAGGGTGATAGAATACAGCTCTGTCTGATTCCGGCTTCTACGTTAAAGGGATCGGAGAAAGAATTTTTCGGTTTAATTCTGCCATTTATGTTCTTATACAAGGATTGGATAAGGTTTATAAAATATATAGTGTCCCCATGCTGATTAGAATTGACCAGAGTTACTTCCATTGTATGCAGTCGAAAGCTTTAGAGTAGTTTATAAAATAGATATAGATTGCTATTTGCAATTCTCTGATTTTTTCTGGATCTGAATCAATCAGTGACATGTAATTGAATAGCCTATGGTATAGGACAGGTATGCTTTTAAATATTGGACTGACACCAGCCAGAGATCCAACTTGTGCGATTTTAATTGCGTTAAGACGAACGGTTAAAAGAAGTATAAACCAACAAACGCTTAGCTGTTTTTTTCAGTAATATTAAGTTACTTTTCCAATAAATTTAAAAAGGTCTTATTGATACGATCAAACTCAAGTTACATTGCTCTTAAACGGTGTAAGATAACCTACACACAATATGATTCCTAAAAGCTTTTAAGAATAAAACTTGCTAAAGTATATATTGTAACACATCTTTGATCGTCCATAAGGCGAGGTATCATATTTTATTATCACTTAAAACCCTTATAACGCTAGCTAAAAGCTTTTAGAACGTAATAAATAACTGATCGATGCCATTAAAAAACACAGTAGTGTGCTTCTGTTGTTCACGATTAGCAAATTCGATGTCAGTGTTGATGTCAATAAGTCCTATTTTTAGTTGATTTTCTATATCTGAGAAACTTGTCAAAATAGGTTAGCGATGCACTGAAAAATATTAATAATACTAATAAAATTACTGTCATCAATATGGTGTGCTGGCTGTACCAGTACTTCTCTATTACCAGTACTTCCCTATTCATTTGGATTACTAAAGTTTACGAAGAAAAAACTGCGTGATCTGAATATTGACCCTTAAAAATCATGCATGTGAATCAAAGTCCTTATCCTTGATCCTCTGTTTTTCGAATTTACCCCCTGGCACAAAAAAAAAATGGACAATATATCATTAATAATATCGTTCCCCAAATTTTAATGGGAGCAGTAAGGACAAGTAGAAAACAGTGGACAGATTTCCAAACAGTTACCGGATCCCGCATCCATACAGCGCCGTTAACAACGGGAATGATTGCATGTGTTCTGCTAGTAAAACCTACTGTAGATACGTAACAGTATTGTGCTTTATATTTGTTAATTTCAATAACAGGTTATATGTGGTTATATTTAACTTAGTAAAGTACAAACTCAGAAAACATTTAACCGTTTTTAGTGTTCCGTACGGAACACTTATAAAGATCACTTCGGTGTCCGTCCGTCTGTCTGTCTGTCTGACTGTCTGTCGGTCTGTCACACCCGAAACTATTTGATTTGAATTGATGGCCTCATCAGAGACGTGTAGTTTTAAAAGTTAAATTTTGACTTAAGAGGTTAGTTTTGGGGGGTGAAATCGGAAGTGAACATTTTTTACCAGATCATCCAGTGGGGTGTCCAATGAAACCTTGTAAAAAGGCGAGTTCAAAAATATATATAATGTAATACTTGCGCACAATTATCTTAGTGTTATTTTTAAAAAAGTGAGAAAAATTGCTGTCCCCCCACCTTATCTCGAAAAGTACTGATCAAAAAATTTTTAAAAAACTCTGGGATATTCTCTACAGGGTGTAGATTGAATGAAAATTATTACGAGTGCATTACCCTTAATCTGGTATATAAAAAAAAAAAAATTCAAGGTCATCATTTTTCACTAAAGATCGGAAAAAAACTTTGTTGAAAACTCATTTGGGATGTGCTTTGTGAAGTCACTGATCATTTTATACTTCCGTACGGAACACTAATTGCGCAAGTCCAACTTGCACTCGACCGGTTGTTTATAAACATAATGTTATTTGCTTTTTTCCCTATTAACTAAAACTAAACACGATAATTTGACTTTATTGGATTAAACTTTTATTTATTTTGCTGAAGCAGATGAACCATTGAATATTATAAACTTTAGAAATGTGATAAGATTTACATTCAACCCAATCGTATCTCCTTGAGTCCACTGTTAATCTGTGATAGAGTTTAGATGTAAACAAGCAGCAGTCTACTATTCACGACTTTCAAACTGGCCGGAAACATAACTTCTTCAAATTATCACCGATTTATTTGAAATTTTAAAATTACCTTCAAAATTACATTATCTAGCGAAGTATGTACGGATTTTGCAACTTGTTTTGAACTCTTTTTACGTGATTTTTTACCGAAAAATGGAACACTTTCTTCATATAAGTACCATTCATAAAAAATCAATTTTTTCTAATTTTTCTAAGCTAAGTACTTCCCGAGAAAATGTTATGTAGAACTCAAAAAACTTTGCATTTTGCTCCAGGTCAAAAAATTGAAGGAGAAATCTTTCCCGGCCACAAAGCACTATTTATAAGATGAATCTTCCTTTAGTGAGTACTGGTGCCGCTATTTCGTAAAAAAAATTGTTTAAAAATTTGTAAATGTACTTTAAGGTATACGTAGAAGAAGGCTTTTGTGAATATCTAAATAATCGAGTTGTTATGAGACTAGCATGTAAGGTTGCAAAAAAATACCGATTCCCTTCTGAAGTTGTTCCGCGGTCATGATCAGAGAGGAGTGGGAGCCTTTGGATTTAAAACCACCTAGACTTACGACCATTACTAAAACTAAAACAAATAAAAAAACAGCAATTTTATAGACAGTATATAGAAAAATACAATCATGGAGTGTATCGACATCGACTTGCTACAACTTTCGAAAAAACTAATATTTAATTTTTTATAGTTAACAAGTCTTAAGTCAAAGACTGGGGGATTTCTGTTAGCTTGCCAAGGTGGTCTGATTAATACTTTACTGTATCGCAGCCGGTTTACCAAACTGGCGTTGTATGTAGGACATGTAGCAAAGAACCAGAATTACTGATGCATTTTCTTTCAACGTACTTATTAATAACTAGCCGGGCCCGCGGCTCCGCTCGCGTGGACTTGGTTCACTATTATCGTCACTGCTTATTCCTTATGTTACCTAACGTAATAAAATATCTCCTATTATTTCCCCTTATCTCCCAATATTTCTCCTTATCTCCCATTATCTCTACATAATTTCCATTATCTAGGCTTATCTCTGCTCATCTCCCATTATTTCTCCTTATCTCCCATTATTTCTCCTTATCTCACGTTATTTCTCATTATCTAGGCTTATCTCGACTCATCTCGCAATATGTCTCCTCATCTCCCACTATTTCTCCTTATCTCCCATTATCTCACCATAACTCCCATTACCTAGACTTATCTCTGCTTATCTCCCATTATTTCTCCTTATCTCCCATTATCTCACCTTATCTCCCATTATCTAGGCTTATATCGAATTATATATATGTATAAATTTATAAAAACACGTAAATCAGATAAGTGGTTCTCGAGTGATAAGCGCACTAACGGGCAGACAACCTTACATTTTATATATATTATATTCTTTGCTACATGATATTGTTCCATATTTAATGCTTTAGGCAGTGTATTGCAAGAGAACGCGCTAGCGGCAAACTTTTCTCCGACTTGATTCACTATTATCGTCACTGCTTATTCCTTATGTCACCTAATCCTAATATATCCTATAACCTGGCCAGAGAACATACGTATGTTTAAAAAAAAGCACGTAAATCGGATAAGTGGTTCTCCGGTGATAAGCGCACTAACGGACAGACAGACAGACAGAGAGACGTTGCATTTTATATATATTATAGATCGCTATCCATTTAATTGTTCCATATTTAATGGTTTAGCATGTTTAAAAAAAAAGCACGTAAATCGGATAAGTGGTTCTCTAGTGATAAGCGCATAAACGGACAGACAGAGAGACGTTGCATTTTATATATTATTATAGATATCCTTTGCTACATGATATTGTTCCATATTTAGTGGTTTAGGCAGTGTATTGCAAGAGAACGCGCTAGCGGCAAACTTTTTTCCGATTTCATTAGCTATTATCGCCACTGCTTATTCCTTATGCTACCTATCATAATAAAATATAGCCTATAATCTGGCCGGAGAACATATGCATGTTTTTAAAAAAAAAGTACGAAAATCGGATAAGTGGTTCTCCAGTGATAAGCGCACTAACGAACAGACAGACAGACAGACAGAGATACGTTGCATTTTTTATATATTATAGATGTAATAAAATATATATCTATAACCTGGTCATCGAACATATGTATGAATTTAAAAAATCACGTAAATCGGATAAGTGGTTCTCGAGGGATAAGCGCACTAACGGACAGACAGACAGACAGAGACACGTTGCATTTTATATATATTATAGATATAGATTATTATTATTATTATTATATAACCTGGCCAAAGAATATATGTATGAATTTAAAAAAAGACAGGTAAATCGAATAAATGGTTCTCGCGTGATAAATACCCTAATGGACAGACAGACAGACAGAGAGACATTGCATTTTTTATATATTATAGATTATAGATATTCTCTGCTACATAATATTGTTCCATATTTAATGGTTTAGGCTGTGTATTGCAAACAAACGTGCTAGCGGCAAACTTTTTTCCAACTTCATTCACTATTTTACGTCACTGCGCATTCCTTATGCTACCTATCGTAATAAAATATAGCCTATAACCCGGCCAGAGAATATATGTATGTTTTTAAAAAAAAGTACGTAAATCGGATAAGTGGTTCTCCAGTGATAAGCGCACTAACGGACAGACAGACAGACAGACAGACAGAGAAACGTTGCATTTTATATATATTATAGATATATAGATAACCTGGCCAGAGAACATATGAATGTTTAAAAAAAAAAGCACGTAAATCAGATAAGTGGTTCTTCAATGATAAGCGCACTAACGGACAGACAGACAGACAGAGAGACGCTGCATTTTATATATATTATAGATATAGATTATTATTATTATTATTATATAACCTGGCCAAAGAATATATGTATGAATTTAAAAAAGACACATAAATTGGATAAGTGGTTCTCGCGTGATAAACGCACTAATGGACAGACAGACAGACAGAGAGACATTGCATTTTATATATATTATAGATTATAGATTAAAGATATTCTCTGCTACATAATATTGTTCCATATTTAATGGTTTAGGCTGTATATTGCAAGGGAACGCGCTAGCAACAAACTTTTTTCCGACTTCACTCACTATTATTGTCACTGCTCATTCCTTATGCTACCTATCGTAATAAAATATAGCCTATAACCTGGCCAGAGAACATAAGTATGTTTTAAAAAAAAAAAGTACGTAAATCGGATAAGTGGTTTCTCCAGTGATAAGGTCACTAACGGACAGACAGACAGACAGACAGACAGACAGAGAGACGTTGCATTTTATATATATATATATATATATATATATATATATATATATAAGATAATCCTTAGTAATACTTTTACATCTATCGTTATAATGCAGCGTTGCGTGTCCTACAGTCAGTTTAAAAAGTCTCCATACATCACCTGCTTTCTATACTATTTTTCTGTTATGTATAACTAATTAATTGGAACTATGAGAAAACATGTTTAAATTAACATTTGAAATTTAACCAACGAAGATTAGTATTAAAAACAATTGTGGAACATTTTATTTAGAAGTTACATCATTGTTATAAAAATGCAAACAGAGTTAATATAAAAAAAGTCTCCATACACTTAACAATTTCCAATAATAGTTTGACGGAGGTTAACGGAAAATAACAACTTCGTTTAAACTAATATTTAGTGGTACCACCGTTGGCCTTGATAATTTCCTATAACCTTTTTGTCATGCTTGCAACCAGCTTTATAGTAACTTCTGCTGGCACGTTATCCCATTCGTTCAATATTCTATTTTTTAATTCTTCTCTATTTGAAACATTATGTTTGCGAACGCGTTTTTTAAGTTCCTTGCGTAAATGCTCGATGAGGTTAACATCGGGTGATTGCGGAGGTGTATGAAGCTGCTGTCGCACCTTATGGATCATCTATTCTCGCACCAAGTTTGCGGTATATTTCGGATCATTGTCCTGTTGGAAAAACTTCTTATTTCGAGTGATTCTTTTTGGACACTTTTTCTTAAATCGTCTCTCAAAATATTCAGATAAACATGCTGATCCATGTCACCATTAATAAAATGTCAATTTCCAACCCCTCCAGCGGACATCCATCCCCAAAGCAGAACACTGCCACCCTTTTGTCTCACCGTGGAATAAATGTCTTTAATATCGAATGCGGTATTCTTCTTTCCCAAACTTTAGTTCTGCTATAAGACCCAAAAAGGTTAATTTTAGTTTCATCACTGAAGATTACGGATTCCCAAAATTCAGGAGGCTTAGTAACTTATTCTCTAGCAAGAGCTGACCGCTTTTTGCGATTGGCTTCCAAAATTAATGGCTTCTCCCTGGTTACACACCCCTTATAGCCTGCCGTGTGTAAACAATTTCTCACTGTTTGTGAACAAACATTTTTCGAAAATAATTCCTGTACTTCTTTTAATTTCGGTGCACTTTCTTGAAATTTATAATTATTTGCCTAACAATACTGGCCTCTACACGCGGAGTCAGTTTCTTGGGACGACCGGAGCGTGGTCGAATTTTATAGGAACCCGTTGATTCATATTGGTTTACAATATACTGAACAGTAGCATGCGACATTTTAACAATTTTTCCTATATTTTTGTACAATTTTCCATCTTTTCCCAAATCAATTTTGATCTCTCGAACTTGAAATGGAATTTCACAATTTCTCTCGCTTATTTTTAATATTACTTTGAAAACCCACTGCAAAATTACTAGCAAAAGTGACAGATTATAAAAAGTATGTCCGAAATTTATTCATTTGTTTTTTCGATGCAGTTCTTGAGTGCATGGAGACTTTTTTGACATTAGTTTTGTTTACATTTTTATAACAAAGATGTAACTTCTGAATAATATGTTCCGTAGTTGTTTTTAATACTAATCGTCGTTGGTTAGTAGTAGAAGTTCCAATTAATTACTTAAAGATAACAGAAAACTAGTATAGAAACCAGGTGGTGTATGGAAATTTTTTGGACTTACTGTATATTACCATCTTTGACATTCTTATAATATTGTTGCCGTTCTAGTGCTGTCATATGTTGAATGAACACCTATTGTCGCCTTGTGCTCCTTTTAACTCATCTAGTGTTCTTATCTCGAAAGTAAAGGTCCATGAAGATACCTGGCATAATCGTGGGCTCAACGCTGGGAAGGCACTCCAACTTCACTAATCCTACAAACCACGATTTATCATTTTAGATAGAGCTCATTATTTGCAATGTCTTGCAAATTGTTTTCGCCTTTGAAATTTTTATTAAAATCATTAATGATTTTTTGAACAAATAAAATAAGGCAAATAAAAATAATGTACATTTAAACATTTATTATTTTGGGTAATGTTACAATATAAAATATTAACGTGAAACACAATGTACAATATGTAAATAAAAATATATGCTGTAAAATCTTTAATACCTACATAAAATAGCACCAGATATTTTCTGATTTATTGTACTAAGTACAGACAAATTCACTCTATTAAAGTAAAATTGTGTTATCCTATATTTAATTAGAAAGCCTTTAGGGTCCGAATCGAATCGACTGTAGAAAATGACAGTTGCCCCATTGACTAGAATTTTGTCTTTTCGCTCACAGGGTGTTTACAAGCCAGATAACCTAATGTAGTACCTCTCGATAAAATAACAAATAAGATTTTTGTAATTGAGATTTCGACGCCTGCAGAAAAAAATTAAAAAGGAGGAGAAACGCTTACAGTACAAAGATTTAAATTATGAACTTCGCGTTCTGTGGCCACGATATTAAGTAAGAATGGTGGTCCTAATCAACGGAAATGTAGAAGGAATTAAAAACACATTCCTGAATTACCTAAAGAAGATACCAGTTCATTCTACCTTGGCCGATTCATTCGCAATAAAGATACAAAACGCATTTGGTTCTCACAGATTGCTCAGGCGAATGGACCACTAACCGAGCGGACCTGAGGTACGATTATCAATTTTAGATGATACCAAGTGACAGCTTATGTGGATCGGAGATCATAATAATAATGAAACAAAACGTAAACGAGTAAAATAAAAGTTGTATTTTTAAATAATGTCAATTAAATATTAAAAAATATAATTGTCGTCAAACAAAGCACTTTCGAGTAAATTGTTTGCTAAACTAATCACTAGGCCGCACGTCGTACATAAGTCATGTTAATTTCCAAACCAGAAATGATAACTTTTAACATTGAACAAAGCCAATTGATATATTTTTACGTGCTAAGCCGCCTGAAGCGTTAGGATATCAAACTTTGTGTAATCAAAATTAAACAGCGAGCAGTGAAATAGCGGGAAGAGAACTACGCTAATAATTGGCACGAATTTTCCTTACTTGTAATGTTGTAGCTTTCGTTGATGTTTATTTTTTAGATTGAAATGGCGACTCGTGCTTCGATTCTTTTTAAAATAAAATAGAAAGTTAGGTAATATACTCTGAAACCTAAAATAAACGCCAAAATTAGAAT
>CM032449.1:50446948-50510620 GCA_019049505.1 Pachyrhynchus sulphureomaculatus | reverse complement strand
TTTTGATGGAAAAAATACCGTTCAAGCAAAGCAATAGCTTCATAAGTGTTTGGAGACTCTGCTCCTGGAAAATCACTCACCATTTACTGGTGTGCTAAATTTAAACACGATTGTACAGATACAAATGATGCTGAACGCTCTGGACGCCCAAATGAAAATGAGGTGGTTACACCGGAAAAAATCAGCAAAATTATTTAGGATCATCGTAAAGTGAAATTGCGTGAGATAGCTGAAACCCTAAAGATATCAAAAGAACGTGTTTGTCACATTTCGCATGAACATTTGGGCATGAGAAAGCTCTGTCCGAGATGGGTACAGCATTCGTTCACAGTGGACCAAAAAACAACAACGTGTTGATGATTCTGAGCGCTGTTTTGACCTATTTAACCGCAATAAAAAGGATTTTTTCATGCGATATGTGACAATGTGTGAAATATGGATCCACCACTACACATCGGAATCAAATCGACAGTCAGCTGAATGGACAACAGCCAGTGAAAGCCGTCCGAAGACCCAATAGTTCTTTGGAAAGGTTTTAGCCTCTGTATTTTGGGATGCGAATTTTCATCGACTAAGCTGAGAAGAGAAAAACCATCAATAGTGAATATTTATATAAACTTATTGGTGCGTTTGAAGGTAGAAATCGCAAAGAAATGGCCCCAAATTAACAAGAAGAAAGTGCTCTTTCATCACAAGTCAGTGGTTACGATGGCATAAATAGAAGTTCGAATTGCCTCCTCATCCACCGTATTCTCCAGGTTTGCGACTATTACCTTTTCGCAGCCCTCAAAAAAATGCACGTGAGAAAGAGATTTGGCTCCAATGCAGAAGTTATCGCCTAAAAACTGAGGCCTATTTGAAGGTAAAGACAATTCCTTCTACAAGAAAGGTATAAAATTGTTAGAAAAGCGTTGGACAGATTGTATCGCTCTTGAAGGAGACTATGTTGATGAATAAAGTCGAATTTTGCAAAAAAAAGTGTGTTTTAAGTAGCTAGACGAAAAACTTTTCAGCTTACGTGTTAATAATCATCATCAGTACGTCAAAAACTAGATTAATACAAGAGATAAACTGTATTGTAAGAATTTAATCTGACGTAAACGATATCTTATGAAGCAATTTCATTATCAACAGTGTTAACCTGCTCATTATGAATTGGTTCATTTATAATACTTACGGCATTTTTGCCTCATGGAATGAAAAATCTTAGATTAGACTTTCACATAAGCGGTAAGCCTTCACATTAATCCAAAGATATAATAAGGATTTAATTATATAAGTGTTACTGAATGTTTCACATTAAAAGAAATGAATTATCTATACTCCGTGGAAATCCATAATAATTATGCGAAATGTGAAAAAAATAATAAAACAGTTATTTACACAAACTTTCCACTATATTTGTAATACGCAGTTCCATGTTTCGCTATCACAGTAGCGTAAGGTCTGAAGAAGCTACTGTGATAGAGAAACATGTTACGGTGTATTACAAATATAGTGGAAAGTTTGTGTTAATAATTGTTGTATTATTTTTTCACATTTCACATAATAAACGTAATGCAAAAAAACCACTCGCATTTATTAAAACACTTGTATAGGATTTTCAGATGTTGCATAAATAATTCATATATAGATAAAACGACATACTATCATTGATTTCTTGGATATAGATCTTTATTTTTTCATACTAAATCATCGTTATTTGTAGGACAGCATTATTCACAAGACCATGTCTGATTTAGTATATTCTCTCAAGTGAAATTTTAGTTATTTTTCACACAGATTCAACAGTAACAACAATAACAATGTTTGTTCTTGCGTCAAGGGATGATCGTTTGCTCAGGTAGACGATAGACTACTAACTCATTTTTAAAAAATATGGGACATAATGATACTACTAACATGCAATCCCCACGATACTTTGACTCTTTTCTTGGATGCAATGTGCAGTGACGAACATCTTTTCACTTATTGAAAAATCCACAGGTTTTCTGGTTGACAAAGCTCTTCAACCAAATCAGAACTTTGCTTGCTTGCTTGTTTTGGAATAAAATATTTTTTAAAAAATTGATGAAGTTATTTACCTAGTACATCCCTTCCAAATATTTATAAGTTGTAAAATCGGTTAGTAATCGGTTAGTAACTTAGTGAGTTTCTCAAACTATAGATTAATCAATAATAACAAATATTTTAAAAAAGGAAGTAATTCTTTATTGAAAGATATTAATCATAAAATATAGGAATATTATATGTAAGTAAATAGTTACATTTGAAATTAGTTGCTCTTCGGGATATACTAATCACTTTTTTAAGGTCTGAAGACTGATATTTAAAAACCCACTATTAGATTTCTCGAATTTAAGGACCCTGAAAAGGCTATGTAATATGAAAAACACGTAGCAACCCCTATAACACCTTCCTTCATCCCTTTAGTCCTTTACATGTTTGGTTCTAAGTAACTTCATTGTCTATAAGAAACACTGAAAGGACGTACAACAAAATATACAATGACCTTCTTTTTTTAATTTATTTTTTCACCTCTTCAAACCTTAATTTGTTGGGTTATAATTAAGTAAAAATGCAGAAAAAATAATGTTTCAAATTCCTTAAATTTAAGAAGCCCGAAAATCACGTACAACACGACATATACGGAATAACTTCTCCAGCTCCTTCCCTCATCCGCTTAATCCTATTTATGTTCATTTATTATTATAATTATGTGTGCTGATGAGATATGATGTTTTAAATATGATCCACAGAGAAAGCGTAAAGTGTAGAATGAGAGCGAAATAAAAAATCAAGGTAATATTGAGTGTTTTTTATAATGTGTCATTCTGTGTGTATTAATCTTCATTGGGCAATCAATAGCTCATACTATTTGGTAGTATAGAGACATTTAATGTGAATTTGATTAGTTCTGTTTGTCTTGAATATTGAGCCTCAATTTTTGGTCCGAAGTGAAGTCTATGAACCATTCATCGCATTTATCTGATTCAGGACATAGTGACAGTGATTTTCCACTATTTTCAAAAATTAAAATGAAATTTTCGAGGACATAAAGACCATTTAAAATATTTCCACTCTATCCGGAAATCCCGCAAAATGAGATAGAATATTCATTCGAATCTCTAATAAATAACTGGAAAAAGTACACTAAATTAAAAGGCGAGTATATCGAATGAAATGTTTCATTTAATTTTACAGCACCACATACATACTATGATATATATATATATATATATATATATATATATATATATATATATATATATATATATATATATATATATATATACATATATATATATATATATATATATATATATATATATACACATATATATATATATATATATATATATATATATATATATATATATATATATATATATATATATATATAAACATTAATCAAAAACACTTTTTAAGACAGAACACAACTCTATGAAAGACTATGATGTTGAAACTCCATTTTAAAAAATTTTTTGACATCGAGTTTAGTAACTTATTTAGTGATATTTGAGTCTGAACCGAATATTGTTGGTAGTCTATGTGGTCATCATTTCGACAAAAAACCACAAAAAGCATTAAAGTTAGGGATGTGGAAAATTTTTTGGTGGATGCTACTATTAGACAAATTATTTATTATTTTTTAATTTTTTAATTTTATAGCAAAGGACTTAAATTTGATGGATGTTACTATTAGACGAGTTATTACATGTTTGAAACAACGCAATTGAACACTTTGGAGAATCTCGAGCGGTTGCTCTTGACATATCCAAGGCATTCGACCGTGTTTGGCACGATGGACTGTTGGCTAAGTTGCGCTCTTATGGTATGTCTGAAAGGTTCTGTTTGTGGCTCTCATGTTTCCTCAGAGAGCGTTCTTTACGAGTGGCGGTCGACGGATTTCTTTCTAACATCCTCACTATCAACGCTGGTGTGCCCCAGGGCTCCATACTGTCTCCTACTCTCTTTCTCATTTACATTAACGATCTGCTGGAAAAGACCGGGAATCCAATCTATAGCTTTGCAGATGACAGTACGCTTGTCTCTTCATTCACCTTGAACGCTCGGACATCGGCTGCTCAGGCGAATATCCGCAGACAGCAGGAGGTCGTTTAACTTAACAAAGACCTGGAAGAAATTCTATCTTGGGGTGACAGTAACCAAGTGGAATTTAACGCTACAAAAACCCAAGCGGCAGTTTTTTCTAAAAAAGTTAACGTTGCTGAACCCGACATAGTTATGTCGGGGCACTCCATTCCCCTAGCATCGTCGCTCAATTTGTTGGGCGTTAGTTTGGGAGCAAATATGTCTTGGCATGAACATGTTGCAGGCATAGCAAGGAGAGCTTCTCAAAAGTTGGGAATATTATTTAGAACCAGAAAGCTTTACACCCCACAACAACTGTTAATTCTTTACAAAGCCCAAATTCGACCAACTATGGAATACTGCTCCCACGTTTGGGGCTCCGCTCCCAAACATACACTGCATTTGTTGGATTCTGTTCAGAGAAGAGCGGTCCGTCTGATTGGGGACCCGGAATTGACCGGCGGCCTTGATTCGCTGGAACATCGAAGAACGGTTGGCGACTTGAGTCTGTTCTACAAGTATTTTCATGGAAAGTGTTCGAAGGATGTAGCCCGCTTAATTCCTCCCAAAGCGGTACATGTTAGAGATACACGTCGCGCTGGTGCTTCGCATCCGTATGAGGTTCAGCTTGTTACTCCGCGTACAACGCTTATCAAGCAATCTTTTATATGGAGAACGTCATCTCTTTGGAATAATTTGCCCAGCGCTGTGTTTCCCACCGAGTACAATTTACAGCGATTCAAGAACAACGTGAATCGCTTTTTCCGCACTCGTGCCGCTCCTGGAGCGCTTTAGGGACTTCCCTGCAGCACGTGTGCTAGACCAATAAAAAAAAAAAATTATTATTAATTATATTAGTTCTTTAATTTTATGACAAAGGGACTCATATACTAATTTAAAGTATTTGAAAGATTTTAATTTTTTAATTTTATAGCAAGAAGACACAGAAAAAGTAATTAGTAATATGTAAAAAGCAGGAATAACAGAAAGAGAAAAGAAACGTCAACTTTACTGGAAAATAATGTTTTCATAAAAACCGTTCTTTTTCATTGGTTTGGTATGATTTTGTGTTAGTAAATAGGTATACACGGAGCTCAATCCTTCTATGTCTTTTTTGGGATTGAGAATATTTTTACAAGTTTTTATTTATATTATATATATAATATAAATAAAATAATCTCAATCACAAAAAAGACATAGAAGGATTGAGCTCCATGTATACCTATTTACTAACACAAAATCCAAACCAATGAAAAAGAACGATTTTTATGAAAAAATTATTTTCCAGTAAAGTTGACGTTTCTTTTCTCTTTCTGTTACTCCAGCTTTTTAAATATTACTAATGACTTTTTCTGTGACTTCTTGTTATATAAGTAAAAAATTAAAAATTAAATATGATAAATAATAAACATTCAATATTAATATTCTATTTCAAATACTTTAAATTAGTCTATGAGTCGCTCTGTTATAAAATTAAAGAATTAATATAATTAATAATAATAAATAACTCGTCTGTAGTAACATTTTTCAAATATAAGTCCCTTTGCCATAAGATTAAAATATTAAAAATAAATATCAATAATAATAAATAATTTGTCTAATAGTAGCATCCACCAAAAAATTTGCCGCATCCCTAACTTTAATGCTTTTGTGGTTTTTTGTCGACTTGATGACCACATAGACTACCAACAGTATCCGGTTCAGACTCAAATATCACTAAATAAGTTAATAAACTCGATGTCAAAAAAATTTTTTAAAATGGAGTACCATTTCAACATCATGGTTTTTCTTACAGTGGTGTTCTGTTTTAAAAAGTGTTTTTGATTAATGTTTATTAACAACGTTTTATTATTATATACTTGTATAACTCTCTAAGTGTCCTTTTATCATGTTTTCAATAAGAATAGAACATGATGTAATTTCTCTATCCTTAAAACAAAAGAACCAGAAACCCCAAGAAATTGAAAATATATTCATTATATATATATATATATATATATATATATATATATATATATATATATATATATATAATATAGAGCATATGTTTAGCTCACAAAACACATGTTTCACACTGCCTTATTCTTTATAAGAGTAGATCTTAAAGAATATGCTCTAGTTTACATATTTTGTTTTTTATATAGTCGTACATACATCAGTAGCAGAGAAAAAAAATTGGTTTGTCTTGTTTTTAGTGTTCTATGTCAGATTTGTCAATATTTTTTTCACGTGTTTTTTTCTTATAATGTGCAAAAATTAAAATTTTCAAAACGGCCTGTAGGGTAAGACTAAAATTAAGATCTTAATATGATCTTGAGGTAAAACTAATTAGAACCTAATTAAGAATTCCATTCTTTGATGGGTTTTAGGTTTTCATAATAGGTTTTGCATAATTCTAACTTCAGACCAGCAAAAAATTTTCATTTGTTTAGTTAGCAAGGTTTAGTTCGTCTTCCTTTACAATTGCCATTGCTACAGAGAATTACTAGTTTGGTAGATCTGGCATCTTTTCTTATTCGTAATTAGAAAAGGTTCGCCATTTTTTCCTAAATACGGTCCTGTTGTTAATGATTCTTGTCCACGTCTGTAGAGTTATCACTGTCTCTAAGTTACTTTAATGTTAGTAGTCAGTAGTAATATTAAATACTTACTGACATTACTCTGCTGATTGATAGCCTTCTCCATAATCTTTGATATTCTGAAAGCAATGCGACTGGTCGATAGTTGGTAAACTTTACTGCTTTTTTTGTTATCGGTTGAATACGCGCGGATTTCTGAACAAAAGAAAATATTCGTTCCCGACAGAATGATTTTAAAAAGTCTACAAGATTCTGGTATTAGTTAGCTGACACATATTTTGAGTGTAATAACTGGTATTTCGTTAGCTAGAACCTAGTGTCTTTCGTCATCAAGATATATTTTATGACACTCTATCTGAAAATATTGGACATTTTTGACTACACATTGGGAATAATTAATGCTTTTGTTTTCCTAAGAAATTTACAGTAGAGTGTAACGTAAAGATTTTAGCTAAAGAAATGACTTTTTTAACAGATGTTATTGCAACAGTGTTGTCTTACCAGTATAAGTGGCCGTAGAGTTAATTTACTAAAATTTTGATTATTACTTTAAACAAATAACCAATAAGATATTGATTTGTTAGAAAATACCATAAGTTTGTTTTTCTCTGTTTGTGTTTTTCTTGATTATGTCGATTATTTGTTTGCGTCTGTTCAGACATTAACGATTATGTAACCGTTTACCATACCAACGTTGTTTGGAACATGGAACCAAGGCTTGCGACTAGAAGGACATATATTCAGCAAAAAATGTGAGTTTGCATGGCAGCTAAAATGACATCAGAAACCTCTATAGTACAATCTGATGAGTTGCAGAAGTAATACAAATGCTTGGCCAAGGTAAAGTTCTATTATATTTCTTCAGTTATTTTCATGTAGTAGATTTGTAATGCCAAATTTCTTACAGTATTGTGGCTTGTTTAATTATTTAACTTTAAATGGTGGTTTACACAACTGGTGAATTACATGATTTTTAATTAGTGCGCTTAACGTAAATAAATAAGAAAAAATGAGAAACACAGGGAACTCTCCAGATTAGGAAATTCTGTTGGTTCATTGATAAGCAGAATAATTAGCTTAGCGTATAAATCGATTCATTTTTTCAGCTTGGTACCTCTATAGTATTCTAATGCTTAAGTCAGGTTGGAGACTCATCAATTTACTTTAAATCACAATTTCAGCACATGGCTAATTTCTCTGTAAATAACACTGGTCAACACTAGTTATGCCCCACGAACTTTGATAGCTAATACTGTTTTAGCTAACTACCCTCATTATTAAACTGCAGTTGTTTTGTTTCAATTAGCCTCAGTTTTCTTGTGATACGGTAATACTTATAACTAGTACTATGGCAATAAAAGCAAAGGAACGTTCGCGAAGAAATAGTCATAAAACTATTTGTCTGTGATTTCATCAAAATATTGTGATTCATTAAATGCATTAACATGTCGAGAAAGTGTAGTAACGATCCTAACTCTTTTTGTTATGTTTGTGGTGAACTGACTTTCAAAAAACAGACGAAATTTCACAAAACTAGTCTTGGAGAGTTATCAGCGGTATTTTGGTTTCGCTGTGGCCTATCAAGACAAATCCTGGGCCCCTCATATTTGTTGCATAACGTGTGTGAAGAATTTAACCGGTTGGAAGAAAGGGTCCCGTCATACGCCGTTTTCTGTACCCATGATTTGGACCGAACCAAGAGATCACATTTCGGACTGCTATTTTTGTCTTACTGACGTAAATGGTATAAATTTCAAGAAAAGACACACAGTTATTTAACGTAATTTACCTTAAGCCATGAGACCAGTCCCTCATAGTGAAAATTTGCCTATACCAGTTGCATCTGCGTCCGTTGAGATTGACGATACACAATCCTCCAATTCCAATGTGTTGATGAGGACGATGACTCTGAGTTTGAAGAAATTCTAACCAAGCCACACTTGATAACTCAACGAGACCTAAACGATTTGGTTCGCGATTTAAATTTGTCAAAAAAGCAGTCAGAACTATTAGGATTTCGATTAAAAGGATGGAATTTGCTACATCATGAAACTAAAATCAGCTATTTTCGAAATCGTGATCAACACTTCAGATCATACTTTTCTCAAGTATTGTAATAATATAAATGGGATTATGAAGATTTTGGAAATCGATTTTGATCCGTCCCAGTGGCGTTTATTCATTAACTCTTCTAAAACAAGTCTTAAAACCAGTGTTACTCCATAACGGAAATATACTTCCTTCTATACCTCTGGCCCATGCTGCTAATATGAAAGAAACTTATAAAAACGTGAAGTTATTACTTGAAAAAATCAAGTACAGTACATATTCTTTCAAAATCTGTGGCGATTTAAAAGTTGTTGCCCTATTACTCGGACTTCAGCTGGGTTGTACTAAATTCTGCTGCTTTTTATGTGAATGGGACATTCGTGACAGAACAGATCATAAAAAAATATGGCCTACGCGTGCATCCTTAATTCCTGGACAAAAAAATGTGAAGTATTTAACCCTTGTAGAGCCATCTGAAGTACTTCTTCCACCATTGCATATCAAATTAGGCCTGATCAAAAATTTCGTAAAGGCAATGGGTCGCAGTGGGAGTGGATTTTTGTATCTAAAAGGAAAATTCCCCAAAATAAGTGATGCAAAGATAAAAGAGGGTATTTTCATAGGCCCTCAAATCAGGGAGTTAATAAAAGATCCGGTATTCAAAGAAAAATTGAGCGATTTAGAAAAACCAGCATGGAAATCTTTTAAGAATGTTATTGCAAATTTTTTGGGTAACCATAAGAGTGAGAGCTACAGAGAGTTGGTTGGCGAGCTATTGTTGGCTTATCAAGAATTGGGTTGCAACATGTCACTCAAGATTCATTTTTTACGTTCACACCTGGATTTTTTTCCTCAGAATTTGGGGGCTGGTAGCGACAAGCGAGAAAGGTTCCATCAGGACATTTCTTAGATGGAAAAACGTTACTAGGGCAAATGGAACCCAAATATGTTGGCAGATTACTGCTAGATAATCAAAAGGGACCAACCAGGATCTAAATTTGCTAGAAAATCTGAGATCGTAACTTCATAATAAAACTTTTTTACATTTTTGGTTTAGAAGGTCATTGTTTTTTTAAATATTTTGAATTACTTAAGAGAATAAAATTCTTGGCTAATAGATTTTTTTTAATGTTTGCTTTTACTGCCAACCACCTATTAAAGTAAAAAATATCATAAAAGTCCATGTGGCACGACAAAGTTAAAATTTTGTTTACCAGTGTAATTGATGTATCAAAAGCAAAAAACGCTTAAAGATAGTGTCACTTGTAGGTCGGTTAAGACAACATGTAAATTTTGAGATTTGTTGTATGTTATTTTTAATAATAATAACGTCAAAATCTTATCCAAAGCAATAATTAAAAAAAAATAAACAGTTTGTAATGTTACATCTTAGCAGAAAATAATACTTGTATCGATGAAAACATACAGTTGATTGTGCTAATTTTTTTTTCTTTTTATTTTCCACACCACCCACCACCACAGGGATTTTTACCCTTTTCTGACTATATCTTTAATAAGATATATTTGACGGATGTCATAATACTCTTCAACGTTGCCCAGGTGCCGAAACATACACATTTGTATTTCACCGCACTTTTAAGGAAACGTGGTAGCGCACCACGGGCGTTACTGCATTTCTGCATTCACTACCATCTAAAAATACACACACACCCAGCCGATTGCCGGAATCGAACCAGCGACCATCAGTTTCATATCCATATACTCTACGCGACCGAGCCCGGTTGATGAACTGACTATAATTTAACAAAGAGCGAGTATATGAGGTTTATTATATCGTAAGTTTCAAATCAGATCAAAATTATGGTATATCCATGATGACACCCCCGAACCAACTCTCACCCGGATATATGACAAGAATAATAACATGTCGACAGTACCAAAGCCACCATGTTAACACTAACTTATGTAAATGATAACGTGGTGTTTTTCGTTCATAGAACTTGAAATGACGTCAAGTTTACATAGGTTCCTGGAACTACCGAAAAACCTTAGAATATTTAAAAATTTCTCCTTGTAAAGTGTATACAAATTTTTTCCACAGTTACATCACAATTTGCACAAGAAATTCATGATAATTGCCTTTAATTATTTTTGATGTTACCTTAAAACAGATGTAATATTTGCTTCTTATGTTAAATTGTACCAACTTACGTCTGGTCATGAAAGGCAAAAAATATATATTCATTTTCTAAAAATCATTTACAATTACCTCATAAAATTTTCAATTGACTCAATTTTAGTCGTCTAAAAATAAGTTTGATTTCCATCGACGTAAATAAATAAATACTAAGCCTTTTTTTGTGTTCCCTTTGGATTAAGGTAAAGTGCCTTTACGACGTATCTCCAGAGAACTTCTAAAAAAAGCATATTTCCTTAAATTTTAGTTACTTTTTTTTACTCGTTTTAGACAAAGTGGATTTGATAATTTTTATCAAGACTATTATATCATTAATCTGAAAGAAATATTATTTCTTTTGAAAAAATGCACTTTAAATTCAAATCAAATCAAATCAAAATCAGTTTATTTGCCAATATCTACAAATTCATAATATGACAGAAATTAGATTTGCTCGAAATACGACAAAAAGGATGGCACAGCGACTATAAATAGCCGATACCACAAGCCCTTCACTATTTGGGCATGTGTAGTGCCACCCAGTGGCGAACCTATATCTTAAAAATAAATAAAAAACTAATTGAAAAAATTCTAAAAATAAAAATTCTAAAAAAAATAGCAGAGCGTAAAGAGGGATCGGCGAGCACGCAGCGAAACGGGTGGCGGAGACGCGGGGAGATGTATATGCATAAACAGAGTAAATTTTACATAATATGATATGGTGGGCAAGTGGTACCACCACTAAAAGGATCCCAAAAAATTATATACAAAATAGGTAAATATTACGTTAAATTAGAATTCTTTTGCTGGTTAATAAGTTGGTGTTTTACATAGGAAGAAAACTTGCCTGGTGATAATTGTTTAACCTCTTGTGACAAAGAATTCCACAAATGCACAGCAACAAAAATAAAGGACTTTTGAAAGGCTGCCTTCCTGTGTTGAGGAACTCTAAAAGAATTAATGTTTCTCGTATCGTGCGGATGCAGAAAAACACTAAATTGTTCTCTGAGGTATTGGGGTTGTCCAAATTTAAAAATCCGATAGACGAAATTATGCAAATGACACTTTCTACGATTTTCGATATTTAAAATATAGCTGTTATTTAAATAGGGTGTGATTCGATTTCTGAATGGAATGTTAAAAGAAAAGCGCATACAAGAGTTTTGTATTTTCTGGATTAATCTAACATACTGGGCTGACACAACATCAGCATAATCAAATAAAGATAAGATCAAGCTGTTGCATAAATAATATTTGGTTTTTGATGGCAGAAGATTCCTTAGATTATACAGTTTTTTTAAAACGAATATAAGCTGCCTTTAATTTAATATTAATATGTGATTGGAATGAAAGAGATTTTTCAAAAATTACTCCTAATACTTTGGCCTCATGAATTAAAGGCAAAGAAGTATTGTCAATTGAAGGTCTGAAGGTATCAAAAAGTATACCCTCTGCATTTTTATTACCGTTAAACAGCATAAAATAAGACTTCTGTGCATTAAGCTTAAGGCTATGATCATTACAAAAATTATATATGTTATTTAGGTCCCTATTAAAATATACTAAAGAAGTGCGTAACTTATTTAAAGGAAATGGCATATATACTTGAGAATCATCGGCATACTGTTGCATTTTGGAATATTCTATCGCCTTATCAATATCTGCCACATAAAGAGAAAACAATAGTGGCACTCCTTTAGTAAGCGGTATGTAATTTGATTTAATGGATTTAAAATCTTTTCTAATTTCTACACAGTGTGATCGATTTTTTAGAAAATGTTCCATAAAAATAACTGACTGGTCTGAGAAGCCAAAATAGTAAAGCTTTGCGAAGAGCAGATCATGATTTAGGGTGTTGAACGCCTTACTAAAATCCAAAAGAGCTAAGCAGGTGGTTTCATTCTTATCTTCATTGAAACGAATATCGTTCAGTAAATTAACCAAGCTGGTAGTAGTACTAAAATAAGGTCGAAATCCCGACTGACAATTGGGTATTATTTGTTTACTATTTACATATAAAAACATTTGCTGATATACATGTCGCTCCAGAATTTTTGATAAAGCAGGGAGTATACTAATTGGTCGTAGGTCCTTTGGTTCCATGGGGTTTGTCACTTTGGCACATGGTTTAATAATAGCCTTTTTCCAGATATTCGGAAAGTACCCTTCCAGTATACAGCAATTAATTATATTTATTAGCGGACGCGTGCAGTATTGAAAACAGAGTCTAAGATCTTTAACAGAAATACCATCCTCTCCTATGGCATTAGTAGAGATTTTATTTATGATGGCTAACAACTCTTCCTCGGTAATTAGATTAAAACTGAATTTCCTTTCAATTGTTATCTTTGGATGAGTATTAGATTTACAATAAATCATTTTATTTGCTGATACGTTATTCAATCCTCTAGTACACGAAGAAAAATAATTATTTAATAAGACAGGATCGCACAAATCATCCGGAATATGACTCAACTTGTTACGTGTCAAGTTTAGCTGAGCTGCTTCTTTCCAGAAGGCTTGACCATTTTTTCGAGAAAAATGATTAAAATATGAAATTTTTTTCCTTATAATAGCGTGCTTGGCAAAATTTCTAAGCTCCCGGTAATATTGGAGACGCTCTGGTGATCTATTCTTTAGATATTTAGAATGAGCTTTGTCTCTTAACCGCATTAAAAGCTTTACATTATCAGTAATCCAAGGGGCACCATTCCTTTCTTTGACCTTTGTATGCCTATAGGGCACATGCCTATTTATTAGGTATAAAATGAAAGAGTTAAGCACTTCCAATTTGGTTTCAATATTACCAATATAAAAAATTGAATCCCAATCCAGCCGAAGTGCATCATTATGAAATTCGTTAAAATCAATATTTTTATAATCGCGGTAATGAATAATTCTTTTGTTGTTTTGTTTTTTAGGAAGGTTCAAAGTAAAATATATTAAGTTATGATCAGAGAGGGTTTGTGAAATTGGCATTGATTTAGTAACCAAGTAAGGAGTATTCTTATTTGTAACGATTATATCAATAAGACTTGAATTTCCTGTTGTTAAATTTATTCTAGTTGGCTCTGTTATTAGTTGTGCCAAATCATAAATGTTAAAGAGTGCTTCTAATCTTCTTTGAGCAGGTGAGACGCTTAGAAGATCGATATTCCAGTCTCCCTTGAAAACAACAATATCATATGACGGAACTGCAACCGCAAGCATATCATCTAAATTCTCAAAGAAATTTTCTATATCATATGATATAGAAAATTTGAGAGAGATTGCTTGTCTCATTTGGACAAATGGTTTCTTTGTTACACTATTAATGATCAAAGACGTTCGTTCATCTACTAGCGGGCAATTTACCCAAGGGTCAAAGTTTCAATGTTCAGGGCATCGCAATAATGATTAGCATTTATTTTTGATCATTTTATGTTACATTTTAGTCATATCCAATCCAGCTTAAAGCGCTAGCCCGTTTTATTAGACTTATAATGGTTTTGGTTAGTTTAGCTTTTACTACCATTAAATGAAAGATCATAGTACTTGCACAAAAAGTTGTAGTATCCAAAATTACAGTTTTGAAGATTTTGCACGAGGATTTGGGAACAAGAAATATGTCTAGACGATCGATAGGTTAAATCATAGTAGAAAGAGAAAAGAAGTTTATCAAAAATATTTAGGAGCTTTACAGAACGATGGAAGTTATTTTCATTAATTGTCAAAGGTAACAAGTCGTGAGCGTTCTATTTGGAGCATGAGTCAACTCCACGGATTCCTAAGAACTCCCTCCTCCAAAAAAGGGGATAACTCAGTCGTCTCCTGGAAATTTGATTAGACTTTTTTGGAACTACGTAGAACTTTTGCTTCTTGAATAAAATGAAAAAGGATCCACAATTGATATGAAAGTTCACAGTAGGATGATCCAGAACCCGAAGCAGACCATTGTGGAAAAATATACGTATTCATTTAACTTTGCTGTTGCAACTACAACTGGAGGGGTCACAAGGCTGGTACAGTTCAACCCACTGCCAAAAACTGTGGATCATTGAGTTACAACATCATTCTCTAGCCCTGACATAGTCCCTTGTGACTTTTTTTGTTCAAACGTATGAAGGAATACCTCAAAAATTGAAATTTTTTTTGCTGTAGCGTCATTTTTTCGGGGCACTAATAAAAACGGGAAAGAATAAAACAACTGTAGAGAGAGTGGACTAAGCGTATTAGTGTAAATAATAGTCACGTAGAATGTTTTTTTTTTTTTAAAAAATTCAGCTAGGTAGAAATTTTAGAAAAAGATATCCTATTACCTAAGCTGTCTGAAAAGTTCTCAGCCTGACACAGATAACGTTGGAAACTGTATAAAATATAAGATTTTATTTCTGTCTGTCAATTCATTCGGGTAGTAGCAGCTGTTTAATATTGACGTGTCATTGATATTTTTAAAATGGAAAAAATTGAATATGATGCTATGATTAAATTTTTTGTTTTGAATGGTTTAACACCAACAGAAATTCATCTGAAATTGTTAAAAGCGTATAAGGATCTTCACTTTTCACTGTGAAAAAATGGGCTGCTCTTTTTGAATCTGGTTCTACAAGCCTCAAAAAGAATTCACGCGAAGGTCGTCCAAAAACTGCTGCATATAGTGCTAGATAATAGACGAGTGAAAGTTCGTGAAATAGCTGAGGCCATAGGCATCTTAAAAAAACGAATTGGAAATATTTTACATGAAGAATTACGTACGAAAAAGCTTTGTGCACGATGGGTAACGCATTTGCTAACAATTAAGTAAAAACACATTTGAATGCGTATTTCTTAAGCATGTTTGGATCGTTTTAAACAAAATAAAATGGATTTCAAGCATCGTTTCATACCTGCTAATGAAACTTGAATCCACCACTACACATCAAAGCTAAAAGAACAGTCGAAACAATGGATTGAAGCTGGTGGAAGTGCACCAAAGAAGGCAAAGACGATTTTATCACCAAGGAAGGTTATGGCAACAGTTTTTTGGGATTACAAAAATGTTTTGTTGATCAATTATCTTCAGAACGGTAAAACAATTAACCCTGAATATTACTGGAAACTTTCGGATTAAGTGGATTCAAATATTCGTGAGAAAAGACCCGCTTTAAAAAAGAAAAGAATCATTTTGTGTTTTGGTGATGGCAAAATTCAACGTGTTAAAGTACGAATTGCTTGATCCAGAGCATTCATCAGATTTGGCGCCCTCTGACTATTATCTGTTTCCAAATCTGAAAAAATACTTAGCTGGAAAGCGTTTTATATCAAATGAAGAAGCTATTGCAGCCGTGGATGGATATTTTGCAGACCTTCCGGAATCACACTTTAATGATGGTATTGGATTATTAGAAAAACGCTGGAGTAAATGTATTGAAGTTTTAGGAAATTATATTCAAAAATAAAACATAAAAAAAATGTTCTTTCATTGTTAGGTCGAGTACTTTTCAGACAGCCCTACGATGTTAAAGTAATCATGGCAAATTTTTTCAACCTTCCAAAGATATAAATTTTTCCATATAGATTTTTTTTATAGCTTAATTTTATTTTTTTTAGAAGATTTGTATTAAAAATTAATTGCAAAGAGTGCAAAGTAATTATTACTGTATATTTCCGATTTTAATTTAGAAATTAATTCACGAAATATTTTATCTTGTTATTTATGGACTAAATTTCGAAATAAACTTTAAAAAAACCAATTCTCAAAAAATTGATTTTTTTGTAGCTACATTTTATACAAATTATATAAAGTGTCTCATAAGCATCAACTAGCTAACGTTATTTTAGTCAAGATTTTCGATACTAAGCCTTAACTGTCTTGAAAGCTATATATCTTGAACTCTTTTACACATTTTTTCATTTGGGAAATATAATTTTTAACAAATAATGTATCATGCTAGTTTCTACATTTCTACCACAAAATTGAAAAAGAAGTCAGCAATAAAATGTGTTCCTAGATTCAATTCCTGCAAGCATTAACAGAAATTAGCAAATATTGTTGGCAAGAACAGTTTTGTTATAACTACTCGGCAAAGCACAAACGCATGCACAGTTTTTTAGCAGTAATGATTCCTCAATTTATCTTCAATCAAACAAAAAATGTTTCCAATTTTCTTCTCAATAAAATCTCAATTTTTTATAAAATAAGGTACTTTATGACTGCACAATGAATAATGAAGTCATGCTTCTTAGACAAGATAATTTCAAACTGTTTTTGGGCATTTCTCCCATGATTGTATGGAGCATGAGCCGAAGAACATACTACATATTTTTGGTAAAACTGAAAATATAAAAAATAAGGTAATTTTTGGATTTGGCGATTCCAAAAATCCCGGTAAATTCGAAGCAACCCTTCTAGCCACATCATCTTTTAACTTCTTGCATATTTGATTATGATTAATTTATTCATTATCTAAAGAGAAACCAGACAAAATTTCAGAATGATATTAAAATCAACCACAAAGAAATATTACCTTAAAATCCTATTTCAAGTACTATAAGTATAATAAATTTGAAATCAAATTCCTGTTTAATTTTATAATTGTTCTGCCAACATATAACTTAGTAAATTGTGAATAATATTAAAAAGAAATGAATGTATTGAAGTGAAAGGAACTCTATTTCTTAATTCTGAATGCCCCTAGATAATCGTTGTACATAATCTGAAGTAGTTATTGTTAGTATAGTAAGACTTATTAGAGTTACTTTTTATAATACACCTATTTAATTTTTAAAACTTATATTTATATAAAAATGGTAAAATTATTTCCCTCAAAAAAAAAATTCTAGAATTAATACCGTTACTGATTATTTTACTTAGAACCTGAATTTGTGAAAAATTTACACTACTTTTAAATTTCTTGATCCCAAAAACATATTCTAAGTTATTCCCATTTAACACCTGCCTAACTTTAAAACACCATTAACTTGTTTAACGATAAATTATCACTGATTTTATCTCCTTATCTCAATCAACATACGAAGGGAAAAGATCTGATAAAATATATTATTCCTAGTCCCTTTTGTTACCTAACTCATGAGCAGTGTCTCCCAAGAAGTATCTTTCTTAATTTACGTGTTAATAGTCCTCTCGTCTCCGCGTATCTTTTGAAATTTTACCCACAGTCCGACCGAAAACAAACTAGTTATTTACACCCACATCGACAATTAATTTTCAGATTGGTGTTGCTCAGCATAAATTAGTGGTACTATCTACAATTCTAATATCTCACATTAAAGTTCTGCCATTTCCTGATTTCCCTTTTAAATGTTTGTGAAAAATATTGACAGATAACTTAAATGTTTATTCAACAATCAAAAAATTTCATTTTAGGAATTATGCCATGGAATGTAATTATTTTTTCCACAAAAAACAAGTACGAATGCTACAGAAGTACTGAAAATAACGGAAAAGGTATATAAAACTTATTACTTGGAAAAATTAAGGACCTTAACTTGTCTAAAACTCATTTTGGCGAGAACAGATTGAATACGATAAATACTCGAAAAGATCAATATCAATTCGAGCAGAAAAAATTAAAATCGTTCTTGAATTTGTCGCAGATGATCGGCACAAAATCACTGAAAATAATGTAGAAAGCGCTACTCATCAGCGGGAAAAGAATTCAAATGATTTTAGGAAAAGAACTAGGGTAGCCAATATTTGTGTAAAATTGACCCACATATTTTACTACTCAGTATATATCACCACTAAACCAAACACTTTATTTTTGCAATCGACGCGCGTTTTGCTAAATATGTTAGCTTCATCAGGAGCGATGATTGACTAAAGCTGAACTACAAATCTACCCAATTTATACTTTGTCTGAATTACTTATGCGGAACTAATGGCATAGGCGAGACCATCAGTTCCGATCAAGTAACCAGTAGAGGGGACAATAAGAAATAGGCCCTCTGTCTTTATTTAAACTACTTTTACGTTTTATAATTTCCATACTTTCGTATGCGTTCAACAATCTCCTCGGCAATGCTAGACATTTCTGTTCTACTGTTTTTTAAATGAGCTGAATGTTCTTTAAATCGTGTTTTAATTGACCTTTTTGTTTGCACGACATACTTTTTGTCGCAATCATTACAACTAATTTCACAAATTCCACTTTTCTCATAACTAAGAATCTTATCTTTAAAATTAAGATATTCCTCAGATTGTTTGATGACTTATAGACTAAAGTGAAATCTACCTTATTAAATACCTTATTGAGTCCGCTGCTATATTTCGGATTATATGGTGTGGAGATATACTTGGTCTTATTTTTTTCGCATGTAAAAAAGGTGGAATTCTGAATATTTAACCTGAACTTATGTCTGTTTATTAACTTGTTTACTTAGTCATCGTCATAAACATTAACTCTCGGTATATTTCTAATGCGATTTCTTTCATTATTGAAGTTTACTCTATTCAGAGGAAAAGTAACCAAACGATGAACTAAAAAATGTAATGCGGCTAATTTGTCTTGTTTGCAAGGAAGTGAATCATTAGGAATATATCTATCTGTTACTGTGTCTTTTCTATAGATACCTTTTTCTAACCTATTATTATTTTTAAAAATTAAAATATCTAGAAATGGCAGTTGTCCTTTGTTCTCAATTTCGTAAGTGAATTTAATTGAAGCATATCGGCTATTTAATTTGGAAACAACATCATCTATATTTGCTTTCTTTGTATCAAAAATCGTGAAAACATCATCCCCATACCCATACCATACCCTTGACTGGCTTCGATTTCAAACTTACTTATGAATAAATTGGCTATGAATGGGGATAAGCAATTGCCCATAGATATTCTTTCTTTCTGAACATAACATTGGCTACTATATTGAAAATAATTTTGTTCCATACAAAGTTTAGATAACGTTAAGTATTCATGAATAATTTTGTCCTCAAAGTCATTCATACTAAGTAATTCTTCGAGATATTGTAAAGTTTGTGGTATTGGTACACCTGGAAACAAAGATCTGACATCAAAAGAAATTAAAATTTCACTTTCATTCAGAACTAGATTTTTTGTTTTAATAATGAATTCTAAAGAATTAAATACTTTCACAGTGAAGTTTGTGTAGTTTAAATAAAGACAGAGAGCTTTAGTCAATCATCGCTCCACAAAAATAAAGTGTTTGGTGTAGTGGTGACATATACTGAGTAGTGTCATTGTGCCAAAGATTCCACATTCCCAACATCTTATTGTTTCAAAAGTTATTGAAAGAAATTATATTCAATTAAATTAAATTTAATTTACAACAAAAACGCTGTTGTAGGGATTTAGATCTTTCAAATTTTGCACTGCTTTAGTAACACCAACATTTTATGATTGTCTACCCCAGCGAAATATTAATAATGAAAGATAAAAAAAAATACAAAAAATATATAATGGAGGTACAAAGTACAGCGCATAATGAAAATAATGAGACTCGGTAGAATAGATTAAAATCTATTTCGTACAGCTATTTAATTAACAATAAATTTCTTTCACCTTTATTATTCTATCTAGTTATGCTGCACGATATTTATCTTAGCTTATCTGCTCGCTATAGCTAGCTGATGTGAATAGGAACACGAGAATATGAAAAATGCATCTAACCGGAAAAATTTAAATCAATTATGATTCCCTTTATAAAAAAGGTCACATAATGAAAAATATTCCCATTTTAATTTATTTTATTGTAACTAAAACATCACACTTTAAAGATAACTAATATGGGTGTTTATTTTAACTGATAACAATAAAATAACATATATCTATTACAAAGATGAACTAAAATCGTTCAATCATTCGTACATTTGAGTATGTATACACTGGAGAGCAAAAAAATTGACTCAAATGATGTTGTTTTGTTTAACACTGATCCTTGAATTTAATTTTCAAACAGTGATATTATTTTTCGTATCATTAGAATGCATTTTCCTATCATTTCTTTATCGGAACTTGAATCGTCAACATCTCTGCCATACCTGCTTACTAATTACGTCGTCGAAAAATGGTGGTATCCATCCGGAAAAAAAGGCACAAGCCATTACCCTATTGCAAGAAGGGTATAACATACATATAGTCGCTGCGCAACTGCACCTGAGCCAGTCAGCTATCTACAGAGTCTACGGACGTTATTAAGAGACTGGCGCGTTGACACGGAGACCAGGATCAGGAAGAAGAAGGTGTACAAGTGTACTTCGGAGCGAGACGACCGCTTTATTGTCAACACAACTCGTCACCTGACCGGCGTTGAAGTCCAGCAGGAGCTCTGAAAAGTTCATGGTCGTGACAGTCAAAAGGAGACTTAAAGAAGCTAACCTAAGTCCGAAGTGACCAGCTAACAGACCCAAATTGACAGCAGCCCAACGACAACTGTGACTCAAATTTGCCCGAGAACATGTAGACTGGACCTTAGAGTAATGGCACTTAGTTTTATTCTTATATATATATATATATATATATATATATATATATATATATATATATATATATATAACACATAACATGGATTCACTATTATCGTCACTGCTTATTTCTTATGTTACCTAATAATATATAATATATATCCTATAACCTGGCCAGAGAACATATGTATTTTATAAAAAACACGTAAATCGGATAAGTGGTTCTTGAGTGCTAAGCACACTAACGGACAGACACAGAGATATTACATTTTATAAATATTGTGTTCTGTGTTACATGCTATTGTTCCATATTTAACGGTTTAGGCAGCGTATTGCAAGAGAGTGTGCTAGCGGCAAACTTTTTTCCGACTTAATTCACTATTATCGTCACTGCTTATTTATTATAATACTTAATGTATTAACATATATCCTATAATCTGGCCAGAGAACATATGTATAAATCTAAAAAAAAAAACACGGAAATCAGATAAGTGGTTTTGGAGTGATAAGCGTAGTAACGGAGAGACAGACAGACAGAGAGACGTTGCATTTTATATATATTATAGAGGATTATAGATAACCTGACCAGAGAACAATTGCATGAATTAAAAAAAAAAACATGTAAATCGAATAAGTGGTTTTCGAGTGATAAGCGCACTAACGGACAGACAGACAGAGAGATGTTGCATTTTTATATATATGTATTATAGAATATTACGATTAAGCTGGAAAGAGAATATATGTATCAATAAAAAAATACGTAAATCGGATAAGTGGTTTTCGAGTAAGAAGCGCACTAACGAACAGCCAGACACCTAGCGAGACGTTGCATTTTATATATATTATAGAAGATTGCAGATAACCTGGCCAAAGAACAATTGCATGAATTAAAAAAAAAACACGTAAATCGGATAAGTGGTTCTGAAGTGATAAGTGCACTAACAGACAAACAGATAGAGAGATAGAGAGACGCTGCATTTTACATATATTATAGAAGATTATAGATAACCTGGCTAGAGAACAAACGTATGAATTAAAAAAAAAACATGTAAATCGGATAAGTGATTCTCAAGTCATAAGAGCACTAACGGACGGACAGACAGAGGAACGTTGCATTTTATATATATTATATTCCTTGCTACATGATAATGTTCCATATTTAATGGTTTAGGCAGTGTATTGCAAGAGAACGTGCTAGCGCCAAACTTTTTGCGACTTGATACACTATTATCATCACTGATTATTTCTTATGTTACCTAACGTAATAAAATATATTTTATAACTTGGCCAGAGAACATATGTATCTTTTAAAGAAAAAAGCACGTAAATAGGATAAGTGGTTCTCGAGTGATAAGAGCACTAACGGACAGACCGACGGAGAGGCGTTGAATTTTATATATATATATATATATATATTTATATATATATATATATATATATATATATATATATATATATATATATATATATATATATTATATATATATATATATATATATATATATATATATATATATATTTATATATATATATATATTATATATATATATATATATATATATATATATATATATATATACAGTGACTCACAGCTTAAATGATGCAGTCGTTATAAAAAAAAGCTAACTGGTCTCAGTGCCTCTTTATTTATTTGGAAAAAACAACTTATTGAAATTAAATTAGTAAAGAGTCTTCTAAAAAAGTAGGAATTACTTTTTGTCTTAAATATGCCTTACTTAATTAACAATAATAATAATTAATTAAATTATATGCGATTTTTAACGTCACAGCTTAAATGAGGCAAAATTCAATATACCAAAATTATTAGAGAAAACAAACTGTAGAATTTGAAATAAGCCTGCTAATATTTGGTCGGGCCTCCCTCATTATCAATAATGGCTTGTAATCTTCTGGACATTGATTCAACTAACTTTCCAGTATACTCCGGGGAAATAGTGTTTCATGCTTCAGTAATTTTTACTCTTAATTCAGTTTTATTTGATATTGGGGCACTATTTACTTTATTTTTAATGTCAGCCACAAATTTTCAATTACATTTAAGTCTGGTGACTGGGCTGGTATTTTAATAAAATTTGGACAGTTATAAAGCAACCAACTGCGGACTCGAAATGACGTGTGCTTTGGATCATTGTCGTGATAGAACCGATAATTGTTTTCAATATCTAATTTTTGGGCACTAGCGACGAGATCCTGCCTTAGTATATCCAAGTACACATATTGGTTCATATTCCCTTCGACGAAATGCATGGTACCTACTCCTGCAGATGACATACAGCCCATAACATCACTCCACCTCCACCGTGCTTTACCGTAGCTTTCATATTTTTCAATTTTAATTTTTCGTTAGGCTTTCTCCACACTAATATTTTTCCAGCGGACCCAAATAAGTTTATTTTGGTCTCATCAGCAAATATATATCCAGAAGTTCAAGTCTTTATTGATATGCTCTCTGGCAAATTCCAATCTCACGCGTCTATTTCTTTGGCTAATGAAAGGCTTATTTCTAGCAGTTCGACCATGTAAATTATTATTTCCCAAGATCCGTCGAACTGTTTCGGGGTTACACCTTTTTCCAAACTGTCTTTCCACCTCGGCGCACTTTTTTTTTGGATTATTTGATCAATCTCTTAAAATCCATCTTTCTTCACGTTCATTGAAGATCTTATTTGGAGCCAACCTTAACTTATTCTCGACTCTATTTTCATTCCGGTAACGTTCAATGATATGCTGAACAGTTGACGGACATTTATTTACCATTTTGGCTATGTCTCTTTGGCTGTATCCATTCCTGTAATGAGTAATAATTAAATTTCTCTCAGAAATTGTAGTTCGACGACCCATTCTTAAACAATTTCGTTTTATTGAATGAAAAAATGTCAAACTAAACAAAAAACAATTGCACTAAGAAATTAAAGCAACGCCGCCTTCGTAAATTGCAAAATGCGATAAGTTTTGACCTCTGTTGTTATTTTGCATCATTTAAGCTGTGACGTTAAAATTGCATATGATTTGATTAATTATTTATTGTTAATTAAGTAAGGCATATTTAAGACAAAAAGTAATTCATACTTTTTTAGAAGACACTTTACTAATTTAATTTCAATAAGTTGTTTTTTCCAAATAAATAAAGAGGCACTGAGACCAGTTAGTTCAGCGACTGCATCATTAAGATGTGAGTCACTGTATATATATATATATATATATATATATATATATATATATATATATATATATATATATATATATATATATATATATATATATATATATATATATATATATATATATATGTATACATACAGTGATTATCTGTAGCATTTACACCTATCATGCAGGGGCAGAGTCAGAAAAATGATAAATCTAGTGAATATGGTAAATAGTTTAACACATAGGCTAGATTTGGTTAGAAATAATTAAAGTAAGTAAAGAACTTAGTGTATTATAATTGAACAAATATCAACTATATACATCAAAATTTTCTGGTCGAACATGATAAACTCGATGATCAAACTTTTCAATACTTCCAAATAATATTGACCACTGATAATGCTATCATAATAAACCTCGTTATCGTAGAAAACATTCAACATTGTTTTGATTTTTGGTGGAAGCATTCGCGTTTTTTAGCTTTCGGGGTGACCAGGAAAGTTTACATTGTTACTAGAGACCGGTACGATTTTTCTGGAACATTGCATCCGTATTAACTGTTGATTTTTTTATTTGAAATATGTTGAATAAGTTTTGTGCAAACTTTTGTTTTCTTCTTGTGCTCTGTCAAAATCGTTTGAATTTTTATCTGTTAGTGGTAAGGATGTAGTGTGATCATCTATGAAAAATTCGCGAACACTTTGATTCATGTTGATACCAGTCCTCCGGTGTTTATTACCTGCAAACTGTATTTTTACCCCAAAAAAAATTCACGTCATTTAAAGTTTGTGTTCAAGATAGGCTAAGATTTTAAAATACTTTTTCCATAATTTTTAAACATCTGTGCCTGTGTTAATTACAGCTCTTTGTTACATATCATAACGTCCATTATAAAGTTTTTTGACTCCTAAATATAATATGGTATCAGAGTCATCTGCTTATATTTCTCACTAAAATTTAGAATGAAAATCAGGAAAGAATACAATTTTAAAGTGGCACATTAAACTTGTAAATGACGTCGGTTTTTTCTGCTATACAACACCAGTCTGGAAATTAATCCTCGCACTGTTTTATACAGTATAGTTTTAACGTTGCATTTTATTTCGTCCATATTTTATGTTGAAATTAGAAAATTAAAATTTAATTAATTCATCGAGATAAAAAAAGCAGAAGCGTACAAATATCGCCATTCTGTGCAGTTTCCTTTTAAGACCGGAAGTATTATGTTCTAAAAAAACCAACTATTGACTCTTTTAGCATTTTTCTTCCTTCTAGGTCAATCCGCCCGTCCGACAATCTGTCTATCGCCAAGAAAAATTTCAAAAGAAATTCAATTTTGGTATGCAATTAATATATAACGCAAGAAACAAATTTGTTGAGTCATACACTTAAAAGTAAGGCCGTAATATTTGAATTTTTTTTTAGATGTTGTTCCTTCTTGTGTTCATTGAGATAACGATATCCTGGTTCATTTATCGTTGAGTATGTAAGGAGGGTTGGAGGTCAAAGGATGGAGTTGGATTAAGGTCACTTTGAATGTCACGTTGTATTTCATGTTCGGGATTTGTGGGTAGAGAAATCTGACGCCAGTATTTCATTATTTTCAGTTCCAACTACTATCTTATTAAAACTTAAAATATCGAGTTATGGCATAACTTTTCTTTTTTGTTTCCCATTTTCATATGCATATAAATTTTAAAATTAAGTTGGTGTAATCCAAATGAACTCCTACGAGACCAAGGTTTTGTTTTTCATGCTATATCCGGTTCAGTGAATTTTGTGATATGATACTGATTGTGTAATAGATTCTTCATATCAGTCATAGAGTCTTCACGTCAAGTAAAAGGCTTGGCTAGGAGCATTATGTTTCAAGACAAAAATTTCAGATACTTTAATAGATCATCCTCAGTTTTTTTTTTTACATTATCCACAGTTCACCACAGTAGGTCAAATGTATTCTTTTATTCCGAAAAAAATCTCCCTACGTGATATTCCATTTCCTTCGCGGCTCACGATTCCTTTTTTCTCCGTCTTTCACTTTATATAGGTACGATTTTCCATCTGTTACCTACTTCCCCATATTAAATTAGCAAGGTTGTCACGTTTTTTTTGGGTCTACCCAATTTTTTTCTTCCTATTGGTAACTTATTACCTATGATTCTCACTTTTCTGCCTTTTATTGTTCTATATATATTCTTGTTTCATCCTATCTATCTTTCTGTTAAATGATTTATATATATATACATATACATATATATATATATATATATATATATATATATATATATATATATATATATATATATTAATTTAACTACATGTTTAGCATGTTTATCCAAAGTTGTAGCTTCTTATGGTATTCAGTAAAGTCTCTCTTGTACTGCACCTTATCTTAGTATTGACGAAATGTAGCTTTGTAACTTCGCTATTTCGTTTCAATTCCTAAATGTTTGTTTTGGCACGTTGCCTCATGTACCAAAGGTATGCCACTGTTTTCGTCAAGAAATACATTAATGTCAACCACTAATTAGTAAGCATCGATGACACTAACCGAAACTTTGGCGAAATGTTTGTGACTTTCCATTCTAAAAAGTAATGATCAATGAATATGGTCCAAACCTACAAAGATATATATATATATATATATATATATATATATATATATATATATATATATATATATATATATATATATATATATATATATATATATATATATATATATATATATATATATATATATATATATATATATATATATATATGATATATATATGATTCACCTATTTCAGCAAATCTTGTCGTTTTTTTTTTATTAATTAAAATATCAATCAAATCAAAAAAAAAAGTTAATATTAATTATCGTCGAAACGATTGCGACTTTTTATTGAAAATAATGTATAGCCTTTATTTGTTCTTTGTTGGTATGTGGCTTAAAAATTCTGTCCGTAGCTTGGCTGACGTGGGTAGCTGAAGGTGCATGCCAAGGTTGCCACTATTATTTTCAAATAGGTGTACTTTCTGGAGTTTTATCAGAACCTGTATGTCTCATTTCTGTGAACAGACTAATGAATAAAAAATTTACTTCCTTTCAAATCAGTAATTTTATTCTGCGCTTATTTTCATACAGTTCATACAAAATAAATCAGTATACAATTATATACAAAGGTCTAGTTTCTGATACAATCAAAAGGTATTACTTATACTGCTACCTTGTATACTACTAAGGTTTAAAGGAAGGTTTTAAGTAAAATTTGAAGTAAAGTTTGAGGTAAAATTTAAAGCAAAGTTCTAAGCAAAGTCCGGGTCTTTAGATTGATTTAAATTCATATGATAATTCCAAAAAAACAGAAGATTTGAATTCTCTTACGTTATGTAGGGTTCGTAATATGTTAAGTGGCCTGGAGACAATGTGCAGCGCTCTGCAGATCTTGCAGATAGTCTTTCGGCGACTGCTCATACACTCTTGTTTTCTTGTTATTTAGATTCGTCCTCCTCGATGAAATATGGAGTTGCTCTTCTCATTTCAGAAGGATGGTACTACTCTTTCAATCGGTGTTGCTTTCCACGACTGTGATATAAGTTTTCCTCTCACCGAAAAAAAAATAGGCTCTTCTCAACGAAGAAAACGTGTCGGAAAGAATATCTTTCCTCAGCAACGAACATGTGACTGACAGTGGTCACTTCTCAGCGAGAAAAATGTGATGCAGAAAACTCTCTGTAACAATGAAAAACCTGACGTCAACATAAATTCTTATATTGGCTTGGCAATTACTTACATACAAGAATCTCCTTCAATATCTTTTCTTTTTACTGATCTGCCTTCCTTGTACAAGAATCTCTGTACAAGTTCATAATTCTTAATAATAACTTTTCTTTACATGTGGAAGAAGACAATTTGCCGACCAACTATTCTGCTTGCACGCTGTTGATAAATAAAATGCCCGTCTTTTGACTTTATCATTACGCTTTCGTCTGTCAGAAAATAGTTCTTTTTGGGAATTTATTGGCTAGATGATAATGTATCGAAAAATCAACTCGAACGTTCGGACTATCTTAGTTTCCATAACATGCCCTCTGATCCCGTGACTCTGATGTTTCAATCTTGTCCTAATTGTTGATAAAAGGGATTCAACAGTTAATGCAGAAATTTGCTCTATCTAATACATGAAAAAATCTTCATTGATTTGAATACAAATACCAAAAAAGGACTATTTTCGCAACTATATTTTTGAGGTTATGTTTTACGTTCATATGTTTTTTAAAATTTATATGCATGTGAAAATGAAGAACAAAACAGAAAATTATGACATAACTAGATATTTCAAATTTTAATAAAATAAAAGTTGGAACTGAAAATAATGAAATATTGGGGTGAATTTCAGATTTCTCTACTCATAAATCTCGAACATGGCATACAAAGTAATATTCAAAGTGACCTCAATCCAACTCCATCCTTCGATTTCCAACACTCCTTACATATTCAACTATAAAAAAACCAGGATATCATTATCTTGATTAACACAAAAAGGAATAATATCTAAAAAAATTACCAAAATCGAAATCAATATTTTTTTTGTTTTAAAATTTTTCATGGCCATTGACAGACTGTCAGACAGTCAGATTGATCTAGAAGAAAAAAAAATCTAAACAGAGTCAAGATTTTCTAAAAACATATTTTAAAGAAAGCTGCAAAGAATAGCGAAGTTTGTACGCTTCTATCTTTTATCCCTATGAAAATATTTTCGTATTTTCCAATTTCAACTTAAAATATGGACAAAATAAAATGCATCGTTAAAACTATATCTTTATAAACCAGTCATTTATACCCAGTGCGAGGATTAATTTCCAGAGTGGTGTTGTATAGCAGAAAACAGCGACGTAATTTACAAATTTAATGTGATAATTGAAAATTGTATTCTTTCCTGATTTTCATTTTCAATTTTAGTACGGAATGTTAACAGATGACTCTGAGACGATATTATAATTAACAGTCAAGAGATTTCATAATAGGCATTATGATATGGAACAAAGGACTGTAATTAAGATAAGATGTCGCAAAAATCAATTCAAAATGATGGAAGCAGTATATGAAACTGCCAATCTTGAACACAAGCTTTGAATAAAGTTAACCTTTTCTTGTATAAAAAAAAACAGCTCGCAGGTGATAAACACGGGAGGGCCAAAATTAATTTGATCAACAAAAATGTTTCAAAGTGTTGGAGAATTCGTCATAGATGATTACACCACATCATTAAAAATAATAAAAGAAGCGTTCAACATCAACAGATAGAAATACAAACGATTTTGAAAGGGGATCTGAAAAAAAAAAAGTTACACGGAACTTGTTCCACACATTTCAAACGGTAATCAAAAGTTAATAAGAATGCGATGTTCCAGCAAATATCGTACCAGTCTCCAGAAACAATATAAACTTCCTAACATTTAACTATAAATGTCAGCAAGTTACGGTATTTTTAATATAATCTGTAAGTAAAACATAAAAATGCAGAATGGAATTCAAAATCCAAATGCATGATAAAAAATACGAAAACTTCCATCAAATTCAAAACAATGTTGGATGTTTTCTACGATAGTCTAGTTTATAGTGATTTTATACAAACTGCTCGAATTATCAGTCTTGAAAAGTTTAACGACAGAATTTGTCATATTTAACCTGAATATTTTACTTCAGATAGTCGCTATTTGTTACACTGTAATACACTAAAGCCTTTACATACTTTAATCACTGTTTGTCAATTTATTGGCTCAAAATTAAGACTGCGTGTTGAATTATTTACCTTATTCGACTAATTTAGCTTTTCGTGACTCTTCGCGAATTACAAAAATTAAAACGAAGTTTAAGTAACCGGCCAGGTGCAAGTCGAACTTGCGCATTTAGTCTCTCGTACGTTCTTAAAATAAAAAACTTTTGTTACGGAGGTATAAAAATAAAAAATGACTTCACAAAACAAAGTTTTCAGCAAAGTTTTTTTCTGATTTTGACTGAAAACTGATGACCTTGAAATTTTTCTTTTTTTTTTATATACCAGATAAATTTTTAAAGGTGCACTCGTGACAAATTTCGTTCAATTTACACCCTTTCCAGATTCCAGAATTTTTTCGAATTTTTCGATAGGTACTTTTCCTGATAAGTAAGACAGCGATATTTCGCAATTTTTTAAAAATAATGCAAAAGGAAGTGTCCGCAAGTATTACATTATATATATTTTTGAATTCGTGTTTTTACAAGTTTTACTTTGATACTCCATTCGATGACCTGGTAATTTTTTTTTCACCTCCGATTTCACCTTCCAAAACTAACTCCTGTAGTCATAATTTTACTTTCAAAACTACACGGGTCTGATAAGACCGTCAATTCCTATATTAGTGTCCAATTTAAACTTTTTATGTTAAATAGTGTCGAGGAAATTCGGATAACAGATAACATAGACACAGACATCGAAATGATCTTATAAATGTTCCGTAGTGAAGATTAAAAATATTGTTTGAGTACATGAAGACTATTCAAAAGGCACATGCTTTGCAGGTAACCGCACAAATTCTTAACTTTCCCTGCAGCTTGGAAAAACGCCAATTCTATTTTAATCATTAAAGTCAGTTTACCTAAGGATATCTCATAATTTCGCCATATTATCATTTTACTTATAATGTCCAAAATTCTGGAAAGAATAGTCCATAGACAAATGAGTGATTATGTTAATGTTAATAAACGTTGACCATCTACCTAGGCGAGGCTTCGGCCTCTATACAATACCACCATGATCTTGTTTCATGTGTGCGATAACACTTATTTAGCATGTGATCTGGACGAAAACTCGGTAATTATTTTTCTTGACTGTAACAAGGTTACTCAGAATACACATGCATCCTATATGAATATATGGCTTTAACTCGAAACAGACATAAATTGTCCGGAGATCTACATCGTGGCGGTAAATTACTACAATAAAGACTTAGAAACCAGCTAATAAACCTTCTTAAAGAGACTCTTATATAACCGAGATAGGGAAGCACAATAAGCCAAGAGGCTGGAATGCACAGGCACAATTACCTATCCCGCCTGTAGCCATTCAATCAACCAACAACTCTACATTACTTGACATTCTTAATGAAAGCTAAAATATTTTGGCACGTGCTACGATACTGACAATTTTTTCTAAAATAACCTCTGAGATAGGCCGCAGCGTGTCTGCATTGATTCGAGTTTTTGGAGTATTTGCTAATTGATGGAGGAGTACCCCAGAGTAGAATGGACCTCTGATTTAAGTTCTCACTTAAAAACATGGCTTACTCAAAAGTACGCCAATGCTTTTCAAATTTATCTTTCCTGTTTCTCTAAAAATTTCGTAGAACCAATAATAACTACCTTGAAGTAATTTATAATGTGTCAATAGCGTGCTATCAAAAAGTAGTCAACACTAGGCTCCTTCAGAAGACCTTGATTTAGGGATAAAAACATTCCCATGTAATTTGGTAAGTTGAGATTTGAAGCACATGTGTCTGAGCCGGTACAGAGGTCTTATTGTAAGTTGAGAGTTGTCTACATACATAAGAAAACTCCGATAACCGTGATTTTATTAATGCTTTGTAATTCATTTATTTTTTTCAATGGTGATTCATATTGTGATATTTATTGGCTGGATTTAATCTTGCGAGAAACAAGCACCTTACAAAAATTTCAAAATGTATAATTTTTTTTTTTATGGGTCTAGCACACGTGCTGCAGGGAAGTTCCTAAAGCCCTCCAAGAGCGGCATGAGTGCGGGAAAAAGCGATTCACGTAGTTCTTGAATCACTGTAAATTGTACTCGGTGGGAAACACAGCGCTGGGCAAATTATTCCAAAGGGATGACGTTCTCCATATAAAAGATTGCTTGAAAAGCGTTGTACGCGGAGTAACAAGCTGAACCTCATACGGATGTGAAGCACCAGCGCGACGTGTATTTTTAACATGCACCGCTTTGGGAGGAATTAAGCGGGCTACATCCTTCGAACACTTTCCATGAAAATACTTGTAGAACAGACTCAAGTCGCCAACCGTTCTTCGATGTTCCAGCGAATCAAGGCCGCCGGTCAATTCCGGGTCCCCAATCAGACGGACCGCTCTTCTCTGAACAGAATCCAACAAATGCAGTGTATGTTTGGGAGCGGAGCCCCAAACGTGGGAGCAGTATTCCATAGTTGGTCGAATTTGGGCTTTGTAAAGAATTAACAGTTGTTGTGGGGTGTAAAGCTTTCTAGTTCTAAATAATATTCCCACCTTTTGAGAAGCTCTCCTTGCTATGCCTGCAACATGTTCATGCCAGGACATATTTGCTCCCAAACTAACGCCCAACAAATTGAGCGACGATGCTAGGGGAATGGAGTGCCCCGACATAACTATGTCGGGTTCAGCAACGTTAACTTTTTTAGAAAAAACTGCCGCCTGGGTTTTTGTAGCGTTAAATTCCACTTGGTTACTGTCACCCCAAGATAGAATTTCTTCCAGGTCTTTGTTAAGTTGAACGACTTCCTGCTGTCTGCGGATATTTGCCTGAGCAGCCGATGTCCGAGCGTTCAAGGTGAATGAAGAGACAAGCGTACTGTCATCTGTAAAGCTGTAGATTGGATTCCCGGTCTTTTCCAGCAGATCGTTAATGTAAATGAGAAAGAGAGTAGGAGACAATATGGAGCCCTAGGGGCACACCGGCGTTGATAGTGAGGGTGTTAGAGAGAAATCCGTCTACCGCTACTCGTAAAGAACGCTCTCTGAGGAAACATGAGAGCCACAAACAGAACCTTTCAGACATACCATAAGCCAACAGTCCATCGTGCCAAACACAGTCGAATGCCTTGGATATGACAAGAGCAACCGCTCGAGATTCTCCAAAGTGTTCAATTGCGTTGTTCCAAACATGTGTTACATAAGTCAGAAGATTTCCTGTTGATCTATGTTTACGAAAACCATATTGGTGATCGCTAATAATATTGAATCGTTCAAGATATTTTAGAAGATGCTCATTGATAACCTTTTCCATGACTTTCGATATTATTGAAAGCAGCAACTGGTCGGTAGTTATTTGAGAAGGTCTTCTTGCCTTTTTTAGGTATCGGCTGAACCGTGGCACATTTCCAGCAGGACGAAAATATTCCCTTTCTGTAGGATAGGTTAAAAACTCTACAGAAAACTGGTGTTAGTTCCCTTGCACAGTTTTTGAGAACTATGGCAGGTATTCCGTCAGCGCCAGAAGCCTTCTTGGTGTCTAGCTCCATTAAAATACGCTTTATGATGCGCTGTCTGAAGACAACATCGGGCATCCTTGTCTGCAATATGAGTGGTGGTGGTGTTTTTCCTTGGAAATCGACAGTAGAATGTGAAGCAAAGAGTTCAGCCAACAAGTTCGCTCTCTCAACAGGTGTGGTTGCAATGGAATTATCTGGCCGTTTGAGTGGTGGTATGGTGGATTTGGTAAAATTTTGACTAACTGCCTTAGCGACTGCCCAAAAGGACCTGGAATTGTTGGGACAAGCGAGAAGTTTGTTTCTAATTCGTTGATTGTGTGCCTCCTTGGTTTCGTCGATAATTCCCTTGCATCTGTTCCGGGCACGAACAAAGATGTTACGATTTACGGTGTTAGGATTTTTACGCCATTGTCGGTAGGCAATATGTTTAGAAGAAACAGCTTCTTTGCATTTTCGGTCTAACCAAGGTTTGCCGTTGGAGGAGCATTTCTTCGAAAAAAGGGATGTAAGCTTCTTTACCAGCCAAAATAACATCGGAGACCTTCCTGGCGCAGTCAGATGGGTTATCGGATCGAAAACAAACGTCCATCCAAGGGAAAGTTCGAAAGTATTCCATGAGCAGAGTTGTACTGCCAAATCTTGCGCGGCCTAGGTGCCTCTCTGTCACTGATTGGCAGGATACGCGATGTCGAAAGCAGTTTATGGTTGGAAGAACCTAACGGCGGATTTACGGTGACCGTGTAAATCTCCGGATTGGTGGTTAACTCCCTGTCTCGATCAGGGATCCGGATAGGAAAATATTGATATAACTTTTGAAAGTATCGTCACCTTTACTCCCTTATTTGGGGCTCCAAGCTGGCTAACCTAAAACGAAGAATTCATTTGCTTATGGCCTTGTTGCATAAAATTATCGATATGGATCGATCGAAACGATAATCAGTAATATTTGTACCAAAAACTGATTCGGGGTAGTAATACACCACACAAAAAAACACGCTACGACCAAAAGTTAAAATATTTAAAACCCATTTTCCTTGTATTTTGTTTCCTCTAGGTGAGTCTCCTATTTGGCTTTGCTTTATTTGTAAGCTAGCTAAGGTATTATGAAAAATAAATTTCTTTATCAACTTTTAAATATTGCTCACATTTACATACGTAATGAATTATAATTATTATAAAAAATTTTTGTAAATATTATTTTAAGTATTTATTTGGAAATTTACTTAAACACACGGCTAAATGAAAAAGTCGTGCTAGATATTACTATATTTTTATTTCAGTTCTTTGTAAAATTAAGTTAGTATCTCCATGTGACCCGCACAGGATGTGACACGGTATGGTCCGATATTATTATTACACACCTCACGTCGGATCATAGACCAATTTCATTTGCCTTGGCAATTTAAGGGAACCAAGAACAACTGCCCTTTGCATTGAAAGTCCGCAGAGACACACTGAATGGAATCAAACAAATGCAGGAGTATTCCAGCTTTTGTCAAATTTGAGCTATGTACAGAATTAACAATTGTTGTGGGGTGTTAAGCTTTCCATTTCGAAATAGTATTTCCAGCTTTTGAGAAGCTCTCTTTGCTACGTATGACACATGTTCGTACCAAAACATATTTGGTCCCAACTTAACAGCCAGCAATATGCTATATTTGTTTCTGCAGATGTCGAAAACTCAATTACATAAATCTTCTTTGTTATTTTATTGAGAGGTACCAAAGCAAGTTAATTGGCTTGCAATCATTATGTGACTGATAAACCAAAATTTCAGTAAATGCGGCATCTATAATTTTCTATAACTAACTCTCCCTCTGAAGATACAGCAGTCTGAGAACATCACAAATATCATACGAATGTCTAAGATGGTAATGTAAGCACCGCAGCGTTATGGTTAAGAATGTAAGAGGATATAGCATGAACAGGATATGCTGAAAGCAAATTCTCGTTCTTTGTTGCATGCCATACACTTAATGTTAGCTAGTTCGGTGAATCAACTCTAGCCAATTATAGAAAACTAGTGTGTGTTTTGTACAGCTGCTGGGAATCGATATTTCTATAAAACACTCAGCGAATCGGTATTTTCTATAATAATCCATGTTTGGGCTTCTCTATAAAGCTGTTTTTGTTTTCTTGTGTAACAACGCTTAAGTTTAGGCGGTTACAAATTTAGGAATCTAATCTCATCATTTTGTTGTTCGATGACGTCGCTCAAATTTATTGCCCGACCAAGTTATTCCACTTTAAGAGAAAACCGGAACTCTTCACAATTTTACACGTTAGTCCCAGGACAATTCGATTATGTAGTCACTCTAAGCTCAAAAGTTCTCTTGCACCTTGATGACGTAAAATTTACATTTGAGGAACAAACAAAAATCAATTCATGTGCACGATTTTTCGTGTGTGTAGTAACATCAAAATCTCGTACTTCTGGTGGCAGGAACTTCATTACTTTCTGCGAGTTCTCACAACCAGATCTTTTTTAGTCGTTTTATTAGTTGCTATATGTTGAATGCGATGTTATGCAATGCCTAGATAGTTGTATGTTTCCTCGGTATCTAAATGGTGTGGAATGTTTCCATCAGGTAACTACATATTCTCTGGATGTTTACGACAGCGTCCTCTGTCAACTTGACAGAGGACGCTCCACAATGGCAGATTTATCCAATCCAAATTCCATACCAATATCCTAAGTGTATTCTTGAACTACTCTAAGTAATTGATTTATATCTCATTCTGAAGCAGCGTAAAGGTTAAAGTCATCCATAGAAAATATATTTGTAACTCTCTGCTTGCGATTTCTACCGTTATCCACGAGTTCGGCGTAAAACAACTGAACGGGGAAGCAACAAACTACAGAATAAAAGTTTGCTCTTGAATTATCTAAGAACAACTCCTCTTCTGAAAGTCTCCAGCTCAGTTTCTACTTTTTGAGTATTAAATAATATGATAAATTTAGTTTTTCAGAACGACGTTGGGGCGTTCCACGCAATTAGTCACTTTCATCTTTCCTAACAGGTGAAAGATCAGTTCGTGATATGTTGTGTCAAGCGCTTTCTGATAGTCAATCTGTACGATGGAAAAACTTCTTCCGTATTTCACGAAGTCTTGGGTGATACATCTTTCAATCAAAAGATTCCGCTTGCATCTTCCGGAGCCTTTTTTTCCGAAACGCTGCTACCCGATGTGTTAAAGAAATAATTCTTAGTTTTACTATTAAATATATATATATATATATATATATATATATATATATATATATATATATATATATATATATTATATATATATCAGCTCTTCAGGCCGTGGGGCCCATGGCTTCAATTTTTTTCCATTTCTCCATTCCTTCCTATTCCTTGTCTTCTGCTCCCAGTCCGGTATCCTCAGTGCCACTATGTCAGCTTTTACATCCTCTAACCATCTCTTTTTGAGTCTTCCTCCCTCTTCTCCAACCACCATCCTCTTTTTTTGTACCACCATACATCTTACGGAGCATCCTCCTTTCCCATCTTTCCAGCTCTTCTATATTTCTTCGGCTCAGAATCCATGTTTCGCTACCGTACACCACTGCTGGCTGAATCACTGTCTTATAAATCCTTTCTTTAGTTCTTCTAGTTATCAGTTTGGACTTTATCATTGTATTTAGGGTTCTCCTAGCTTTGCTACCCTTCGATATTCGTTTCTCGATCTCCATGTCGTCATCAGCTCTATTAGCGATCGTCACACCCAGGTATTCAAAATGGCTAACTTTCTCGACGTTGTACTCTTTACTTCCTTTGCTCTTAATTTTTATCTTTTCTCCCCTAGGTCCTTCTTCAGCTCTCATTTCAAAATACTTTCTTTTTTCTTCATTTATATATAGACCGTATTGTTTAGCTGTTGCTTCCATGTCTCTCTACATTTTCTGTAGTTAACTCTTTGATCTTGTAATAAGTGCTAAATCATCTGCAAAAGCAACGACCTGCTGTCTCCTATGATGTATTATTCCTTTAGTCTGCACTCCACTCTCCCTTAAAATGGCCTCCAAGGTCAGACCAAACAGTGTCGTGGACAGCGGGTCTCCCTGTCTCAAATCTTTCCTCACTGCAAATGCCCTGGACAAGCCCCCTTCCAGCGAGACTCTGTTCCATGTTTCATTCATAGTGATTTTAACCAGTCTTATCAACTTTGGCGGAATTTTAAGTTTTTCCATTGCTTCGTAAAGTTTCGATCTTATTATGGAGTCATACGCTTGTTTGTAATCCACGAAAAGAGTATGCCGTCGCAAGTTCCGCTCGTAGCTGTTCTGTAGTAGTTGTTTCATCGTGCAGACTTGGTCTATAGTGGATCTTCCTTTCTTTTACAACTATTAAATAGTTTTAAAAAATTCACGGAATAAAGAGTACATTTCCTTATTCTAAAATTTTTGTTACGTAATCTTGAATAACGCTACTGTTGGTCACAGTTTGAAATAAAACTAATGCCGCTAAGCCTATGGGAAAAAACATTTATGCAAGTATCATGAACAAAAACCGGCTAAGTGCAAGTCGGACTTGCGCAATTAGTGTTCAGTACGTTGATTGGTTTTAAAATAAATATTTTTGTTACGGAAGTGTAAAATGATCAATGATTTCACAAAACACATCCCAAATGAGTTTTCAACAAAGTTTTGTTCCGATCTTTACTGAAAACTGATGACCTTGAAATTTTTATATATTTTTTTATATACCAGTTAAATTATTAAAGGTAATGCCCTCTTGAAAATTTTTTTTAATCTACACCTCGTGGAGAATATTTCTGGATTTTTTCAAAATTTTTTATAAGTACGTTTCGAGATAAGGGCGGGTGACGGCGATTTTTCGCAATTTTTTAAAAATAACACACAAAACAAAGTGTGCGCAAGTATACACAATATATATATATATATATATATATATATATATATATATATATATATATATATAAATATATATTTGAGTTCATGTTTTTACAAGCTTTGATTTGACACCCCACTTGATGACTTGGTAAATTTCTTTTTGGTGTTCCGTACGGAACACTTATAAGATCACTTCGGTGTCTGTCCGTCTGTCAGTCCGTCTGTCACACCCGATTTTCTCCGAAAACTATTTGTCATAGAAAGTTGAAATTTGGTAGTAATATAGGAATTGATGGCCTCATCAGAGCCATATAGTTTTGAAAGTTAAATTTTGACTTAAGGGGTTAGTTTTGGGGGGTGAAATCGGAAGTGAAAAAAAAATTTTTTACTAGGTAATCGAGTGTGGTGTCAAAAGCTTGTGAAAATACGAGTAAAAAATATATATATAATGTAATACTTGCGCGCACTTTTCTTTGTATTATTTTTAAAAAATCGCGAAAAATCGCTGTCCACCCGCCTTATCTCGGAAAGTACTTATCAAAAAATTTTGAAAAAATTCTGAAATATTTTCCACGGGGTGTAGATTGAACGAAAATTATCACGAGAGCATTACCTGTAATAATTTATCTGGTATATAAAAAAAACAGAAATTTCAAGGTCATCAATTTTCAGTAAAGTTTGGAAATAAACTTTGTTGAGAACTTATTTGGGGTGTGTTTTGTGAAGTCACTGATCATTTTATATCACCATAACATAAATTTTGACTTAAGGGATTCGTTTTGAGGGGTGAAATCGAAAGTGAAAAAAAAATTTTTTTACTAGGTCATCGAGTGTGGTGTCAAATGAAAGCTTGTGAAAACACGAGTAAAATATATATATATGTATATATATATATATATATATATATATATATATATATATATATATATATATATATATATACATATATATATATATGTATATATATATATATATATATATATATATATATATATATATATATATATAAATATATATATATATATATATATATATATATATATATATATATATATATATATACATATATATATATATATATATATATATATATATATATATATATATATATATATATGTATATATATATATATATATATATATATATATATATATATATATAATGTAATACTTGCGCACACTTTTCTTCGTATTACTTTTAAAAAATCGTGATTGAACGAAAATTATCATTACCTTTAATAATTTATCTGGTATATAAAAAAACCAAAATTTCAAGGTCACCAGTTTTCAGTAAAGATTGGAAATAAACTTTGTTGAAAACTCATTTGGGGTGTGTTTTGTGAAGTCATTGATCATTTTATACCACCCTAACAAATTTTTTTATTTTAAAAACAATCAACGTACGGAACACTAATTGTGCAAGTTCAACTTGCACTTGACCGGTTTTTTTCATTTCCGATTTCATCTCGCAGAACTAACCTCTTAAGTCAAAATTCTTAGCTTTTAAAACTACACGGCCATCAATTCCTATATTAGTGCCAAATTTTAATTTTTTATGTCAAATCGTTTCGGAGAAAATCGGATGTGACAAACAAACAGACCGGCAGACGGATATACGGACAGATGAACAGACGGTCAGACCGACAGATGGACAAACGGACAACCGGACAGACGGGCAGACAGACAGACAGACGAATAGACACCAAGTGGTCTTATAAGTGTTCCATACCGAACATTATAAACGTTTTATTTAGGGAACTTTGTTCTCGAAATCTAACGATTTTTCACCAAGATCGTTGTGTTTTGGGACATCCGGCCTATATGTGTAGCGTTCTGTGTGTTTAGTTCTCAATCTATGTCTCTCTTGTCAGGTTTCATTCGGGATGGACATGTCACTTTTTGTGTGCCCACTTTCTGTATATTGTTTGAGTTTTGCAAATTGTTTGCAAAACTGCTGCTCAAAATCATACCATACTCGTTATTTCTCTAATTCTTTTGTTGCTAATGTGCTGTAAAATTTTTCATTCATTAGAAGTCCATTCAGTTTTTTTCGCATACTTTTATTTAGTTCCCAGTTTTTTTTCCTTTAATGTAGTTTTTGATCAAAGCAGTGTATTGTCTTGCCCTTCTGTATTATTTCTTCTATTTCCCTCTGTGTGCGACTATCTTATTTGATATTTACTCCTAGGTAACTAAATTCGGCTGACGTTTTTCCATCAGTTCAGTTCTTAACTAGAACTGCTGCTTCACTTACACGTATATATTCTGTATGTAAAAATGTATATAAAATGATAAAACTAAAGAGAAAATCTTTCATTCAATTTTTACAGCGTTAGCCCGGAGAATTAATTCCCACTCTGTATAGAAAACAATTGCTTATACACTTATCAGCTCTAATAATATTATTGTTACCCCAACATTAACCCCAGGTTAATATAATTATTGCGAAATGGAATATAGCAATAAAATGGCAAATGCCCAGTTTTACCGTTATACTATATTGTTCCTGCAATGGAGACAGACCGTTCTGTACCCGTTTTCGAGTTAATGGCAGAAGTATGTAACAGGACAACTACATCTTTCCACCATTCGGCTTTAAGAGGCTTTCGCGAAATTATTGTAAAGTTAAATGGGTTGGAAATACCGTGCAATTTATTTTGGAATTTAGACTACTCAGGGGGGCAGAAACTGTTAATTAAAAATACCATGAAAATCTGCTTAAAATGTAGTAGGTGTATACGGGGTGATAATGACATTTCTACCAAACAGCTCTATTTTAAAACGATTTTAGATTTTATTGGCCTGTAAAATGTGACTCGAGTAGAATTGTGTTTACTTTGTAAGTTATTTGGCACTTTTTCTGTCTTATCTATAAAATGCGGATAATCTACCTGATCGAGTTCTATAATGATGAACAACTTGCGAATAAAATAGTTTTTTAAATCCATTCATTTAAATAATGGTCTACTGCTTCGTACTTTGCATGTGACTCATATAAAAGTTATGACCGCTATGCCAAAACTTTATTTATGCACATGTCAGCATTATCAGGTGCAATGCTTTACTAAACCTAACTTAAAGTATTGTTTACTCAAGCTGAACGAACCACCTACGAAAATCTGCTTAGCTTCAGTCAAGAAACTAGTAGGGACTATGGTAAGAAATAGAAAATCTGTACTTATGTAGACTATTTTCATATGTTGTGATACCAATACTATTCAAATTATTGTTACCTCTTCTAATTCTAATTCATTTAATAATCTACTGTTAGCTATTTTTTAATTAACCTTAAATGATTTAATGTTATTAAATTTATTTTATGGGCACAGCATATGTGATGTAGTTAAATCCGCAAAATGCTAGAGGAGCGACGCGTATGCGGAAAAAGCGATTCACGTTGATCCTGCGATTGATTCAAATTACACTCTTTGGGAAACACGGTCCTAGGCAAATTATTCTATCATATTCTCTATCGCTTTAGAGTTTTACGAAGAGTGACAAGCTGAAATCCATACGGATGTGAAGTATTGGCGCCGTGTAGTTCTAGCATGTACTGTTCTGGGAGGAATTAAGCCGGCTACATCCATCGAACATTTTCCACGAAAATACTCGTAGCGTATACTCAAGTCGCCAACTGTTCATCCATGTTCCAAGAAATCAAGGTTGATGATGAGTTCTTGGTGTTCAATCAGGCGAACAGCTCCCTTCTGAATAGATTTCAATAAATGCATGTATGTTTGGAAGAAGAGCCCCAAACATGGCATCGTTGGTCGAATTTGAACTTTGCAGAGAATGAACAGTTGTTGTGGAGCTTTCTAGTTCGAAATAATGTTCCCAGCTCTTGAGAAGCTCTCTTTGCTACGACATGTTCATATTAAGACATATTTGCTCCCAAATTGAGTAATCATACTACAGGGATAGAGTGACCTGACATAACTTTTTTAGAACAAACTGCCGCCTGGGTTTTGCACAATTAAATTCTACTTGATTATTATCACTCCCAAGATAGAATTTCTTCCAGGTCTTTGTCAAGTTGAGCGATTTTCTGCTCTCTGCGAATAATTACGTGAGTAGCAGATGTTTGAGCATTTAAAGTGAATCTGCAAATCTACATATTGGATTCCTGATACTTTTTAATATAGGTTGAGAGGGACGGTATTAGAAAGAAATCTATCGACTGCCACTCTTAAGGATCGCTCTTTGAAGAAACACGAGAGCCATAAATAAAACTTTTCCAAAGTGTTCAATTGTTGTGTTGTTCTAAACATGTATTATGTAAATTAGAAGATGAGCTGTGAATCTTTGCTTATGAAAGGTGTATTGATGTTCGCTAATAATATTTAATCCTAGATGTTGACTGCCTTTTCCATAACTTTTGATATCATTGGAAGCAGTGCGACTTCTCGGCAGTTATTTAGCAAAGATTTCTCGTCTTTTTTTTGGCAATCGGTTGCATTTTCAACAGGAACGAAATATTCTCTTGCGATAGGATAGATTGAAAAGTCTACAGAAAACTGGTGTTAGTTTACTCGCGCATTTTTTAAGTCCTATGGTGGTATTCTAGCTTCATTAAAATACGTTTTATGATACAATATCTGAAGATAATATCAAGCATCCTTAACTAAACCATAGGAATAGAAATCGACAGTAGTATTATCGCTACGTGAGCAGTAGTAGAGTGGATTTAGTGATATTTGGACTAATGATCTTAGCGGCCAACTCAAAGGAACTGGAGTTATTGGAGCAGGCAGAAAGCTCCTTTTAAATTTTTTGATTCTATACCTTCTTGGTTTCGTCGATAAATTCTTTGCATCTGGTCCGAGTACGAATAAAAATATTACGATTTATGACGTTAGGATTTTCACGCCATTTATAGTTATGGTTTTGCTTAAGGAAATGTTCAGCAATGCTTGATTTTTTCTAATCTACCGTATCTCAAATGGATTTAACGTTCTTTAATTCTTGTTCGAATCGATCTTGCAGTTATCTTATACGTCTTATTTTGGCCTGTTTCTGGATTTTGTACTTTAGAGTTCCTAAGATACTTTTTAAGCTGTTTGATGACTAATATAAGGTCTACCTTTTTAAATAATTTATTAAGGTACTTGGTATGTACCTGTGTAAAAAAGGTGGAATTGAGAATATTAACACTATAACTGTGTATATTTATTAAGTTTTCGTCATAACCATTGACTCTATATCCTTATCTGATTCCTCTCATTTTTTAATCTTACTTTGTTCAAAGAAAAATGGACTAAAATATACACAAAAAGGGTAATGTCACAAGTTTATGCAATTTACAATAGGTGTGTGTCTATCTGTGGCGACATCTTTCCTATGGATGTCAAATTCTAATTTACTATAATTTTTAAATGAACAATTATGTCTTGCATATTAAGCGTTGCTATTTACTAACCAAGCAAGGTTCTATCGGTTACTCCAAAATATTTAAAATTAATGTTGAACAGAGAAGAATCGCCTTGCAAGTTAAACAAAATTTAAGTCCTGATTTTACTTTCATCAAAATTCTAAGTATAAGATCAGGAATCTTAAGTAAGGTAGTTCGAGGGGTGTGGTTACTTCTGAATTCCGCCTGGGTAGGCCGTGGCATACTATTTTATTTAACAGAATTGTTTTGTAACGATACTTTCGAAAGTTTTTGACATTTTTGGAGGTCCGCTGATAGGTAAATAACTTCTGTGGTTTTAGGAACGAAAATTATATTGGCGTTTTTTTCCAAAGCGTGAGGAATTGACTATTTAAAAGGCAATCGTTTATTACCTAATATGAGGGTAAGAGCACAACAGCATCTTCAAATTTTTGCATCGGGAACGGAGACATCAGTTTCAATTTTTATAAACTACATTTTCTACTACTTCAGTGATCATTTATACATTCTTTGTTAACGGTTCTCAATTCTTAAGATTAAGAGAAAATATTTTTATACACTTTTCATTTTGTACTTTTTATCACTTTTTCGTACTCTGTTTAAATTTCTTGTTAAATTTTAGTTTTGAATATTAAGTAAAGTATATATATATATATATATACATATATATATATATATATATATATATATATATATATATATATATATATAAACGAGGCTGGTTTGAAAAGTCCGTGCAAAAATAAAAACTACTTATATGTTTGGGGTAAACCTTTTTTATTTTTCGACATAGTCTCCTTTTAGGCTTATACACTTCGTCCAACGATGTTCTAGTTTGTTGATCCTTTCCAAATAATAGGATTTGTCCAAGTCTGCAAAATATCCATTAGTGTCTGCAATCACCTCCTCGTTTGAATAAAATCTTTGTCCCGCCAGCCATTTCTTCAAATTGGGGAACAAATAGTAGTCCGAGGGAGCCAAGTCTGGAGAATAGGGGGGATGTGAAACGAGTTGGAATCCTATTTCCATTAATTTTGCGACCACAACTGCTGAGGTGTGTGCTGGTGCGTTGTCGTGATGGAAAAGGACTTCCTTGTGGGCCAATCGCGGGCGTTTTTTCTTGCAGCTCGGTTTTCAAACGGTCCAATAACGATGAATAATATTCACCTGTAATAGTTTTACCCTTTTCCAGATAGTCGATGAGGATTATCCCTTGCGAATCCCAAGACAGTCGCCATAACCTTTCCGGCCGAATGAACGGTCTTCGCCTTTTTTTGTGCAGCTTCCTCCTTGGTAACCCATTGTTTAGATTGTTGTTTGGTCTCAGGAGTATAGTAATGTATCCATGTTTCATCCACAGTGACGAAACGACGCTTAAAGTCCTCCGGATTCTTCTGGAACAGCTGCAAACCATCCTTGCAACACTTCACACGATTCCGTTTTTGGTCAAGCGTGAGCAATCGCGGCACCCATCTTGCGGATAGTTTTCTCATGTCCAAATGTTTATGCAAAATATTATGTACCCGTTCAGTCGAGATGCCCACAGCACTAGCAATCTCACGCACCTTAACTCTTCTGTGATCCATCACCATATCATGGATTTGATCAATGATTTCTGGAGTCGTAACCTCCACAGGCCGTCCAGAACGTTCAGCGTCACTTGTGCCCATATGGCCAGTCCGAAAATTTTGAAACCACTTATAAACTGTTCTAATCGAAGGTGCAGAGTCACCATAATGTTTATCAAGCTTCTCTTTAGTCTCCTGAGGCGTTTTGCCTTTCATAAAGTAATGTTTAATCACCACACGAAATTCTTTTTCGTCCATTTCTTGAAAATCACTCGACTTCCTTGATTCACACGAATGCCAAACACAAAGAAATAGACCAATATGGCTGAAACTTGGGGTGCGTTCATTCAAGAGATGCTACTAACTAAACATGACCTCGATACGCGCCGGTGATGCCATCTCTCGGACTTTGCACGGACTTTTCAAACCAGCCTCGTATATATATATATATATATATATATATATATATATATATATATATATATATATATATATATACATATATATATACATATATATATATATATATATATATATATATATATATATATATATATATATGTATATATATATATTTATATATATATGTATATATATATATATATATATATATATATATATTATATATATATATATATATATATATATATATATATATATATATACAGTAATACCCCGCTTAGCGCGACCCCCGTTACGCGCGGTTTCACTATAACGCGAATTTCAAATTTCGCGCTCATGTAGTCATTAACTTCTCTATGGTCGCGGGGGGATCCCCGCTTTCTCTGAATATTCTCTTTGAAGAATTGGGAATTCCCTGTCCTTCGACTTTGTTCTATGGGGATTTCCTCGTTCGTTTCGTGTGTTCATTTGTTCCGTAATGTTAGTTCGGTCGGCTGGCAGTTTTGTTTTAATATTTATTGGAGATACATACATACATAATTTAACCCTACGTTAAAAATGCCGCCTGTAAAGAAAAAAGAGCGTAAAAGCGTCACTTTGGAATTGAAGATGAAAGTGTTAAGAAGAATGGAAAATGGAGGCAAAGCAACAATTGTTGGGAGAGATTTTGGACTCTCAGAATCGACTGTGAGAACGATTTATAAAAATCGGGAAAAAATTAAAATCTCCAGCGAAGGTTCAACACCTATAAGTGCAACAAAACTTTCTCGTTCGAGATCATCTATCTTAGAAAGAATGGAGAAATTACTGTCAGTCTGGATCGAAGATTTGAATAAGAAGAACACACCACTAAGTCAAGATCTCATATGCACAAAAGCAAAATCTTTGTATGAGATGCTGAAAACAAAAGAAGGAGAAGGGAGTGCCACTCCGACTTTTGCTGCCAGCAGAGGCTGGTTCCATCGGTTCAAGCAGCGTTCTAATCTTCACAATATCCACATAACAGGCGAGGCGGCCAGCGCGGACATTCAAGCTGCAGCTGAGTTTCCAGACAAGTTTCAAGACTTCGTTAGACGAGAGAAAATTCCTGCTTGTCTCATCTTCAATGTTGATGAGACCGCACTTTACTGGAAAAAAAATGCCATCTCGAACATTCATTTCTAAGGAAGAACGTCAAGCCAGTGGTTTCAAAGCTGCGAAAGATCGACTAACACTTCTGCTGGGTGGTAATGCCACTGGTGATTTCAAACTGAAACCTTTACTAGTGTACCATTCAGAAACACCCCGTGCAATGCGAGGCACAGACAAGACAAGTCTACCAGTTGTGTGGCGATCAAACAGAAAGGCGTGGGTTACACGGGAAATTTTTCAAGAATGGTATTCTAATAGTTTTTGCCCATCAGTCAAATCATACTGTGACAGAAATGGGCTTGAACCTAAAGTTATATTACTCTTAGACAATGCCCCAGGACATCCAACCTCACTTGATACGCCCAGAGACTTAAAAGTGTACGTAAAGTTCCTTCCACCAAAACACTACGTCAATATTACAACCTATGGACCAGGGAGCAATAGCAAACTTCAAAGCTTATTACCATCGCCGCACTTTTAGCCAACTAATTCATGAAACTGACGGGGAAGGAAGACAGTCTATGCGAGAGTGGTGGAAGTCATACAACATTATGAAGTCTATTCACAACATAGAAGAGGCTTGGAAGGAAGTTAAAATGAGTTGTATGAATGGGGTGTGGCGTAATCTTTGGCCAGATGTAGTGGAAGCACCTAGAAGAATTGTCCAGATGCAGAGACAAGTGCTTGAAGACATTGCTGCAATGATTGAGGGGTCTGAACTTGAAGATGTCACGGTAGAAGATCTCGTAGAACTTGTAGCAACGCACGACGATCCTATTAGCAATGAAGATCTGATCGAGTTACAGAATAATCCTATCTACGATGAGGAAGAACAAGTAGAAGAGAAAGTTTTATCTTCAGGGGAAATACAAAATGCACTTTCAAAAATTTATTCAGGTTTGGACATATTGCAGAGTATAGACAATAATGATGACCGTGTCTTGACCGTGTGTCAAACAATTAAAAACAGTGTTGGGTGTTATGAACGTATTTTACAAGAACGTAAACAAAACGTTACCCAAAAGACAATAGATGTATTTTTCCGTAAAAAATAAGAGTATGTATTGCATAAAGTGTTCTTAGAATTAAAGTGATTGATTAAAATGATTTGTATTTTTTTGTATTAAATTTTGACTATGTTTAATCATAAACCTCGATATACGCGAATTTCAGTTAACGCGATTTTTTTCGGAACGTATCCCTCGCGTAAAGCGGGGTATTACTGTATATATATATATATATATATATATATATATATATATATATATATATATATATATATACATATATATATACATATATATATATATATATATATATATATATATATATATATATATATATATATATATATATATATGTGTGTGTGTGTATGTGTGCGTGTATTATTTTTATGTAATAAGATAAGGAGTTCGCTGAAAATTACAAGGTATCTTTTCAGAAAAAGAAAAATTCACGAACATGACCATAGAGCAGAAAGAGAAAAGAGGCTGGAAATCCAGCGGACCAATCTCTTACCAGCCTACTTACAACTCATCTGCCTGCCTACCTACCCGCCTATCTGCCTAGGATAGGCCTTACTGATCAGGCTGCTATTTAACGGACTTGATTTTTGTGATGCAAAACTTCTTTTTTGACTACATCCACAGTGGCGACCCGTGTCTCCGTTGCATAGTTCCTTGGTTATGGTGCAGTAGGTCGAGGGTTCAATCCCGCAGGTCGGTATACTTATTTATTGAAATGTATTTGAGCTGGCCACGTACATAGGTAGTAGTTGTTAGCAGAAATGCAATAATGTCCGAGGCAGCACTACCGCGTTGTCTAAGAGGTGCTGTGAAATACAAAAATGTATGTTTCGGCACTTGGACAACCTTGACAGGTATTACGACATCCTCGTCGATATTCTTAAGATATAGAAAAAGGGTAAGATTCCTACTCAAGCGAGGAGGTGAACGATAAAAAAAATATATCCAGAGGTAAAAATATAACTACTGAACTGTTGAATCGGAATTTCGACTTAAAAAAAAAAAAACAAAATAGACTTATATTTAAAATATAAGAATACAATGGATGCTTTGTTGACACATATTGCATACATTTTACGATTTCCCTCAGTAACTATATTTTTTGTGAATTAGTATTAGAATATCTCCATCACAATTGAAACTTAATAGACAACTGACAGAAAAAAAAAAATATTACTCTCAATATAGTAAATTAGTTGCATCTTAACTATTTATTCTTTGGATATTCTGTTGTTTTTTTTTTAATTTTATTGTTTCGGAAACTACCATTTCTTATTTGTACTCAGAAATAGTTTCAACATTAATATCCCACTCACTTTTTGTTCCTTTGCAATACAAAATTGCATCACATTAAATAGCTATTCACATTTTGTACTTTGCTTGTTCTGTTCTCCTAATGATAATATTATGCATAAAGACAATAGTGCTGGCGTTTTAAACGCTTCGAATTTATTTAAATGGTATGGTATATGTGCAAGACAAAAATAAAATATCATGTAAAGGAACAAGAAGAAAAGGTATAAGCAAATATTTATTTACATGTGTATTTTATCTCAATTTTGATGATAAAACACACCAAATTATAGATAATTAAAATTTTTCGTGTCAAAATAGTTTTTTGGCCATTGGAACAAATCGTATTTTCATTAACCTATCTAGTTCTTAAAGAAAATGTTTTACTTTTTTACATTTCACCTTGAATATTTCAGCATTTATTGGGGTTTTCCGTAAATCCGTTGGTCGGTTTGTTGGTCTATCTATTTGTTAGTAATGTACTCGTAGTTCTTAAACAACCATTGTCAAATAAGTACTTAAAATCTATCCATTGGTCGGAAAATCCCGTTTTTATCCAACCGAGCGTTATTAAATTTTTATTTCCTTTTTATCTTTACTTTGTCTTGTCCTATGTATACTATTACATTTAAATTCATACAGGTCTGATTTATACAATTAAATTTAAATTAATTCTATTAATTCAAATATATATATATATATATATATATATATATATATATATATATATATATATTATATATATATATATATATATATAGATATTTAGTTTTCTTAGTTGATTAATTATTTTTGTGCTTAGTACAGCAACATGTTCGACTATTGTTAACTCTGATTTTTATAAGTTTTAATTCTTCTTCATGACTCTAAGAGCGGGGACGGAATAATAAGTAATCCATGTCTCATGCTGTCAAAAGCTAACATTCTTGCTTTCTATGATTGATTGGCATCAGTAGAAATGACAGTATCTGTATGGGTAAGAACTGAGAGATAGCCAATGCCAATCAGTCATGGAAAGTAAAAACTTCAGCTCTCCACAGCATGATACATTACTTACTGTTCCATATAACTAACAATAATGGATATAGGCTGAACATTGCGGAAAATTAATTAAAACTAAAAAAAAGAAAGTAAAATTGAAATAAAACGGTGAAGAAAACATGAACTAATTTTTAAATACTGTCACACTATATATCATGTTGGTGCCCTAAATCTATAAATCACGAATCAGTCAAGAAAATTAAATTTTTAATATATTTTCAGTCAATGGAAATAATTTAAGTTCAATCCTAGTAAATAAGTAAAGAAAAACTAAATTTGTGTGCCAAATCCGGCGTATGTGAAATTAAATGTAGTTTTTATGATACAATGTATATATGTATATATACATATACATATGGTATATATATATATATATATATATAATATATATATATATATATATATATATATATATATATATATATATATGTATACATACATGAATATATATGTAGTACAAACTGGTAACTTAGTAAACGAAAACCAAGAAGAATATAAAAATGGTTTTTGATACACTGAAAATTCAGTATAAAATTGTTCCAGTTAGCGACTGGTTGTATGGCAAAACTACCAGAGTCAAAAATAAAAAAAAAAAAAACAAAATTACTTCATAACAGCGGAAAAAGTAAAGTTTTAACTTGTGTGAAAATGTTCGAATTCGAACATCAGCTACTCGGGCAAATACCTAGAAGAAATTCTATCTTGGGATGACAGTAACCAAGTAAAATTTAACGTCACAAAAACCCAGACGACAACTTTTTCTAAAAAAGTTATCGTTGCTAAACCCGACATAGTTATGACGGAGCACTCCGTTCCTCTAGCATCGTCATTCAATCTGCTGGGCGTTAATTTGGAAGCAAATATGTCTTAGCATGAACATGTTGCAAGCATAACAAAGAGAGCTTCACAAAAACTGGAAATATTATTTCGAACTAGAAAGCTTTACACTCCACAACAAATATTAGTTCTGTACAAAGCTCAAATTGGACCAACGATGGAATTCTGCTCCCATGTTTAGGGCTCTACTCCCAAACATACACTGCATTTGTTGGATACTGTTCAGAAGAGAGCTGTTCTCCTGATTGGTGACCCGAAACTGTCCAGCAACGTTGATTTATTGGAACATCAAAGAACGGTTGGCGACTTGAGTCTATTCTACAAGTATTTCCATGAAAAGTGTTAGATGGATGTAGCCCGCCTAATTCCTTTCAAGGCATGCTAGAAATACATCTCGTGCTAATACTTCACATTCGTATGAAATTCAGCTTGTTACTCCTCGTACAACCCTTTTCAAGTAGTCTATTGTATGGAGAACCTCATCCCTTTGGAATAATTTGCCCAGGACTGTGTTTCCGACCGAGTACAATTTACAGCGATTCAAGACCAACGTGAATCGCTTTTTCCGCACACGTGTTGACAACTAGTTGACATAGAAAGTTAAAATTTGGCAAAAATATAGGAGCCTTGTAGTTATGAAAGTTAAATCTTGACTTAAAGGGTTAGCTCGTAGAGGGAAATGAAAAAAAAATTCTAGGGTCATCCAGTGGGGCTACGAAAACATACTGGATCTTAGGATATATGCAAGTTCCTAATTAACAAGCCTAGATAAGGATTTTATTTCATTTTAAAAGCAGTCACCGCACGGAACACTAATTGGGCAAATCCGACTTGCCTTTAGCCAATTTTTTTTTTTCCAAACCTTTTATTTTGAATTTAAATCCCTTTTCCTGGGCACAGAGTTAAAAGTAACAGTATGATTATCTTGAAAACTAGTTTTTTTTTTTTAAATTTGTGTTTATATCTTGTATTCGAAGTTACGTTTACCGCGTATTCGTATCTCGTTTCATACGCACATAAGCCACGAACAGTTCCAGTAAAGTATTGCGTTATTTTTTCTTTCTTTTGAAAATTAGCTTATGCAATCAGTTAATAAAATACTTGTTGTTTAACAAATATGGTTCGTAAAAATGACTCAGGCGAAATTCCACAAACTTTACGAGTGAAATAATAACACGTAGGCAGAAAATTTTTGATCTGACACATAGATTTTCAAAAAAAAAACCATATGATTTTTCGGAAGTACCAACATTCAAACGATACGTGTCAAAATTTCATGACATTTCAACGATTAGTTTACAAATTACAGTGGTTTTAGTGAAGCTACTTTTGATATTTACAAAACAACGGAAAAAATCGAATTTCGTGTATTGATTAAACACTGTTTTTTGATGGGAAAAAATACCGTTCCAGTAAAGCAATGGTTTGATAAGTGTTACGGAAACCCTGCCCCTGGAAAATCACACTGGTATGCTGAATTTAAACGCGGTTGTACAGACACAAATGATGTTGAACACTCTGAACGCCCAAATGAAGTGGATAGATCGGAAAACAAAAAAACTGCACAAAATTGTTTTGGATGACCGTAAAGTGAAACTACGTTAGATAGCTGACACCTTAAAGATGTCAAAGGAACGTGTTGGTCATATTTTTCATGAATATTTGGGCATGAGAAAACTCTTTTCGAAATAGGTACCACGATTGCTCACAGTGGACTAAAAACAACAACGTGTTGATATGAGCGCTGTTAAGCGGAATAACAAGGATTTTTTCATGCGATATGTGACAATGGATTAAACATGGATGGATCACTACACGCCGGAATCCAATCGGCAGTTAGCTGAGTGGACACAACAGTCGGCTGGGAAGGTTTCGGCTTCTGTATTTTGGGATGCGCAATTTTTATTGACTATGCTGAAAAGGGAAAAACCATCATCATATATATATATATATATATATATATATATATATATATATATATATATATATATATATATATATATATTATATATATATATATATATATATATATATATATATATATATATATATATATGTACATATATATATATATATATTTTTTTTTTCAATTTCTTGGGCTTTTGGTTCTTTTGTTTTAAGGATAGAGAAATTACACCACGTTCTAGTTAGAATTTATTGAAAACGTTTCGCCTGATTTTTAGGCTTCTTCAGTTCATCTAAAAATTGAAATTTTCTGTTTTGGATATTCAATAGGACGCACAAATTTTTTTAAATTATGAATATATAAAATTCTTAAACTTATAATACAATGTAGAAGGTGAAAATAATAAAAATACACACAAAAATATATATAAAAACTTACATGTGTGGGTTGAAACGAAGACACACTTAACATTCTTTAAGAGGTGTTACGAAGACGGTCACATTTTTAGTGTTCCGTACGGAACACTTATAAGATCACTTCGGTGTCTGTCTGTCTGTCTGTCTGTCTGTCTGTCTGTCTGTCTGTCTATCTGTCTGTCTGTCTGTCTGTCTGTCTGTCTGTCACACCCGATTTTCTCCGAAACTATTTGACATAGAAAGGTGAAATTTGGTAATGATATAGGAATTGATGGCCTCATCAGAGCCATGTAGTTTTGAGAATTAAATTTTGACTTAGGGGGTTAGTTTTTGGGGGGTGAAGTCGGAAGTGAAAAAAAAATTTTTTTTACTAGGTCATCGAGTGTGGTGTCAAATGAAAGCTTGTAAAAACACGAGTAAAAAATATATATATAATATTATACTTGCGCGCACTTTTCTTTGTATTATTCTTAAAAATTCGCGAAAAATCGCTGTCCCGGGCATTATCTCGAAAAGTACTTATCAAAAAATTTCGAAAAAATTCTGGAATATTCTCCACGGGGTGTAGATTGAACTAAAATTATCACGAGTGCATTACCTTTAATAATTTATATGGTATATAAAAAAAAACAAAAATTTCAAGGTCATCAGATTTCAGTAAAGATTGGAAACAAACTTTGTTGAAAACTCATTTGGGGTGTGTTTTGTGAAGTCACTAATTATTTTATACCACCGTAACATAAATTTTGTTTTGAGGGGTGAAATCGGAAGTGAAAAAAAATTTTTTTTACTGGGTCATCGAGTGTGGTGTCAAATGAAAGCTTGTGAAAACACGAGTAAAATATATATATATATATATATATATATATATATATATATATATATATATATATATATATATATATAATATATATATATATATATATATATATATATATATATATATAATGTAATACTTGCGCACACTTTTCTTCGTATTACTTTTAAAAAATCGCTGTCCCCTACCTTATCTCGAAAAGTACTGATCAAAAAATTTTGAAAAAATTCTGGAATATTCTCCACGGGTATAGTTTGAACGAAAATTATCAGGAGTGCATTACCTTTAATAATTTATTTGGTATATATATAAAAAAAAAAAAATTTCAAGGTCACCAGTTTTCAGTACAGATTGGAAACAAACTTTGTTGAAAACTCATTTTGGGTGTGCTTTGTAAAGTCACTGATCATTTTATACCACCCTAACAAAAATTTTTATTTTAAAATCAATCAACGTACGGAACACTAATTGTGCAAGTTCAACTTGCACTTGGCCGGTTTTTTTAAATAACTTTAGATTTGTATAGGGAACGAAAGTCATCCTTTGGTTTGGTTATGTGTTTTTTATTTATTATCTGCTATTGAGTTATTATGAGAAGAGTCCGAAATAAATATGACTCAGACCCCTAACGTCGCTTTTGTCGTTTATATTGTTTTTTCTCTTTATTAATACAGATCATTTCATGCATTGATCTTTTAAAATAATTTGACTCTTTTTTTAAGATTTTTGTATTTTTAAAATCGAACGAGTGTTTGGTTATATATATATATATATATATATATATATATATATATATATATATATATATATATTTATATATATATATATATATATATATATATATATATATATATATATGTGTATATATATGTATATATATATATATATATATATATATATATATATATATATATATATATATATATATATATATATATATATATATATATATATATATATATATATATATATATTATATATATATATATATATATATATATATATATATATATATATATATATATATATATATATATATATATATATATATATATATATATATATATATATATATATATATATATATATATATATATATATATATATATATATATATATATATATATATATATATATATATATATATATATATATATATATATATATACACATATATATACACATATATATAAATATATATATATATATATATATATATATATATATATATATATATATATATATATATATATATATATATATATGTATATATACGTACATACATGTATATATATGTAGTACAAACTGGTAGCTCAGTAAACTAGAGCCAATAACAATATAAAAATGGTTTTTGATACACTGAAAATTCAGTATAAATTAATCCAATTAGCGACTGGTTGTATGGCAAAACTACCAGAGTCAAAAATAAAAAAAAAAACAAAATTACTTCATAACAGCGGAAAAAGTGAAGTTTTAACTTGTGTGAAAATGTGAGAAATTAAAAAGGTAATAAAAAGAAGCAAAGATGCTAGAAATTCCCAATTAGATTTAGGAAATACACTAATTCTTAAGAGTGTCATAAATTTTACACCCCAATTCTAGCATATTTCATTTTATAAATTAGTTCAAACTAAAATCTTTTTAAGAACGATGGAGTAGACCGAAACATGTCAGAGATAGAAAGTATAATTTGTGAATCAATTCCAAGTGTCGTTTTAATTCGCATTATTACAATGTTTCACCAAGAGCCAACCGTGAAATCTCTCTCTCTCTCTATTCGTTTTCTCAATTTTGAGAATCGTGATCTTTTTGGAATGATTTTACTGTTCTGTCCACACACACAAGGATAGAGAGAGTTGATAAATTGATGTATCTTGATAGCAATATCAACGATCACTGGGACCCGACTGTGTAAATCGAATATTCCAATAGAGAAGACTCGAGCCGCATTCGTGAAGAACAAGAAAATCTTAACTAGTCAAGACTTATCATTGAAACTACGGATGACAATGGTAGGGTGCTATGTCTTTCCGGTTCTTTTGTATGGCATGGAAGCGTGAACGCTAACTGAGACAATACTTAAACGTCTGAAGGCATTCGAGATGTGGGTGTATCGACGTCTGCTGCAACTCTGTTGGACACAGGGACATACTAATCGGAAATGGCGCCTAGGGTGAGCATCGGAATTGTGCCCCTTCGTAAATTATCTAAATATAAAAATTAAAATATACACTAAGTCATAAATCTTATTTATTTTCTGTTTTAGAATGAAAATCAGTCCGTAAAAGTGCACTTTTAATAGTCATAAACTTAAAATTACACCTTCCTTGCCTTCTGCGAAGGAAATAGATTTATAACATTTTTGAGATCTGTTTCTTCGATTTCTTCTCGCTCTACACTGTACAAAGCTAGGTCGCATAACCTTTTTTACTCATTGTAGCCCTCAAATATGAAAGTATTAGTTGTAGCTCTCTGAAAAATCGCTCGCAATTTGCGACAGCCGAGCTAGTGAAAGCATTAAGCAATCTAGCTACGCCGTCCGGCACGGTGGCCATCGTCGCACCACTCATTTTCTCTCGCTCGCGAAAGCTCACCACGCTCGGGAATCGCGGGATTATTTGAATATGAATTATATTGTTGATTTATCTTTTGAATGGCGCCACGTGCCCTACTTGCCCCACCCTAGGTACGCCACTGGACGGACAGAATTAGTAACAACAGCGTTCTCACTCTCATGGACAAGAACTTGAAGGTGGTTATGGCCATCAAGCAACGTAAATTAGAATATTTTGGTCATATTATGAGACATCTAGAAATACACGAAATCTTGCATCTGATCATTGTTGAAAAATTTGAGGCGGTGGTGTGGAAAGTCTCGGTTATATATATATATATATATATATAAAACAATCATCATCAACATGTTAGCCGACATCATTGAACGGTCATGATACCCGAAGAAGACGGAGTCCATCATTTCCCTCCATTTCTCTCTATTTTTTACCAAGTGTATTTATACATGGAGATCTATAATGTGTTTTATTTGATCCGACCACCTTGTTGGCGAACCTTCTTCTTCATTATAAGCCGGTCTACACTATCACTTGGTCTTCTGGCTAAATTTACAGAATACTGAAGAATTCTTTTTAGATACATTGGTGATAATCTTACGGTTATATTTAGTTCTTACAGCATAGATTGATTGGTTCTTCTAATGGTCCAGGAAATTCTCAGCATCCTCCAATAACACCACATGTCAAAGCAGTTAATAGACTTATGTTCTTTTACTCTCAGCAGCCAGGATTCTACACCATATAAAAATTTTGGAAGTACTAAGATCCAGACAAGATTCAATTTTGTTCTTTTGGTTTAGTTCAGTTTAAATAATATACCTAAATATTTACTTAAATTATGCCAAGATAAATTTAACCCTACTCATTTTTGATCGAAATCGGTAAAAATTTGAGTCAATTTTATAAAGGACTCTTTTGACCGGCAAATTCCTTATTTTCATGTTGTATAACATTTGTGGTTATTTTTTGTTTCTCCCTGTATCACTAAATTCGATCCCCTAGAGCCATTATTAAAGCAGAATAAGGATTTTGGGCCTGTCTACATATCCGGTATACGATATAGCTCAAGTTTAGGTGTTAGATAAAATATAAATTACCCTAATTTATAAATTCAACCTTAATGACCCGCTTCTAGTTTATGTTACCGGATTCACGCCTAACCTCGTTAAGGCTTGCCGTTACGCTACAGTATACCTGAAGGTATAATATATTAGCATAATTTTAAAGGCAATATACCATAATAAGATTTCTAAAACCGCTAATGTTCAATTACTGTCAGAGGGTCTGTTAGATTGGAGAAGAGTAGAATACATACTTGCCAACCGGGAGAAGAACATGGGGGTTCTATGATCGCCCATTATCCTTATATGGTCTTGTTATATATTATCCCATTTTTTGAACAAATTAACGTGGAGCATTCTGAACAACTAGAGCGCATCCAAGTAAACTAAGACTAAATAAGAGCCTTCCAACAAGACCAACTAATATTTAGCAAATATAATTGTATTCAAATTGTAACAAGGATACAATACAAGCAACAATTCGAATTATGAAAATAAACCATCGACATATATTTTTTAAAAATATTGCTTTAATATTATCATACTAATATGTCTGTTGGCTTTGAATTATCATTCAAAACTACTTAGGAAATGAACGGGTAATAAAACAGTATTATCACACAATTTTGACAAGAAAAGAGATTATTGCTTATTTGATTCATATTTTTGAAGATCAAGTGTGGAAATTTTAAAATTTAAAAAAACTTGATGTAAATACTTCCAAAAAAAAAAATAACGCGTAGGCTGAAAACTTTTTGGTCTAGCTACTTAAAACAGATTTTTTTTGCAAAATTCGACTTTATTCATCAACATAGTCTGCTTTGAGAGCGATACAATCAGTCCAACGCTTTTCTAATATTTCTATACCTTTCTTGTAGAAGGGTTTGTCTTTGCCTTCAAAATAGGCCTCAGTTTCGGCGATAATTTCCTCACTGGAGCCAAATCTCTTTCCCGTGAGCTTTTTTTTGAGGTCTGCGAATAGATAATAGTCACTGGTGGTCAAATCTGGAGAATACGATGAATGAGCAAGCAACTGGAACTTCAGTTAATGCAATTTTGCCATCGTAACCATTGACTTGTGACACGGTGTCTTGTCTTGATGAAAGAGCACTCTTTTGTTGTCGATGTGGGCCATTTCTTTGCGATCTCTGCCTTCAAAGGCACCAATAACTTTATATAATATTCGCTCTTGATGACTTTACCCTTTTTAGCATAGTCGATAAAAATTATTCCATGCGTATCCCAAAATACAGAGGCCAAAACCTTTCCAACCGACTGTCCACTCAGCTGACTGCCGATATGATTCCGGTGTGTAGTGATGGATCCATGTTTATTCCATTGTCATATATCGCAAGAATAAATCCTTTTTATTGCGCTTAAACAGGTCCAGACAGCGATCATATCATCAACACGTTGTTTTTTTTTGGTCCACTGTGAGCAATCGCGGTACTTATTTCGAAAAGAGCTTTCTCATGCCCAAATATTCATGAAAAATATGACCAACACGTTCCTTTGACATCTTTAAGGTGTCAGCTATCTAACGTAGTTTCACTTTACGGTCATCCAAAACAATTTTGTGCAGTTTTTTTGTTTTCCGGTGTATTCACCTCATTTGGGCGTCCAGAGCGTTCAGCATCATTTGTGTCTGTACGACCGCGTTTAAATTCAGCATACGAGTAAATAATGAGTGATTTACCAGGGGCAGCGTTTCCGTAACACTTATTAAGCTATTGCCTTAGTTGAACGGTATTTTTCCCATCAAAAAACAATGTTAATCAACACACGAAATTCAATTTTTTCCGTTGTTTTGTAAATATCAAAAGTAGCATCACTAAAACCACTGTAATTGTAAACTAATCATCCAAATGTCATGAAATTTTGACATGTATCGTTTGGAGGTTGGTACGTTTATAAAAATCATATGGATTTTTTGAAAAGGGTGACATCTATGTGTCAGACCAAAAACTTTTAGCCTACGTGTTATTATTTCACTCGTAAAGTTTGTGGAATTTCGCCTGAGTCATTTTTACCAACCATATTTGTTAAACAACATAAAGCATTTTTTAACTGATTGCATAAGTAACTAATTCTGAAAAGAAAGAAAAAACAACGCAATACTTTACTGGAATAATTCGTGACTTATGCACGTATGAAATGATACAGAAAGGAGATACGAATACGCAGTAAGCGTAACTTATGCTTCGAATATAAAGATATAAGCACAAATTTTAAAAAAAAAAAAACTAGTTTTCAAGAAAAACATACTGTTACTTTTAATTGTGTGCCCCGGAAAAGGGAATTAAATTCAAAATAAAAGGTTTGTAGAAAAAAAAACTAGCCAAGGGCAAGTTGGATTTGCGCAATAAGTGTTCCGTACCGTGATTGCTTTTAAAATAAAATAAAATCCTTATCTAGGCTAGTTAATTAGGAATTTGTATATATTATATATGTATATAAGTCCTAATATGTTTTTTCTCAGTCAATAATGTATAATAGTTATAGCTTCTTAGCTACCTAATAGCCAATAAATCAATCTAGCTCAATCTAGACTCTAGTAGTAAAATTTTCAAACAAATATTTCTCACCTAAATATTTGTTTAATTATAAATAAATGGAATAAAATTATTTTGCTTCGGTACCTATCCGTTAGTCATCATGGAAATTTAATTTAACTCTGATTGACCAAATGCAGTAATATACTGAAAAATATATGTGTATATTACTACACCGAATACGTAGTGATATTTCGTAGCTCTTAGACCAATTTAATCCACATCTTTCTATGAAAAAAACCTTCACCATATTGTCAGGCCACATAGTTTTTTTCATACCAGATCAATTATCAGACGTAATGTACTTGTTATAATTTTCGCTTTATGAAGAGTTCAGAATTTTTTGAAAATTTTTTGATCAGTACATTTCCAGATAGGTGTGGAGACAGCAATTTGTTGTGTTGTTTTTGAACTCGTATTTTCACAAGCATTGATTTTATATCCCACTCGATGACCCTAGAATTTTTTTTTCACTTCCCTCTACGAGCTAACCCTTTAAGTCAAAATTTAACTTTCATAACTACAAGGCTTTGATGGCATCAGTTCCTATATTTTTGCCAAATTTTAACTTTCTATGTCAACTAATTTTTTTTTTGTTATGTGCCTAGCATACGTGCTGCAAAGAACTCCCTAAAGCGCTACGGAAGCAACACGAGAGCGGAAAAAGCGATTCACGTTGGTCTTGAATCGCTGTAAATTGTCCTCGGTCGGAAACACAGTTCTGGGCAAATTGTTCCAAAGGGATGAGGTTCTCCATACAATAGACTCCTTGAAAAGCGGTGTTCGAGGGGTTACAAGCTGAATTTCAAACGAATATGAAGTATTAGCACGAGATGTATTTCTAGCATGCCCCACTTTGAGAGGAATTAAGCGGGCTACATCCATCGAACACTTTTCATGGAAATACTTGTAGAATAGACTTAAGTCGCTAACCGTTTCTTCGATGTTCCAATGAATCAAGGTTCCTGGAGAGTTCTGGGTCACCAATCAGGCGAACAGCTCTCTTCTGAATAGCATCCAATAATTGCAGTGTATGTTTAGTAGTAGAGCCCTAAACATGCAGCAGAGTTCCATCGTTGGTCGAATTTGAGCTTTCTAGTTCGAAATAATATTCCCAGTTTTATAAAAGCTGTCTTTGCTATGCTTGCAACATGTTCATGCTAAAATATATTTGCTTCCAAATTATCGCCCAGCAAATTGAATGACGATGTCGGATTCAGCAACGATAACTTTTTTAGAAAAAGTTGTCACCTGGGTTTTTGTGGCGTTAAATTCTACTTGGTTACTGTCACCCCAAAATAGAATTTCTTCTAGGTCCTTGTTAAGTTGAACCACCTCCTGCTGTCTGTGGATATTGGCCTAAGTAGCTGATGTTCGAACGTTTACAGTGAATGACGAGGTAAGCGTACTGTCATCTACAAAGCTGTAAATTGGATTCCCGGTCTTTTCCAGCAGATCGTTAATATAAATTAGAAAGAGAATAGGAGACAGTATGGAGGCCTGGGGCACACCGGCGCTGATAGTGTAGGTGTTAGAAACCAACCCGTCGATTGCGACTCGTAAAGAACTTTTCAGACCTTAAAAGTGTAGCTTAGCCAACAATCTATCGTGCCAAACGTGTTCAGTGTTCAATTGCGTTGTTCCAAACATGTGTTAGAAGATCTGTTGATCTATGTTTATGAAAGCCATATTAATGGTTGCTAATAATATTGAATCCTTCAAGACATTTCAGAAGATGCTGGTTGATAGCCTTTTCCATGACCTTCGATCTTCTTGCCTTTTTTGGGTATCGGCTGAATTGTGGTGCATTTCCAGCAGGAAGGATATATCCCCTTTCTCTAGGATAGGTTGAAAAGTCAACAGAAAACTGGCGTTAGTTCTCTCGCGCAGTTTTTAAGTACTATGGCAGGTATTCCGTCAGCGCCAGAAGCTTTTTTAAAACACGTTTTATGATATGCCGTCCGAAGACAATATCAGAGAGAGATCAGCCAACAAGTTCGCTTTCTCAACAGGTGTTGCAATAGAATTATCTGTTGTGGTACAGTGGATTTGTTGAAATTTTGACTCACTGCCTTAGTGACTGACCAAGAGGACTTGAAATTGTTGGGGCAAGCAAGAAGTTTGTATCTAATTCGGTGATTGAGTTTCGGAGAAAATCGGGTATGACACCCAGACGGACACCGAAGTGTTCCTATAAATGTTCCGTGCGGAACACTAATAACACACAAGATGAAAAAATAAGAAATTTAATTAATACATTGTTTTTATTATTAACAGGAAACCGCTGCTATTTTCTAGGTTAAACGCATGAAACAACTAATATTACCTGTAAAGCTAAAGTTAATTTGTTTGAATAAATAGGTGTTTATTACTACTGCTGCACTTTATAGGGAAATTATTAGTAACTCAAACAGAACTTGATTGTTAGCGCTATATTACTCATTTCCACCTTAGATCATATTGTAAAAGATCATAGTTGATACTGATAATTTCTTTCCATTGAATTATATTACGTGAAATTTTAACAAAACAATTTTCTGCCAAGTGAAAATAATAGGTTTTTATATCTCTGAATATCTCAAAAATTGTTATAGCTCTAGCTTTCTAACACAAAAAATTTCTTTCTCTACTTTTATTAAATTTTTAGAAAAAAAAATGTTTTGACATTTTTTTACAGATTTCATGAATGTTGCAGCCATGTTACTAAGAAACCATCTTTTTGTGGTAGCTTCTTTCTACTAAAACATATTTGTGTGGGACGGCCTTAGACGTCGTAGAGAGTGAGTTCCATTTATAAAAACACTGCTTTTTTGGTTAGGCACCATCTATTTAAATACTATAGTTAAAACTACCTAGGGTAAAAATGGGAAACGCTAGGTATCCACCTAGTTAATAAATTAACATAGGCAAAGTTAAAATTAAGACAATGAGGTATTCACTAAAAACAGTATCAACTTTCCATAACTTGATGACAAAAAAAGGCATAAAGAAAAAGCTATTCTGTGCACTGCCTGAGGTAATAGAATTATAATGAGTTAGAATAGGAGCTTTCGTCTTGGTAAATAAATTCGGATGTAGCTATATTTCTTAACTCATTTCAGTTCATGTTCACTATAGAATTTATA
>CM032449.1:50431948-50441948 GCA_019049505.1 Pachyrhynchus sulphureomaculatus | reverse complement strand
CCGAGTTACAACAGCCTTTAACCCCAAAAACGTGACCTGGTACCAGTAGGAGCCAGTTTGGGAGTATTCTAAGAATTTTACGGTTTTTTTACATAATGTGTCTCGGAATTAACATTTTTTTTGTTAAAAAGTATTTTGGAACTCAATTTTCATACATAAAGAGCCTTTTGTTCAAATTTAATCTTTTATTATATGGGGATTACCTGACTAGTTTACCAAAGAAAGACCCGTTTGACAGGTAAAAAGGAGGGTGACTCTAATTTCTATTTTAGGGATGGTGATTTTACTTCAGCGTACAACCGACCTTTTATTTATTCAGTTTAGTTTCTAAAGTGCCTTTGAGCTGGTTAGATCGAACAATTATCTAGTGAAGATATTTTAACGTTTTTTTTTTTTTAATTTTCCAAGTGTGTGTGTTATTGTTTTTATAACTATTATAGTATTATTTTAAAAGACATTTGAAAACATTCTATTGAAATCAAAGTTTGCAATATATTTTGTTTCATTTTCCAAGCTAACTGTTATTTACCTATTGGCCTCTGAAATGGCATCCACATCAGGTGTACAAAGCCAGACCAAGGATAAAATATTTCTTGTGGGCTATCCCATTCACCAGATCACCGGCTGTATACTACCCTCAAATCGTCAAGTTTTGTGTGCTTTATTTTATAATTAACGTACTGTGAAATTAACTGTAAGAGAATCAGCAAAACTTACAATACGAGAAGTGTTCATTTTTTGGGAGAAAGCTCGAATCCCGACTAAACATGAGCAAGATGCAATTACTAAGCTGGAAAAATTTCACGCCGAGTGGAGAACTCTTCAAAAAGACCGGAAGAAAACATCGAAAATGGCCAAGAACAAATTTAAACAGTTTGTTGAAAAGTTGGATGATCTCTTTGATATTGCTCAACAAGATGCCTTGGCTCTGATGAAATCGGATGAAGATAAGGCGTTTCTCATGAAACAGAGGCAGAAGGGCCGCCCAGGTTCCATGACTGGAGTGGATCTCAAGTTGTCTCGAGTTGAAGAAATCAAGGTGCAAAAGGAACTTTCAAAAATGAACCGACAAATCCAAGAAGCAACTTTTGATATTGGTGTTTTTTTTTTATTATTAGTATTCTAAAAAATAGATAAACAAATAAGTAAATAGTTTCATTATAATTGAAAGAGAATTGTACATGAGAGCATGATTTGGCATCTTTATGATTTTGAATATAATAAAAAAAATTTTGATAAAGTAAACATTCCTGAAAAAGAGCCCGTGGTTGTCCATTGGGACGGTAAACTTTTACCGGGTGTTTTAAAAAATGAACAATGTGAGCGAATAGCTATAGCTATTTCATATGGCGAAAAAGAACAGCTGCTGGGAGTTCCTGTAACAGCAAACAGCACTGGAGAGGAGCAAGCCGTAGCCGTATATGAATGCCTACATGAATGGGGTCTTCTCAGCACCGTCAAGGCGATGTGCTTCGACACTACAGCATCCAACACGGGAAGACTCAAAGGAACATGCGTCATATTGGAGCAAATGTTAGGAAGAGAATTGTTATACCTAGCTTGCCGTCACAATATCTTGGAAATTCTGTTAAGAGGCGTATTCGACACAAAAATGGGATCAACCACTGGACCTCATCCAGACATTTTCAAGAGATTCCTCACTGCGTGGCCCAAGATAGACAAAGGAAAATACGATACAGGTATCAGTGACAATCTAATACAAAAGCAGCTAACTCCAGAAGTAATTGCAAATGTTACTGCTGAATTCGAGACCAAATTAACTGAGAGCCACCCCAGAGATGACTACAAGGAGCTATTGCAGTTGGTTCTCGTATTTGTTGGATCACTAGACGTCAATGTTGTGGGTTTTAGAACTCCAGGAGCCATTTATCACGCTAGGTGGATGGCAAAGGCTATTTACTGCTTAAAAATGTTCATTTTTCGTCGTCAATTTAAGATGTCTAAAGAAGAAGAAAGTTCTGTGGGTGCCATTTCTGTTTTCCTAGTTAAAATTTATTGTAAAGCTTGGTTCAATGCTCCAGAAGCTCATCTTGCACCAAATGATTTACATATTTTGCATAGTCTGTTAGACTATAAAGAATGTGACAACGACATTGCAGAAATAGCCCTGACCAAATTTTCGAACCATTTGTGGTATCTGAATGCAAAGTTGGTGGGATTATCGTTTTTTGATCCCACCATTACAGACGATGAAAAGTTGTTAATGGCTAATAAATTGCTCAGTAGCACAGATGAACCATCACAGCACGCTAGGGTTGTAAATCCAAAAGTTAGGAAAGAAAACTTAAAAGAGGTAGTTGATGGAGGATTGGTAAATTTACTTACCAAAGAAACGTTTACATTCTTTGGCCAATTTAATATAAAAACAGATTTCCTAAGACAACATCCAAACACCCGGCCTCAAAATAATGACTTCCAAGAAGGATTGAAAATTGTTAAAAACATTAAAAGTAGTTAATGATATGGCTGAGCGTGGTGTTAAATTAATAACCGACTAACGACCTTCTGACAAAAGATGAAGACCAAAAGCAATATGTCCTGCAAGTTGTAAGTAAATGCCGAGCATTATATCCTGACGTTTCAAAAAACTACTTTAACAAAAGCTCTAGAATAGATTAGATAACTATGTAAAATTATCAACTCATGTAGGTAGTACGTCTGTATCTTTTCTGTGTCTGTTTTGTATGTATTATATACCTAATTTTTATATTTTAAAATAAAAAAATGTCATTAGACTTATCAGTATTACTTGTTTTTTTTATTATATTTCTACTTTAAACTCAAAAATATACCAAAAAAAAGCAAAATTTATCACTTAATAACAAAATATACGAAGTATGCTCCTAGTGGTACCAGGTCACGTTTTTGGGGCCAAAGGCTGTTGTAACTCGGTTTGACTTAAAATAACAACAATTATGTATAGAATATAAATTTTGAAGAAAAACATTAGCTTTCTTTTGAGATATTAAGCGTGTTTCTATTATTTACCGTTCTGGAGTTATGGCTCCATATGTCAGCTTTTTGGCCAAAAATTTGGATTTTTTCAAACTTTGAGCGACGAGCGGTACGGATTAACGTCTTTTAATCGAGCTCAAATTTCGGCTATCTCAATATCTGGAAAGGGGAATCGTTTTGTGGGGTCCAGACGAACAAGATTCCGACATTTTTTTTCCCCCTCTATGAGATCCGGTTACTCTAATATACATATATATACATATATATATATATATATATATATATATATATATATATATATATATATATATAAATATATATATAAATATATATATATATATATATATATATATATATATATATATATATATATATATATATATATATATATATATATATATTTTTATATATATTTATTTATATATATATATATATATATATATATATATATATATATATATATATATATATTTATATATATATTTATATATATATATATATATATATATATATATATATATATATATATATATATATATATATAGAGAGAGAGAGAGAGAGAGAGAGAGAGAGACAGAGAGAGAGAGAGAGAGAGAGACGGCTCACTTATAGATATGCGGAAAGCAAAGAAGAAGATAAGGCAAATTCTGATAAGTTTTTATTTAGATCATGGATGCCTTGCGTGGAATAACCAAATTATCAGGGTATCATAGCTAGTTGTGAAACAGCCTAAAATTAGATGGATTTAATCTATAAAAATATAAAAAGTTTAATCTATTAAATGGCCTCGAACACAGTTTTCTCCCATTAATGAAATTTGGATGTTAAAGCAAACTATCCTAATTCGAGAAAAGGAGGTATTTAAAACGGGTTCTGCCAGAGTGCAAGATAGAATAACAGACCGGTGTGTCGGTCAGTGCTTGACGAACGTTGTAGCACCACGCCTAACGTTCGGGAGGTTACTATTGGGGCAAATCTAACTATAAGGCTCTAGTGTTTGAAAATGGATGACTAGAAATGGGCAATCGCTAGCATTACCTAAAAAGAGAGAAGTTGAACGGACTAGAGCGCTTTCTTTATTTTGTAGTGATTGTATATTATAATTATTGCCGTTTTAAAATAGTCCAGAAACTCTAATATACACTTTGCAAAACACAATAATAAAATTAATAATGTTCATGTTAACAAAGTCACAATTCTCTTTGTCTTTTATTCTTCACTAGTTACTTTGTTTAAGTTAAGATCCTAAAACAGAAATAAAATTTTATCTTAGCTTTGAATGATCGTAATTTAATTTAAAGGACTTTAATGAACGTAGGTGTTGCTGTTAAATGGGCTATAATCCCTCTGGCTTTTATTAAGAATTTCGGAATTATTATTAAAGCAGCTTTGTACTTCTCAATAATTATCAGTCTTATTAAAAAAGTCAGTTGGCAGTATATTAAAGTACTTCTATAAATAAAAGAGCCTTCCAGGCCAAGAAAATTGTAAGTGGAAGGTATTAAAAATTAATATGAATTTATATCGCTTAAAATATTTTTTTCTGTAAAAATATATACGTAGTATATTAAAAAATTAGCTGCTAGAAAATAACAAGTGTATCGGCAGCTTGCGAGAGCCCGTAATTTCCTTTTTCTTAGCCTATCACGACTTGACATTCTTCGATATGATTATTACTTCAAGTTAAATGAATCGGATAAAAAAGTTCATGATTTTAGCTTGACGAAACACATCAAAAGAGTACTTTATTTCATCCTTTCTAAGGATATCCTGCTTCACACTAATATGCCTGGTTTCGGTTACTCCAGTATATCTGAGAAATTTCAAGAATGCAGTTTTAAGAAAAAGATAAGTAGCTCTGTCTACCATCTGCCTAGGAGAATACTTAATTTTTATCCTTTCTTACAACTTCAAGTTGGTTCAATATGGTTTTTTAGTTTTCACTTTTAATAATATACAAAATTTGTCAGACACTACATGGTTGTCATCTCTTAGTATACAAATATAGTATCTAGCCATTTATCACTCAGTTTTATTCTGTAGAAAAACCCAAGACACAACCTCAAGTTATCTTGTATTGTTTAATAGCAACCTAAAGGATACTGATGGCTGATGTTCAGATTTCTCTGTTTATTTATCAGGTTATGATTTGACACGTATTTCAGTCCGTAGGGTTTTCTACTTAAGGCTACGTACAGTTTGCATTTAAAGAATTTAGTGTTTACAAAACAGCCGATACAGCAGTATTTATATATATATATATATATATATATATATATATATATATATATATATATATATATATATTTGAGAGGAGGAGGGTAGTCTTGACCAACTAGTTAAACAGCAAACTTGAAATTCTTAGAGTAAGCGGTCATGGAAATAGGGCTAAAAAGTTTTTAACACCATTTCAGCTACTCCAAGCTTTCGAAAATATTTTATTTTCTTCTTCAGGGCTACAAATATAGTAGACTATTCTAAGATTTACAACAGAAAGCAACCCAATTTATTGACATCAAAACTACTTACTGCTAAGTGGTGCTTTTTAGAATGATTTCTTTCAACAAAAATCCACATTATTGTTAATATTTATTAGGAAAACAAACTTTCGACAAAAAGCACCTTTAAGGAATATAAAATTAGTTTACTCTATTTTGTTATGTATGGCACGAACAACTGTATGCTTGATTTTATTAAAATTTTTTACGGTTTTCATTCGTTTTGTTAAGAACAGCGTAGTTTTACCTTTTGGTAAAGCATTAGTAGATTTATTCTAGGGAAGACAAAGCCATTTTATTTAATTTTTTGTGTTTTTGATTGATTGATTATTTTAGTTTGGCGCGTCGATATCGAGGATCATTTGGCGCCATAAGTGGGATGTTTAAATCTTAGAAAATAATTGTGTTTCTTTGAAGAATTTGATCAAACTGGAGATATTTGTAACATTTGGAATCAATATTTGATCGAGAAGTTTTAATAGATCTAACCTTGTCTTAATGTCTAAATATTCATTTGAAGTTAAAATATGGGTAATAGTTGGAGTATTGTAACAGTTTGGACATCTGGGTGGCGGATCACCTTTCAACAAATAAGAATGAGTGAGGAAGGTGTGTCCGATAGCTACCCTTCTCCATACTGTATTCTCTCTACGTGACAGAGCATCGAGCTGAAGGGGCGGAAAAAAACTAGGGGTTTAACTCCCCACAACTTGCACGAATCCTCCCGCAGGTCCCACTCCAGCTGAAATAGATTATCAAAAGTCTGTTTGAAAAAGTTTTTTAGATCTTTTGGAGTGAGGATTGTGATAATTGGAGTGCCCGAGGTGATGGCAACCCTAGCTTGTAAATCAGCACTTTCATTACCTTTTATGTTTAATGTGGCTGGGCACCCATAAGAAAGATATAGTAATACCCCTATTGGATGCCATTTGTATAAGATCAGATATGGATGTAGTGATAGGGTGAAAATGCGTGGAAGAGCTGATTGATTGTAATGAACTCAAGGAGTCTGTTATGATTAAAACTTTAGTATCTAGTTTGGTGGATATTAACCATCTTAACGCTTCTTTGATAGCAAATAATTCCGCTGAAAAGACAGAGGTGTAATTGTTTAATTTGAATTTAATGGTAGTGTTATTGTATACGAAAGCGGCCTCCGTTCCCTGGGCAGCCTTAGATCCGTCTGTATAAATATGAGAAGAGCCTTTGTATTTCTCGTTGATAAGTAATAGGAAGACTGATCTGATTATGTGGCTTGGATTTAATTTCTTGTTATATTTTCGGAGCGTATAGTCAATGAAGGGTTTTATTGATGTCCAAGGCGGGTATATAGAAACTTTAGGAGAGTCGTTAGTTTGAATGGAGAGGTTGTGACGATTTAGGATGTTCTTTACTCTAGATGCTATGGAGTCTGGTGGAATAATTGTGTTAGGTGGCGGGTTTAAATGTAATGTTCTTTTCATGATGGGTTTAAATGAGGCAGTTGAAAAGTATAGCATGAGGGATATTTGTCTTGAAAGGTTGAGAGATGGAATAGCAGAGACGCACTGTAAACTTGGGATGGGCGACGTACGAAAGGCCCCTGTAGCCAATCTGAGAGCTTGATTCTGGATTGTATCTAATTTTTTCTTGTAAGAGGGTCTTGATGCATCGTATATAAAGTCACCATAATTTAATTTGGATAGTATGAGAGATTTATAAATCCTGATTAAGGTTGTGAAACTTCCTCCCCATTGCGAATTTGCTAGCAATCTCATCAAATTGATGTCTTTTGAAGTAGTCATTCTGATGTGCTCCTTCCAACTCAAGGTTGGATCAAAGATCATGCCCAATATTTTGAAGTTGTTCTGAGGTGTTATAGGGTCATTGAGAAGTTTTAGTGGATTTAATTTAGAGCAGTTTCTGCAGAAATGTATGTATGATGATTTGTTTGGGGAAAAGGAATATCCCGAAATTGTGGCCCATTTTTGGATATTGTTCAGGGAAGATTGAATGAGGTTTGTGAGTGTGTTACTGTCACTGGAAGATTTATAAATTAAAATGTCATCAGCAAATAGCTTTATTTTTGTGTGATCTGGTAAGTGTTTCTCCAGTGTCTGGATGGCTATTTGAAAATAATGTAGGACTCAGTATGGAACCCTGAGGTATTCCCGATTCTAGTACATGTATATCCGAGAGGAGGCCATTCGCTCTGACTCTAAAAGATCGAGGTTGGATAAAGTTGATGACGAATTTAGGGAGGTTGCCCCTGAAACCCATCCTCATCAACTCGTCCGCTATGAGTTTACTGTTTGTCAGATCAAAAGCGTTCTGCAGATCCAGAGGAACGGCCAGAAGGTGTTTTTTTTTTTTTTTTTCCCTGATTGAAAGGCTGATCTAAAGTCAGTATCGAACGAAGCGAGGTGATCTAGGGAAGAAAAACTTTTGCGAAAGCCATATTGGTGGGGAGATATGTTTTTGTGTTGTGTTTGCGAAATTTTTTATAAATTGACATTAGGAGATATATACATACATATATATATATATATATATATATATATATATATATATATATATATATATATACATACATATATATCACGAGCAACTACAAAATTTTGATTCGTGGTACTCCTCCAAAAGAATTGAGTGTTTTCCTACAAGTACGCTAATGATGACCGTAAGCAGATAGGACTTGCAACGCTATCCATCAAAAAATTAAAATTTCCTTTTTAATGTATTATAGCGAAGTAAAGCATCTCTTTAGTGCTGAGAGCTGCAGAAGTAAACTATATTTGTTTTCAGTGTTTTGACAGAAATTCTCTGCTAAAAAATAACATACTAAAGCTGTTCTACTATGACGATTACGTCACTAAGGACACAATGATACAGTATAAAAAAAATCCAGGGTATAATATTTTATTTAACCTTAACTAGAAAATGTGATAATTTTTCGCTGTAACACAACAACAACACTTTTCATACGTACAAGTTATTACAAAGTTCACTATTCTTAGGTGTCCGAAATTATATGGCTTGTGGCTATTTCAACTATAGATAGGTCAAACTTCTACGGAAAAATTTGCATTTGACATAAAAAATTAAAGAACTGTACTACCATTATATTTACATGAAACAGGTATAAAAGTTATTACTTTTTAAATTTAACGTAAAATTGAAAACATGTTTTATAATCGTCAGTTTTTGGTTGAAATATTAATATGTACCATAAATTTTTATTATTTTACAATAACAGCAGTTTTTCAACTTTTTTAATTGAAAATCTTATTTGAAGGAAATTATTTTTTAATTGTTGTAGATCAATTATTGGCAGTAGAAATTGCTCGGGAAGTAAATGCTCATAGAATTTCAAAAATGTCCGATTTCGGAAAGAAAAAACTGTGACCGCTTCTTACTTGAACGAAGAAACTGCCTCCGTGCCCAAAGAAGCTAATAATAATTAGTCTATTTTTTTTACAACTCTTTAGAATATGGGTTTTTGTAGAAGATAAAACCTTTTTTGACTTTAGAAAACCCTTGAAAAATATACAGGATGCAGAAAAAATGGGAAATATTAACTGACAAATTCAAAAAAAATCAGACATCTATGAGCATCTTTTCATATAAGTTACTGAGTTTTTAGAATTAAAATTGAGAGTTTTGGAATTTTTTTCATTTTTGAAACTAATTTATTTGATTATCATATTTCTACCATTCTTATTACTATTCACTTTTTTTGGCTTGTAAAAGAAATTCATTCTACCAGATAAAATCTTAATGTTGCATTGAAATATCGATTTTATTAAATTTGCACTCAAATTTAGGGGATTTGAGAATATATTTTTCTTGCACAGACATTGTATTTTTAGTGCTCCGTACGGAACACTTATAAGATCACTTCGGTGTCTGTCCGTCTGTCTGTCCGTCTACCCGTCTGTCTATCCGTCTGTCACACCCGATTTCTTCCGAAACTATTTGACATAGAAAGTTGAAATTTGGCACTGATATAGGAATTGATGGCCCCATTAGGGCTATATAGTCTTAAAAGTTAAATTTTGACTTAAAGGGTTAATTTTGGGGGGTGAAATCTGAAGCGAGAAAAAAAAATTACCAGGTTATCGAGTGGGATGTCAAATGAAAGCTTGTTCAAAAATATATATAATGTAATACTTGTGCACATGTTTCTTTGAATTATTTTAAAAAACATGCGAAAAATCGCTGCCCCCCTCCGTTATCTCGAAAAGTACTGATCAAAAAAGTTTAAAAATCTCTTGAATATCATCTACAGGATGTAGATAGAATGAAAATTATTATGAGTGCATTATCTTTCATAATTTATCTGGTATTTAAAAAAAAACAAAAATTTCGAGGAAGTCAGTTGTCAACAAAGATCAGAAACAAACTTTGTTGAAAAAAAAGTCATTGATCATTTTATATCTCAGTAACAAAATTTATTTTAAAAGCAATTAACGTATGGAACACTAATTGCGCAAGTCCAACTTGCACTCGACCGGTTATTATACCAGTTAAATTGGATTAAACCAACA
>CM032449.1:50404259-50431848 GCA_019049505.1 Pachyrhynchus sulphureomaculatus | reverse complement strand
AATAAATACAAATATGTAGTCTACAACAATTCTTTTAAATAAAAATCAATAATATTGTAGTTTAAATATACCATTATTGCATAAAAACTCTTAAGAAACATAAAATTACTAAAAAAAATACAGTGCGTCTAATAATTTGGCCAGGGACTGTAGGTCATTAATTGTAATGTACACCTAAGTACTTAACTCTATCATGCCGTGCAAATCTGTTTCCAGAAATCCTAATATGACAGTGCTGATGAGACTTACTTGACTTGGAAAAGAGAATCGCTGGAGAATTTTTGCCGTGTTGACTTTATTTAGTAATAAAACCAATTCAACAATTTACAGAGGTGGTTATTTCTTTACGGCTGTCTAATGAAGTGATGATGGCAGTGTCATCGACGAACAATACCAGGAATATCTACCCATATTAAACAACAGTGGCAATAATAGAGAGCTTTGGGTTACCGGCTCTCATTATTTCCATATATCTCATAGATTGCTTCTGACTTAAAACAGTATGTGTTTATTTGATATACCAAGTATAAAGTCGGCATCTTTAATCATCAGAGAATTGTCCCTCTATCGGGTAAACAGATTCACCAGTGAAAATGAGAAAGTAAGATTTTAATGATCTGTTCTCTTTAAAATGTAACAAGAGAATAGTTTGATGACAATTATCTGTTAGACCGATGATATAACAAAACAATAAGGTAACTAGATTTAGGACACCAGCAATAAAATTTGCAACATTTTCACCTGTTTCTAAAGTTTTATGATTAGTAAGTTTATTATAAATTTTAATCAAATGATAAGGATTTCTCCTTCGATAAAAGGAAATGATAATACTTAAAATGTTGTCTAAAAGGATTGAAAAGGTTACTACGATTAACTTTGTAAATAACATCTCAGCCTGTCCGTCTGTCCGATTTTCTCCGAAACTATTTGACACAGAAAGTTAAAATTTGGCATTAGTATAGGAATCGATGGCCTCATCAGAGCCGTGAAGCTTTGAAAGTTAAATTGTGACTTAAGGGGCTAGTTTTGGGGAGTGAAATGGGAAGTGAAAAAATAAATTTTACCAGGTCATCGAGTGGGATATTAAATGAAAGCTTGTAAAAATACGAGTTCAAAAATAAATATAATATTATATTTAGTCACACTTTCCTTTGTATTATTTTTAAAAAAATGCGTAAAATCGCTGCCCCCCTCTTATCTCGAAAAATACTGATCAAAAAATTTAGAAAAAATTCTGAAATATAGGGTGTAGACTGAACGAAAATTATCACGCTTTAATAATCTCATTTGGGGTGTATTTTGTAAGGTCATTGTTCATTTAATACCACCGTAACAAAAATGTTGTATTTTAAAAGCAATCAACGTACGGAAGACTAATTGCACAAGTTCGACTTGCACTTGGCCGGTTATTTTATTCTAACATTATAAAAATTAAGTTCAAGTACTCTGTTCACCCACAATATAGATAAAGTGATGAAGATACAAAAGCTTGATGCATTTATTTATTAGTTAATTTAAGTCTGCATATAGTGAGTGTCTTTTTGTAATGTTTGTTTGCACGATACTTGATTAAAAAATATATAATAAAAGACTGGTTTATTTAAATTGCGATGACGCGTTTCGCTGTCGATGCAGCTTCTTCAGATCTACATTTTACACAGAGTGTAATAATAGGAAATAAAAGACTGTTTTTAGTGAATTTCCACTGGTTTATTTAAATTGCGATGACGCGTTTCGCTGTCGATGCAGCTTCTTTAGATCTACATTTTACACTCTGTGTAAAATGTAGATCTGAAGAAGCTGCATCGACTGCGAAATGCGTCATCGCAATTTAAATAAAACCAGTGGAAATTGACTAAAAACAGTCTTTTATTATATATTTGTAATGAATTTCCATCAAGTAGAAGCTACAAACCATCCAAAATTTGATTAAAAAATGATTTGATCATTAGTTTTTCCAAATAAGTACATTTTTGTGGAAAAAAGCATAAAATACAATACTGAAAAGTTTCGATGAATATGACCTGCTTGATTCTTCCCAGTGCGATGTATGCCCGCTACAAATACAGATTGTGATAATTAGGCACATTCGTATAATATTTAACGTGTCATTCCTTGTCTCTCTTTTGAAGAAAAACGTCATCCCTTTGCAATGAACTGCAAATTGCTACTTCCGTACATGCTTTGCTCTCCTAGGCACTTAGGAATTTCCCTGCAGGTATTTAATTCTTAAGATCGTGAAATAAATTTCCACGGGAATATATTTTACTAAGAAAATTATCTTCAGAATGCTATAATTAAGATTTTCCTAGACTCGAATTTTTAAGTGGAATTTATTTTCCTGAGAAAATATTTTCTTATTGTAATATGTCGAATCGTAATCACTTAAATCTCCTACTGGACCCACTGCACTTTGGAGTTAAAAAGAAATGTATTTCTATTTCCTGTCCTAACCGTAAAAAATTTTAATTGTTTTATATTCCGTTAGATATAAATAAATAATTCTCTTTAGTCCGTGATTATTTTCGATTTGAATGTTTTCGTGCCTTAAAAAATGTTTCCAAAGATAATGTGCTAAAATCAACGAGAGCCGAAAGAGGACTCAAATAATTTTATGCTTATTTTTTTTACTAAAAGGCAGAATTTGCCAAAAAATATACTTAAAAGTTGAAGATCTCCTGTGCCACTGAAGATTATAATATCTGTGGAATATTTTCTCTTCATCTCAACGTAAATTTTTCCGATATTATGCCCTCAATAATAGAAAATCTGCAATTTTAGAAAAAGCGAGGAACTTTTCCTAAAACTTTGTTTCAAAAAGTAAAATGTCAATGCCCAAGAAAAAATAAAGGAAATTAATGTAAATAATTTATTAGAAAAGAGTTTTTAGCAAAAAAAGATATAATCATCACAAATTTTCTAGTTTCAATTCGCAGTGGAAAGCTTTCTCTTTAATACTATAATAACTTATTAACCTTCAGAGGTTTTAAGCATGAATGAAATTATCATTTTAAATCATTTTTTTTCATTTTTCTGCCGGCGCTAACTATTTAGGAAACAAATAACCGCTTTTATATACATACTAGGCTGTTTAAAAAATCAGATTCTTCACTAACGAGGGAAATAGACAAAAAGTTCTTGACGGAGGAATATCCCAGATGTACGGGGGAAATAAGATTGGTCGTTGTTGAGCTATTAAGTCGACGAATGAAGATTCCAGTGCTTGCTAAAGAAGCTGAAGTATCCGAAATAGCGGTTTTCATAATTGTGCACGAAGAGTTAGGAATAAAAAACTTTATGAACTATGAAATCAGAAACTTTTAATACTTGAGCAGAAAATGGCGATGTAAGAACTTTCTCAAGGACATTTAGTCGTTTTATAAAACCATGAGAAATAGTTTTCGTAAAATAATTCAGGCAACGGGAATTGTGTGTTCTATTAGAATCTTATTACGAAGTAGAAGTCGATGAAGTGGGTCGATCAGGGCTTTCTATCTCCAAGAAAGTGAAAACTTAGTCTTTTTCTGGAAAATTAATGACGACTGTTTTCTGGAACTCTAAAAGAATTTTGTTTATGAAATGTGTAGAAAAAAGGTACAGAATTAATTAAGACGTTTACGGAAGGACGACTCGAAAGCTAAAGAAAATATTTGAATTCATTAGGAACCAAACTTTGGAGTTCCAGACAAATGCACAGTTCGCAAGTCTCACGCTCTTCATTACCGAAAGCTACTGATTCACCGAATTACAACATCCACCCTGCACCTTGCGATTTCTTTTAGTTTAAACATCTGCAAAAAAACTAAGTTGGGAATGTGGAACCTTTGGCACAATGATACTACTCAGTATATATCACCATTACACCAAACACTTTATTTTTGCACTCGACGCGCGTTTCGCTAACCATGCTAGCTTCATCAGGAGCGATGATTGATTAAAGCTAAACTACAAATCTACCCTATTTATACTTAGCCTAACCCTTGAATTACTCAAGCGGAACTAATGACATAGGCAAGGCCATCAGTTCCCGGTCAAGTAACCAGTAGAGGGGACTATAAGGAATAGGCCCTCTATCTTTATTTAAACTACTTTTACATTTTATGATTTCCATACTTTCGTATGCGTTCAACAATCTCCTATCAGATACATTTTTTATTAATCTTAGATTATCTAATGTTACAGTATGATCAGCTTCAAGAGCATGTTCGGCAATGCTAGACTTTTCTGTTCTATTGTATCTTAAGTGTGCTAAATGTTCTTTAAATCGTATTTTAATTGACCTTTTAGTTTGCCCAACATACTTTTTGTCACAATCATTACAACTAATTTCATAAATTCCACTTTTCTCACAATTAGGAATCTTATCTTTGGGATTTCCTAAGATATTCCTCAGATTGTCTGATGACTTATAGAATAGGGTGAGGGCTACCTTATTAAATACCTTATTGAGTCCCTTGCTATATTTCGGATTATATGGTATGGAGACATACTTGGTGTTATTTTCTTCGCGTGTAAAAAAGGTGGAATTCTGAATATTAAACCTAAATTTATGTCTATTTATTAGCTTATTTACTAAGTCATCATCATAACCATTAACTCTAGTTATATTTCTAATACGATCCTTTCTTTATTAAAGTTTACTCTATTCAGAGGGAAAGTGACCAAACGATGAACTAAAAATGTAATGAGGCTAATTTATGTTGTTTGCACTGAAATGAATCGTTAGGAATATATCTATCTGTTATTGTGTCCTTTCTATAGATATCAAATTCTAATCTATTATTATTTTTAATAATTAAAATATCTAGAAAAGGCAATTGTCCTTTGTTCTCAACTTCGTAAGTGAATTTAATGGAATCATACCGGCTATTTAATTTAGAAACAAAATCATCAATATTTGCTTTCTTTGTATCAAAAATCGCACAAATATCATCCACATACCTATATTATATATTCCCAAGGGTATGGTATAGGTATGTATAGAAAGGACACAATAACAGATAGATATATTCCTAATGATTTATTTCATTGCAAACAACATAAATTAGCCTCATTACATTTTTTAGTTCATCGTTTGGTCACTTTCCCTCTGAATAGAGTAAACTTTAATAAAGAAAGGAATCGTATTAGAAATATAACTAGAGTTAATGGTTATGACGATGACTTAGTAAATAAGCTAATAAATAGACATAAATTTAGGTTTAATATTCAGAATTCCACCTTTTTTACACGCGAAGAAAATAACACTAAGTATGTCTCCATACCATATAATCCGAAATATAGCAAGGGACTCAATAAGGTATTTAATAAGGTAGGCCTCGCCCTAGTCTATAAGTCATCAGACAATCTGAGGAATATCTTAGGAAGTCCCAAAGATAAGATTCCTAATTGTGAGAAAAGTGGAATTTATGAAATTAGTTGTAATGATTGTGACAAAAAGTATGTTGGGCAAACTAAAAGGTCAATTAAAATACGATTTAAAGAACATTTAGCACACTTAAGATACAATAGAACAGAAAAGTCTAGCATTGCCGAACATGCTCTTGAAGCTGATCATACTGTAACATTAGATAATCTAGGATTAATAAAAAATGTATCTGATAGGAGATTGTTGAACGCATACGAAAGTATGGAAATCATAAAATGTAAAAGTAGTTTAAATAAAGACAGAGGGCCTATTCCTTATAGTCCCCTCTACTGGTTACTTGACCGGAACTGATGGCCTTGCCTATGTCATTAGTTCCGCTTGAGTAATTCAAGGGTTAGGCTAAGTATAAATAGGGTAGATTTGTAGTTTAGCTTTAGTCAATCATCGCTCCTGATGAAGCTAACATGGTTAGTGAAACGCGCGTCGAGTGCAAAAATAAAGTGTTTGGTGTAATGGTGATATATACTGAGTAGTATCTGCAAAAAACTGAACATTTTGCTGACAAGATATGAGGCAGATTACTTAAAAGACATTCCAGTATCAACAACCAAGTATACTAATCAAAAATTTAGTTTTTCAACATAATTATGACTGATAAGATTAAAAAATTACCTACAAAATATATTTGAATGATAAATTTTACTTGTATTTATTTAAAATAGTCACATGCTTACATTTCCAACCAAGCGAAGTCATATCCATTAGTTATATTTAGATTTTTATACAACTAGTGGTTTCTTACAATACAATTAGTAATCCTGAAAGATAAACATGGACAGAGAATACATTTGTCAAGCAAAAGAGTTTAATTACGCAGATTTAATGAATGGAATCCATTACGCACATGTTACCTTTTTTATTTAACGTTAAAGATAGTTTAATAAATATGCCCACCAACCAGAAAAGCATAATTCGAGCATAAACCTTGTGAATAGACTATGGGATAACTTCAACGGTGTTTGAATCCATGAAATTATTACATAGACCTCTTTAGGAATATGCGTACGTAATATATATAATACCAACAAACATCCAGAAATACTAACAAATTTCGATAACCCGATACGTGATATTCGAGTCATTTCTGTTATTAAGTTATTGCTTGATTACTTGTGTTATATTAACTATTCGACAAAACTTTTCAAGGGAAAAGAGAAAAAAAAAAGAGATGGAAATATCAAAAAAAAGTAAAAAACGGCGACGTTTAGATAAATAAACAAGATGCAGAAATAAAATTTCAAAAACTTAAAAATTTAAAAAGGTTCAGCATTACAAATAAAGTGCTCAAATGCGGAGAAGACACACTGATTTAACAATTAACAACTTTAACCAATACTGATTATAATATATATAACTGACCGAATCATATTAATTCAGATGCAAGGACAGCCATTCAAGATAAATATAATACAAATTTATGCCCCAACATCCGATAAACGTTATGACCAGGAGGTCGATAACATGCACGAGCTACTTAATAAAGGGGGGAAAACTCAGTAGTGACGACCTAACACTTATACTCGGGATTATAATGCTAAGATTGGACAGGGCCGACGCACAGTGTCTCGACTAGTACAAGCTAGCGGGACAATATTATTTCTTCACTTATTTCAATTGTTTATGTATATTCCAGGTATCTTAAGCTATTTTAAGAAAAAAAAATTTGAAAAATGTGTACTGTATGTGTATTAATCGAAATATGTAGCTGCAAGACGGAAGTGGTTTACTAATGTGTCTCATTTGTTCACTATTGTCGCTAATTGTTCATTAATTAGCTACATACGTCTACCTACTCATTATGTGTGAAAAGCACAATCATGTTTGTTTACAAAGAAATTTCTAGGAAAAAAATAAAAATCATAATGATAGTACCCACATTTATTAATTTACAAAATATTATTTCTTTTAAAATAAATTAGTACAATAACAGTATCTATATATCAATTATTTACAATAACAAGGTGTATAAGTAAAAGAAATATAATATTAAATAACTTATATACTAAGGCATGAATTATAATCAACTACCACACACAATAAAATAAGAATAATAATTACAATAAAAAAATACTTAAACCTACTAATCACCATCAGATGAGTCGTCATCACCGCTCTCCCATTCAGTAGAATATTCAGAGAGTAAATAATCCTCCTCATTTAATTCGTGATGATGACTTACTGATGGTGTTTAGGATGGCAATGAAGGTGGGATAATCAACTGCAGAACCTCCGATGGCAAAGAAGTAAATTTTCTTCGCGGTAATTCTCTATACGAGTTGATAACAGGATCAGACGTAATTAAAAGCGTTCTCAAAAGATCTGTATTTGTGGCAATACGTGACCGCTTCCTGGAGTGCCGTTCACGGAATCTACGACAGTCTTTATTTCTTGCCTCCTGGGCTTCTTCGGAAAGTTGTCCAATGGGAAGAAGACTTTATAACTTCCGCGCTGTGTACAAGAATTTTATGCACAGTAACGGGCATGGAATACCACGAATACAGATCAAGGTATAATTTTCTAGTATCGACACAAAACTTTTCGAATTCTATATAATTTATGTCATATCCCGATGACAAAGTTCTTAAAATTACATGAAATCTACGAATAAGGTTTAGGTCTAATCCTGTAATTTCGCTGCTCAATTCAGCTTTGGAAAAAAATCTACGTGCTGTGTTTCCATCGTTTGTGTTACCATACCCAGGTTTTGGTTTATCTACAATGATACCCATACGATCTTTAAACACTTTGTATCTCTTGTGAGCGTTGCTTCACAATAGCTTTGTCGTTATCTCCCCTGACTTGCCACTTTTTTATTTCTAAACGATAGCTGATGTGAAGCAAACATTCAAACGTACGGATCCATGCATGTAAAGTAGATAAACCAAATGCAAGGCGTTCTTCGTTGCTGGGATATTTCTTTGACTCCTCGTTCATAGTAGACGGGGTGGCACCGCAAATATAACACTTTTGTGTTGAACTTGTGTCTGTTAAGGCATTGCACACTTTGCCATCAGTCATTGTCAACAGCAAATCGTGTTTAACAGAGATTTGAGATCCAGCAACGTTACATAATGTTGGAAGAAGCTGACTTACTTCACCTAAAATTTTAGAAGTTTCTTCTTTCGTAAACTCTTTTGTCTCCTTGGCAAAAATAAACTTAATAGGACGGCAATATAAAGTAGAGGAAGGTCTTGGATTTTGCCAGATCACAGTTTCGCCATCAAGCAGTCTCAAAGGGACAAATGAGTATACGAACAAAAATTTGTCTGTAGCGTTAGTGTTCTCAAATTTCTGCTTATACGTGCTATGCCCCGAACTCCCATCACAGCCCCATTTTGCTTACCAACGTATAATATGAACAAGGTAACACACATCTAATGACTTCCGTCTGAGCTTTAACTAATCGTTCAGCCGTTTTATCCAAAATCGCGTGAAGTTTAATTTCAGCTCGAGATTCAGTCACAGAAATATATTCGTCAGAAGGACAACAAGAAGCTTTGGACTTACCCAAACTATAAAACAATGGATACACTTGATGTCCCGCTTTCGTTGACCATTTTCTTGTTTGTTTATATGAGTGAGAAGTCGATTTCGAGTCCACATAATAAGCTAAAGCTTCGTCTGGTGTTAACTGCCGACTTTGTTCAAAACACTTATTCTTTTCTCTAGTTTCACTGACCGCGACGTTATGGATCTGTTTAGCAACACTTCGATGCCCTTCTTTTCGAGTAGCTAACTCAGCTGCTGTAATAAGCTCACTTGCACTTCGCGATTCCAAAAGATCTTCTACTCTCCGTCTCTTCGTTTTCGTTGATGAGTCTTCAAATGATTTTCTGGGTCGCCCTACGGAAAGAGCCGATGATGTTGAAGTGCACGGCTGGTTAACATACATCTTTATTTCGATTCCGGATCCCTCTAACCAATCTTTATGTTTGATTAGAAACATTTCTTTGTTACACTTTAAAGAAGTCCACTTTTGATTGAATTTTGCTGAAAGGCTTGATATTTTCATTTTGAGTCGTTTTAGAGAATCGTCAGAAACATCAGACATATTGAATTTTTCACTTATATAATAAAAAATGCCACTGTTTCGTTCAGTTTTGTCATGTTTTAGCCATTCTTTAGAAACTCCATTTTCGTCATAGTCACGACTCGTTCTGAAAAAATAAAATAATTTTCCTTTCGGGCCTTTTCGGGGTCTATAATATATATGAATCTGTGCCTGAATGTTGTAGGTATTACATATAGAAAAATCTAGGTGGATATATGTGGATAAAAAAAGTTGCTACTTTTAAAGTTTACAATTAATGTAAAATTTGCTGGATTTATCTATAAATTTACAAATTGATATTACACCAAAAGTATACATATTTTTTATATAAAAATATAAGTCATAATAGAGTACATACCTCCAACAGAATATTCCATCACAAAAAACTCGTTTCACTTTGCTACCAATTTTAAAATATGTTATCACAAGTGTGCATAAAATGCAACTGATTTGCAAATGAAAATGATCTCTCTTATAAGGGTTACTTTGACCCCCTGATAAGATACCTTTATGAGGTGATAAACAAATTAATTCTTGGAATTCGTTAAATGGGGGGAGGGTTGTTTACAAGTCGTTATCAGTGGTTCCTGGAAATTACGTCATGAATATTGTCCCGCTAGCATGTTCTTGCCGAATCACTGTGCGACGATCTGATTTGGTCGGAGACTTTGGATTGGGTTCGAGCAATCACCGAGGTGACAGACTGTTTGAAAATGACATGGTTATCACGAACACATGGCGCCTACTGAAGTCAACGACCAAGAACCCATTAGAAACCAGATAGACTACATTCTGGTTAACAAACGCTTCAGGAACAGTATAAAACGTGTAACAACCTACCCTGGAGCAGATATTGGCTCGGATCACGTACCCTTGGTTGCCGATATAAAACTAAAGCTTAAATTGGTATGCAAAAAGCGACCATATAAATCACTAAACCTGGCAAAACTAGATCAACAAGAAGTAAGAGAAATGGTGCAACGAGAACTCAACGATGAACTTGGCAAAGTGAATGAAAGTGATTTGACAGAGGTCGGGGTACTATGGGATAAGCTGAAAAATATGCTGAACAGGACGTGTAATAGGCACCTACAAACATCAGGAGAACCAAGAAAAAAAAGGTGGATGACTGGCGATATATTGTAATTGATGGAGAGAAGAAGACAGGTCAAGAACAACAAGGAAGAATATAAAAGGCTACAGAAGATCATTAAGTCAGAAATCAAGAGAACAAGGAAGGCTGAATGAGAGAAATGTGCCGGGAAATGGAAGAATTAGAAAAGAAACACGATAACTTTCCTAGCCACAAGAAACTTAAGGAGATTGCTGGTATCTACAAAAAACCACAACCAGCTACCCTGCTTAATTCAACAAATACACCTATAATGGATGAACGGGAAATCAGAGGCACATGGGAAAAATATATAAATGAACTTTTTCATGACTATAGACCACCCTTACAGAATAATCAAGAAAATATGGAGGAAGGTCCAGAAATTCTTAACGAAGAAGTGCTTCACGCCATCCATATATCACCCAATGGAAGGTCTCCGGGTGCGGATCAGATTCCGACAGAGATATTGAAACTTGTAAGCGAGGGTAACGTATCACAAATCACAAAATTATTTAACTTGATATATAACACTGGGGTGATCCCAGATGACTGGCTCAGGTCGACCTTTGTGACTATTCCAAAAAAACCCAGACCTAAAAAATGTAGTGACTATCGCTTGATAAGTTTGATGAGTCATCTTTTAAAAACATTCTTGCGCATCATACATGCCAGAATTCGCAGAAAGTGTGAATTTGATCTTGATGACGCTCAGATGGGTTTTAGGAATGCTTTCGGAACCCGTGAGGCTTTGTTTGGTATTAATGTCCTTCTCCAGAAGTGCCGAGATTAGCATAAAGAGGTATTCGCCTGTTTCATAGATTTCGAAAAGGTATTCGACAGAGTGCTACACTCTAAATTGATATCAATGTTACGCGAAGTACAACTGGACAGTCGAGATATACGTATAATTGAAAATCTGTACTGGGGACAAACAGCGGAAGTACGTATAGAAGGGATGACAACATCTAGCATCCAAATAGAGCGAGGAGTCCGACAGGGTTGTATCCTCTCGCCTCTACTTTTCAACCTTTATTCAGACCGAATTTTCAAGGAGGCCCTTGAGAATGTGGACCATGGAGTTAGAGTAAATGGCGTACTACTCAACACAATTAGATATGCAGACGACACTGTCATCATATGTGATAAGATAGAGGGTCTTCAAGAACTGTTAAATAAAATCAGCACAGTTGGAACAGATCTTGGCCTTAACATTAATATCAGTAAGACGAAACTCATAATATTCAGCCGAGATCCACATAGAGACACTCATTTGTTTCTGAACAATTCTCAAATCGAACGGGTTGAGAGGTTCAGGTATTTGGGTAGCATCCTGACGGAACAATTAGACCCCGACATAGAGATAAAATGTCTCATCGAGACAGCCAGGAATCATTTCTTGAATATGAGAACACTATTTTATAATGACAACATAAATCTCAAGCTACATCAATGCATGGTCAAATGTTACATCTGGTCGGTTGTTTTGTACGATGCAGAAAGCTGGACTCTCAAAGTGGGCACGATTAATCGTTTAGAGAGCTTTGAAATGTGGACTCATCGAAGAATGCTGCGTATTCCTTGGACTGACTTGGTAACAAACGAAGACGTTCTTAGGAGTGCAAGAACAGGAAGAGAGCTACTTACAACAATAAAATGCCGCAAGATAGATTATCTGGGTCACAACTTGCGGGGAGACAAGTATCGCTTACTCCAGTTAATCATGAAGGGCAAAATTGAAGGAAGACGCGGTGTCGGACGAAAACAGATGTCATGGCTTAACAACATCAGGTCATGGACCGGCATTCAGAAGGCAGGTGATCTTTTTAGAATGGCCGCGAACAGGGACGCGCTCTCCAGGGTGATCGCCAACGTTCGGGGGACCGGACAGGGCACTTGAAGAAGAAGAAGATTATAATATCGAGTTTTCTAGCAATCAGTGACCGAGAAATATCTAAACCGTGTAAGATTTGGCACTGCAAATTTGTTAAAAGAAAATAATATTTTCGAACTTTCACTTAGTTCCGATCCGACAGCTAATCTGGTTCCATTTAGGAGGTTTTCGATGTAATTTTGAAAGTTCACATCCCTTTTTCAAAGTAATCCTCCAAAGGCAAGCAACGGTTCCATGAAAAATGCCAAGAAGCTGTTGCTTCTCAAATCTGTCTTTGAAAACCCTGACGTCATAAAAATAACAAACAAATGATCATTAAAATCAGGGAGGTACACAATCAAATAATCAAAAATAAATTTCTTCCCTGACCCAACAATTCCAGATCTGTTGTTAGGACATTCATAAAAATTTCACTTAATCCACTATATCACCACTTACACAGTCCGATAAAACTATTGTAATAACACCTGTTAAAAAGCCAACTTATTAGCTGAACTCTGCTTCAGATCTACTATCGATTTCTAGGAAAAAACTCTACCCACTATTCCCAATGTGCAACCAAATATGCTAGATATTGTCTTGAGTCAGCGTCTCATAAAACATATTTTAATGAAGCTAAATAGCAAGAAAGCTTCTTGCACTGATAGAGTACTTGCTATAATACTTAAAACTAACATTAGTTTTCTGTACACTTTTCAACCTCTTCTCCAGGAAAAGACTATATTCTTCTTGATGGAAATTCGATACAGTTCGGACGACACCCAAAAGATGCAAGAAGACCTTGTCAAAAAACTAACAAGTCGCACTGCTTTTAGTAACATCGAAAATTATGGAAAGCGCTATGATCTTTTAAAATATCTGGCAAGGATTTAATATTATTAGCGACCGTGATTATGACTTTTGTAAGCAAAGATCAACAGGATATCTTTTAGCTTACATCGCATATATTTTGAGCAATGCAATAAAATATTTTGGAGAATCTCGAGCGATTGCTCTTGATAAATCCAAAAAATCGACAGTGTTTGGCATGACGGATTGTTGGCTAAGCTACGCTTTTATGATATATCTGAAAGTTTTTGTAACTGACTTTTGTGTTTTCTCAGAAAGCGTTTTTAACATAAAGAAAATAGTGTATTACGAGGGCTACCATTTAAGTTTTTACAAAATCAATGAAAAAAAAAAAAAAATTGGGACAAGTCGTTTTATTGTTTCTGAAAATATTCATTTTTAAGATTTATGCACTTTTTCATGGATGCGAACCAATTGTCGAAACATTTTTTCCACTCTAAAGTTTGTACATCCAAAACATTGTCTTGGAAGGATTCAACAGCTTTTTGAGGTGATGAAAATCGCTGTCCACCGCATTTTTTTTTGACATTCGGGAAGAACAAGAAGTCGTTAGGTTATAAATCAGGTAAATACAGGCAATGAAGTATTAATTCCATGTTTTTTTCCGTCAAATAACCAATTGTTTGACGTGCTGTGTGAAAACTGGCATTGTCATGATGAAAAATGATGCGACGTTTTCAGTTGTTTTCCCTGAGTTCATCGATGCCTTCTGGCATAGAAATTGTTGTATACCATTCAGCATTAACTGTTCTTCGATACTCTAAAGCAATGATTGCAACATGTCTAGTATAACCAAATAAACAAGCGATCATTTTTTTGGAAGTGCTTCAAGAACTTTTGTTGGATTCGGTTCATTTTGGAACACTCATACAGTTGATTGTTGCTTAGTTTCCGGCTCGTATGAATATATCCAAGTTTCATTTCCTGTTATGATGCTGTATATGGGTTTTCCATGTCCTCGGTCGAATTTTTTGAGCATTTCCTTACACCAACTTATACGAGACTTCTTAAGTTTCAGTCAAATTATGAGGCATCCGTCGGGGACAGATCTTCTTCACAGGTAAATGTTCATGTAAAATCAAAGATACTGCAGTCTTGGATATGCTTAAGGATGTCTCTATCTCAAGGTAGGTCACATGTGGATCTTCTTCAACCATGTTGCGCACAGCAACGCTTTTTTTGGGACAATAACCGATTTTGGTCCATCTTCACGAAATTCATCACTGAGTGTAGCACGACAATGACGAAATTCTGCAAACCAAATATAAACAGTTTTTTCGAAGGTGATTCATTATCTAAACCTTCACGTGAAATTTTTATTTGTTCACAAAACTATTCTTTTACGTTCACTGGAAACAAACTACACGATTAATTTCTGTATTGCACTGTTTTAACAATAACAAATGTCAAATTTTATAACAATGGTAATGTTAGATCTCAATAACACCATATAGTGGTCGTTTGTAAAAACTTAAAAGGCAGCCCTCGTATTTCATGTAATGAAATTATTGATAATATTTTCTTTTTTAACTAAAAATAAATAAATGTTACAATTGTCACAGGAACATTGAAAATTACTTTAATTTAAATGTGTTTGGACTAAATGGTACACTCGACTTTCTCCGAAACTATTTGATATATGAATTTGAAATTTGACTCTAATATAAGAATTGATGGCCCCATCAGAGCCATATAATTTGGACAGTTAAATTTTGACTTAAAGGGTTGAGTGAAATCAGAAGCGGAAGAAAATATAAAATAAAAATATATAATGTAGTACTTGCGCAAACTTTTTAAATTGTCAAAAATCGCTGCCTTCTCTTATCCCAAAAAGTAATAATCAAAAAATTTTGAGAAAATCCTCGAGTATTCTCCACAGAGTATAAATTGACCGAAAATTATCACGAGTGCATTACTTTTAGTAATTTATCTGGTATATAAAAAAAACAAAAATTTCAAGGTGATCAGGTTTCAATAAAGATGGGAAACAAACTTTGTTGAAAACTCATTGGCGGTATGTTTTGTGAACTCATTGAACACCTCCGTAACAAAAATTTTTATTTTAAAAGCAATCAACGTACGGAACATTAATTTCGCAAGTCCGGCTTGCACTTCGTCGGTTTTTTTTATATATAATTTCCATAACATATTGTTTCGAAGGAAAGTCGTAATAAAATTTACCATTTTGTTAATAACGTAGCTTCAAAAAATATTATTATAAGCAGTTAAATTATTGTGGTTATTATTTGCTGAAAATTAATAACTAATAACATGAAAGGCAAATTTCTTTACCACAATTTCCACTTTCCACTACGCAGTAGGATCGCTGGATTTAATATTTCTTTATGAAAATATCATACTAGGCTTCAATATATGTTACATTTGAATACGCCAAACAACGTAATAATTGTAATTAATATACTACCGGAATTTAGACTCAATTTTATTGCTAGTATAAATTTAATAATGGGGAAATACCATAGGCCTAGTAGGTATAAATGAATATGTATATAAATAAACAAAAACTTATTTTATTTTTTTCCTATTCTTAAACTTCACTTCTCTATCAATAAAGTTTATTGTAAATTCCCGTAATATAGTAATCAAGATTATTCCAATTTTTGTACAAAGATATATTTAAAGCCCAGTCCAGCCCAATATTTTGTTAAATAGTAATCACGTCCAGTAAAGTTACTGTGTTACGTTACCCTTAATAAATTCAAATACTATAAATTATTTTTCGAAAGGGATTACGGGATAATTTTCTTAGGACCCAATTTAGTTTTTTGATCAATTTTGAGGTAATTTTGGGCATTTCTAACAATTTTCGTGGAATGGTGATTCCCAATTTTTATTTATTTAGCAACTGTAAATTATGTGGAGTAAATAAGTTGATATATGACGAAATGCCATCTAAATACATCTAATGGCTTCGAAAAATTTCGACATTTAATAACTGCTTCTTCTTCTTAAAATGCCTATTCGGTATGAATACTGTGGAGTTCTTTGTATTTGTTGATTGATCAAAAAGGTAGCAGGAACCTGCGACTTGTTGATTATCATGTACTTTGTTTTGCTGATATTAAGTTTAAGGCGGTGTCGATTACTGATTTCGTTTATTTTTGTCATAAGATGTTGTAAACTGTTTAAGTATCAGCCAAAACCGCCGTATCGGCATCATAACGAATATTATTTATTCGCTTCCCATTAAGCCGTATTCCTTCATCAGCCTCTTCCAGTGCATCTTTGGAGATTTGCTTAGAGCATGTATTAAACAATAAAGGAGATAAAACACAACCCTGTCTTACTCCACGCTCAATCAATATTGCTTCCAAACGCTACTCTTCTGCTTTAGTAAATGCCATCTGGTTCCAGTAGAGGTTGCAAATAATCCGCAGTACCTTTCCATCTAGCAGCAGGTATTTTACAATTTCGACCATTTTGTGATGTTGGGCTCTATCAAAGGCCTTTTGGTAGTCGATCAGGCACAGGTATACGTTATAATTGACGTCTCTACATCGCTGAATCAAAACTTGTATAGAAAACAAGGCCTCTCAGGTTTCCATGATATCACGAAAGCCGAGTTGTGTGGTTGACATGTTTTCTTTAGATAAATTGTATATTCCACAGTGAATGATTTTGAGAAATGTTTTTAAAAGATAATGCATTACATTCACTTCATATTTAGTTGTTTAGGTCTATAATTTAAAAATTGTGGTATATACAGGGTGACTAAAAATATATATCTTAATGGGATATACTCTACACATTATACCATTTTTTAATAAAACTTATTCTCTTTTTATTTACGCTCTATTCGAGAAACATACGATTGCTGAATGAACTAAAAACCTATCCTACAGGAAGGAAATGGAAATTCGCCAGCCAAATTCAGACAGGATCCAAAAAAAGCCAAAAAGAAATTGCCAGATAATTACCGACTAGTCACAGTACATTCAGTAATGTTGATAGTTATTGCAAAGGATATCAATTGGCATGCTTTAAAATATCTAGAAGGATTTTGTAGCGACCATTAATATAGCTTCTGTAAGCAAAGACCAATAGGATAAAACAGATCTATTGAACATTTTGGAGAATCTTGATCAGTTGCGCTTAATATATCCAAGACATGATTGTTGGCTAAGCTATACTTTTAGACTATGACTCGAAGGTATTGCTTATGGCTCCCATAGCTCCTCAGAGAATGTTCTTTACGATTGGCTGTCGACGGGTTTCTTTCTAATAACTTCACTATAAATGCCGGTATGTCGAAAGCCCCATCCTTTTTGCTACTCTCCTTTTCCTTTACATTAATTAATAAATGAGCAGCAAGAGCACGGGTGGCAATTATTCTGAAACAGTTACCGACATATTTTTGTAGGGATACTTTATTCCACTAGCATTGTTACTCAACTTGAGCGCAAACCAGTCTCGATATGAGCAAGTTGTATGTTTAGCAAGGACAGCTTCTGAAATGCTGGGATATATTATTTTCTACTACAAAGCTTTAGTTCTACAGTAACTTCTGTACTAAACTCAAATTCATATAACGGTGGAATACTACACCGATGTTTGGAGCACTGCTATCTGCATTTGTTAGATTCTAGTCATTGCAAAGCTATTTGCCTAACTCAGAACTGACCAGCGTCTCTTTGGAACAAACTATCCAGTACTATGTCTCCCACTGAGTACAATTTGCAGCGATTCAAGACCTACTTGAATTGTCTTTTTTTAGTCACACACATACATACACACACACATCGTTCTTATAGCGCCTTATGGTATACCCCCAGCTTGTGTACCGTGATAATATAAAAAAAACTAATTAAAACTAGGGAATAAATAAACTTAGTATTTTAATTTTATCTTAATTTGCCGAAAAACTGAGTGCCATAATAGATATTTGTTATAAATATGTGTGGGTGCATGCCACTACTATTTTACTTATTTTTACCTGCTTTTTAACAAAATATCGACAGAACAATTAAAATACCTTCCTATGTTCGATTTTACTATAGCAATAATAGTAGCTCTCGAGCTTTGTAAGTAAGCATTATTAAAAAATCGGTAGAGTAATTTACCTAGTAATTCTCTTAAAATAAGTAATTGAATCCTTCAAGATATGATTTATGATAGGCTGTCTGAAGACAACATCGGGCATCCTTGACTGCAATATGGGAATAGTAGGTGGTGTCATTCCTTGGAAATCGACAGTAGAATGTGAAGCAAAGAGTTCAGCCAACAAGTTCGCTTTCTCAACAGATGTCGTTGCAATAGAATTATCTGACCGTGTGAGTGGTGGTATGGTGGCTTTGGTGAAATTCTGACTAACTACTTTGGCGACTGACCAAAAGGACCTGGAATTGTTGGGACAAGCGATAAGTTTGTTTCTAATTCGTTGATTATGTGCCTCCTTGGTTTCGTCGATAATTCCTTTGCATCTGTTCCGGGCAAGAACAAAGGTGTTTCGATTTATGGTGTTAGGCTCCCGATATTCAGGAGAAGCAGGATAAGTTTTACTAAGCAAATGTTTCAATACTTCATATAATAGTTGGATCATTTGGATCGAATTTGCGGTGAATAATACCTTTGTTAGAGACTCACGGATTGAGGAATGTGTTTTCTTGAAAGCACATATATGTGTAACAGATAATCGAGTGCATCATTCGAGATGAAGAGGCAGTAAACATGAACAGGGAAATAACTCGAATCGTTTTGAAAAAAGACCTAAACTAAACAAAACTTTGTTACGCAAACTCTAAATGGAACCTAGCAGTTTACGAGAGTACAATATTCTAGGAAAATCGTTGGAACCTTTTGAAATAGTTCAAACCTCTTGAAATGAGTTATAAATGGCAGCGAAATATGGTATTTTCAATATGACCAGCACACTAATCATCGAATTGCAGAATCTAAGTAAATTAACACTGTGAAACCTTTATCAAAAATCAAGATGATGTGATTACTTTCTATGATAGCAAAGCTTTTATTCGTCGGGAATTCGTTCCAAATAGTCCAACTATTATGTGGAAGTACTGAAACATTTGCTCAGTAGAATTTATAGTGTTTCACCTGAATATCGTCAGCCAGACAGCCTGTGGTTGTTACACTATAATGTATTAAGCATTGTTAGTCAATTTTTAACTTAAAAACAAGTCTGAACTATTGTAATCTTCTGATTTAGCACCTATTGACTTTTCTATATATCCAAAATTTAAAATGAAGTTCAATTTATGCTCTTTCGAAGATATAAAGGCCATTCGAAAGGCGGTTTCAAAATATGAACTCAAAATTTCTTTGAAGTATTATTAGATCGTCGTAAAATGGCATTCGAATAGGACAATACATAGAAATAAAAAAAAGAGAGAGAATGAAAAAATTAAATTTTTGCAGCACTAATCAGGAAAACTAATTATTGCGTCTTATACGTCATGGAATAATATTTTATTATAGCTTTCTGACCGCCACTTGTGTATACAATTTAACTTGATCGATTTTCAAATGGTTAAATTTCAATGAGTATAAAATTGCAGTTTACAACTGGACAATAATAAACTTGTTTGCCACATAGTAGAAACCTTTAATACAGCATTCTATATTATCCTACCCCCTTATTTCAGCATAAATTCGTAGTATTGCTGGTGTCCTCTTCTGAACTGATACACAACTACAAGAGTATCTTAGTTGATTATCATTATCGAGGCTTGCTCAAACCAATCGATTTTAAATAGCCGTTGCGTTAAAAAACATTTTAAAAAATCGAACAGGATAGCACGGATTAATTCGATTTTGGCTTTCCATTCATAGAGGGCGCGGCATAAGTTTGAATTCAGTTTAATTGTTTAATTTGTTGTCTATGTTGGTTGCAAGGAAGAAGAGCACCGTGCTAGTATTGTTTGTAACATTTTCTAGCTTTATCTTGAGAGCTCTATGACGTAATTTTCAATAATTCTTATAAGAAGCATGTGTGCTCTTGATGATGGATGGTAAGTAGTTATAACATAATATAAACAACAATTATACATTTTTTTATGTGCTTCAAGGTAAGGCTAAAAATTTTCAAACTGTATTGTTCCAAATGTCAATCATTAGTTCGATATTTTTCTTCAAATTATAGTGTAATAATGGAAACGATGTAAATGTGCCTCCAAATATAAAACAGATAGATGTTGAACCACTCGGAGACTCCTCTGTTTTCCGAGTGCACAACATCTCTTATTGCATAAATCATAAATATGATATATAGTAAATTTATTTCTTTGAGGTTGACGCCATATACAAATATGAATAGTATTTCATAAGCCATTTCTAGCTCTGTATACCTAAAACACTCAGATAGCCTTTACATAAATTAATGTTAGTGTAGCGTTCAAAGATAATCATATTGCAAAGCTTTTTTTGGTGTTGCCAAATTTCGAAACTAAAAATCTTCTATATTAAATTTGCCATTGTGAAAATAAAATGCCAAAAGCTTTCCGGCTTACATTATTCAATTAAATTATCAAATATTTTACCGGCCGTAGTAATGTATAGATGATGGCTGTTTTAAAAATATGCTAAAGTAAGACCGGTGAGTTAGTAATTTGTCACTCATATGCATGTTTGTATGTATATGGCTTCGACGTTATTAATAAAATTAGATCATTTATCAGATAAGTAATTTATGCAATAAATAATGGTATACACCAGAGTGAGAGAAGTCTGATATTGGTTAAAGACCTATATCCAGGATTTATGGGGGGGGGGGGGGGGGTTTTAAAATTATTATTTTTTTTTCGATTTTTTTCAAAATTGGTGAGATGAAAGTACCACATTTCAAGAATATTGTGTGAAAATTTCAAGTCAATACGAAAAAAACTGACGGAAATAGAGCGTTTTTAGTTTGAGTCCCTCCAATGCGGTTTCCAACGTGCCTCAATAAATTCAGTGAATAACGTATAGTTCAGTTTAGGTTAGGTATTTTACCAAACATGTGCTCTGTGTATTTCTATTAGTTCTCTCAGTGATTTTATATTAATTATAATCAAAATGCCTAAGAAAGTTACCAGAGAAGATCGTAAAAGCAGTGGGTCGAGATTGGACAGATCAAAAAAAGTAGTACCTCCACAGAAACGTAAAACAGACGAGGTCGAAACAAACAGTGCTTCGGCAAAAAACAAAAGTTGCTCGGGACAAACCAGAGGATCTGGAAAAAGATTACAGAATAGTTAATTTTATGCTAGTTTTTTCAACCATCGTGAGTTTAGTAAAGTGTGTAAAGTATGATAGCAAAATTTCTTTTAAGTCGTGTAAAAGTGAAGGTCTTGGATTCACTATCCAAGTTAATTGTGAAAAGTGTAAAAACCTCTGCTTTATTCCTTCTAGTAACAGAATTCAGTCTGGAGTGTATGAAATCAATTATCGATTCGCTTTTGCGGCTTAGGATTAGCTGGATGTGAAAAGTTTTGCGGCCTGATGGATTTACCAGCTCATTTTTTATCAAAAACAACCTACAATTCGTATTTACAAAAAATGTGTTTAGTCATAAAAAATACCGCGCGTGCATTTTTTTTCATCTGCTGTGGATGAAGAGAGAGAAGCCACGTGTAAAGAAAATAATGCAGAAGATACAAAGGAGGTCACCGTATCAGGAGACGGCACCTGGAAAAACGAGGATTCGCATCTTTATTTGGCGTGTCTTCCTTGATCGGTTATTATACCGGAAAAGTTCTGGATATTTGTGTAAAAAGCGCCTACTGTCATGGCTGTAAATCTTGGGAATCAAAACTAAATTCTGCAGAGTACGAAGACTGGTATACTGCTCATGTGAAAGAAGGAAAATATCAATCTAATCATACTGGTCCATCTGGAAATATGGAGGTTGAAGCAATAAAATTAATGTTTGAGCATTCAAAAGATAATAAAGTGAAATATCGCAACTATATCGGCGACGGCGATTCAAAAACATACTCTGGAGTACTGAAATCTAAACCTTATGGTGATGATTATTTGATAAACAAAAAAGAATGTATAGGTCATGTTCAGAAGCGAATGGGTACCCGATTGCGTAACATAGTGAATAAAACTACACAAGAATCGACAACTGCGGCAGGAAAAAAAAGTAATCAGAAAAAGTCTATCTGGTAAAGGTAAACTTACTGGAAAAATGATAGACAAGTTGACTGTATATTACGGTTTGACCATTCGACGTAATTGTGATTCTGTAGAAGAAATGAAAAAAGCCATTCGGGCAATTTATTTTCATTATAGCTCAACAAACAAGAATCCGCAGCATCAGAATTGTGACAAAGGCGAAGACTGCTTTTGTGAATGGCAGAGAGCTGTAGCAACGAATAACCTGAAGTCATTCAAACATAGTTACACCGCATTTCCAAGCGAGGTTTTACAAGCAATAAAACCTATATATGAGGACTTGAGTAATGAGACACTTTTGGAGCGATATCTCGGAGGTTTTACACAGAACAATAATGAAAGTTTGAACCAACTTATATGGAAAATTACTCCAAAAATATTGAGTGGTACCTCTAATCTCGTTGACATTGATGCTCATATAGCAGCATGTACATTCAATGAAGGTTGTTTTACTCTGCTGTCCATCATGCATGATATGGGTATCACTGCAGGACCAAGTTCTTATGGATGGGCAAAAGAAGTCGACAAAAATCGGATAAATCGGGCTGAGCCCAAAACTGCGCTTGAAAGCAAACAAGGCCGGATTAGCCATAGACAAGAGCAACAACGTGTTCTGGACACCCACGATGACAGCTCCGTAATGTATGGACCTGGCATTGACGACTCTATGTAAGTAAAAAAAAAATACTTGTTTACTTATGATGAATTTTTAAATTTCTCAGTGTAAAAACTTTAAATTGATTTTCTCACAACTTGCTTTTTCAAAGTCGGTGGACAATGTCACTCGAAATCTACTGTACCGAATTTTTTGAAATTTTGCACACTCTTTCTACATATAATTAGCGAGGTAACGCCGTCGAGTTTTTTTTTTAATTTTAAGTATATTTTATAACGGCTTGATTGTTGATTTTTTCGTCAAAAATGATGTAAGTACCACAAAAAATCCAAAAATTGAAAAAAAAAAATCTCGACAGGGCTACCTGGAAAAACTAACAGAATTTTCTTGGTTTTTTTGTTTTAGATGATCCAGTCATAAGTTCTGATGTCCACCGCAAAACACCTTTTTGCTGAGGCGCCCATTAAGAGTTGCTGCCACCGGCTAACATCTTAATATTTTTTTACGAAAATTGCCCACAATATCCGTGAAATGTCACCTGATAATACCATATTAAAATCAATTTATTTATCTTTACTGTTTGTTCAATAAAAATTCATAAAAATATGCTTTTTTGACCGAATTAACCCTACCCCCCCCCCCCCCCCCCCCCCCCCCCCCCCCCCCTTATATAAAATTGTTTCCACTCTCACATTTCTATTCAAATGCAAACTTGTATTGTGATTGTTGTTTATATTATGTTGTTTCCACTTACGTCTCAATATCAATATCGAACAATACACATGATTTAACACAACTTTTCCTAAAAGTCATTTATGGTTACCTTATATTAATTTGAACTGTCTTAAACTTAAGTCAGATAACAGAGTACGTCAACGGATAAAGAACGGGTCACTGCTGACGAATTTCAAAAACGAAATTTTTGAAATAAAAATTTAGGTACTATAACTCTGAACGGACAAATTTTTAAAGAACAAAGTTTTCAATAGATCTTTTTAAAAAATTTTAGCGGATTTCTGAGTATAGTTATATGGAAAATTGTAACTCCACCAATGTTTGCCTATTGTCTAAGTAGATTGACAGCTAATCTAATATAAGACATCATGGTTTATTCGCGAATATTACAAAATCGAACAAGAACCTAGCCACAAGCGCTTCTTCATCCATTTCTGGATAGACTGAATCTAGAAAAGATTCAGCCGCACTCTTTATCGGCCATTCGGAACAAATGCCAATCTGAGTATGAATCAAAATACCATTCTTGCATAGATACCGGTCTACAGGATTATATTTAATTGTAATCAGTACATTTAGAATGTACATTGGATGATATTTCCCTGAGCTTTTATGATTGCCTTTCTTATAGAATGGAGATTTCAGCGCTAGCTTTAGTAAGAAGGGAGCACTGCTACCACTAATAGATTATGGTTCGACATCACCTTAAGACTGTCATAGTAATTTGAGCAGAGATTTTGCTTGCTTAAACACTATTTTCGTTTTTAGAATTTTAATTGGTAAATCATAAATATAGATCAGTCAATAAGTTTTGAAATCAGAAATAAAACAAGATGAATTAATAAGCCGAAATACATGTATTCTTCAGTATAATCTTTCTTAAGCTTAATACATTTTTTTCAGCGATTTTCTAATTGATTTATCCCATCTACGGATGCTATCACCTCATCAATTGTTGAAAAATGCTTTCCACGTAGAAATATTTTGAGGTTTCGGAACGAAAGGAAGTTAGGCGGAGCCAGATCTGGTGAATAGGGTGGATGTTCTAACATTCGTACTTTAATCCGACCAGTTTTGACTTTTGCAAAGTATCTCTGTGTGTTGTCATACATCTGTCAAGGCCATTTCTCACTAATCTTCTCATCCAGCTAGTCCAGAAGGTTAGGATAATACTTTCTGTGATTGTTTTACCAGTTTGGAAGTAATCAATTAAGAAATTTCCTTTTGCATTCCAGAAAACTGATGCCATAATTTTTTTGGACAACTTTGGCTGCTTTGGGGCTGAACAACCGGGCACAGTCCCCCGTGCGGTTTGTTGTCGCAGTTCAAAATCATACCGGTAAACCCATCCATAGTTACAAATTAATGCACAAAATCAGTTTTATTTTTTGTGAAACGAGCCAAATGTTGTTTAGAAAGTTTCTCTCGAATGCAAATGCGGCATCCGTCTTGTGAATAACTTTCTCAAACCTAAAACATTAGTTAAGATGTCATGTACTAATCAATGTGAGATGCTTATAGCCTCAGCTAAGTCATCCACGATCAATCGACGGTCTTCCATTACCATATCTTGTATTTGCACAATAGTTTCTTCAGTTGATGATAACGAATGTACTCCTTTACAGATAAAAATCATGAAGAATCATAATAATATAATTAAGATTTTATTGAAACATGTTGACGATGTTAATAAGTATGATTTTTATGTTTCTACAGTTCTTCACGAGGCTACTTATAAAAATAACAAAGAAGTCATCAAAGCATTATTAGATTGTAAGGCTGAGATAAATGTTAAAAATGGCAATAATGACACTCCACTCCATCTTGCAGCTTTCAAAAGATATGCAGAACTTTTTAACTATTGCTAGGCAGAGGAGCAGATGCCACTATTAAAAACAAACAAAATTTAACACCTCATGAATTAACAGAAAAAACAAATGGTCTGTCACCGGAGCACATAAAATCAAGAAGAGAATATCATACAACATGTTGTATTTTGCTTGCCTCTAAATGATGTGCTTAATAGTTTTATATATGTTGACCCAGACTTAAACTTTCAATACTGTCTGATCCGTATTTTCTTGAAAATATTTCCAGGAAAAGAAGAACAATATATGAAGACAGTACTAAGCCACTTGAGGAAAAAAGGCAGTCTCTCTTTCTATATTAGTAAGTAGTTTTAACACAGATTTTGGAAAATATCCTTAAAAAATGTCTTATTTGTTAAAAGTTTCAACTACTTTATTTACATCATTTATGTTCTCATTTATTGTAATAGAAGTACAGTCTTACTGGCTATAAGTAAACCATCCCTAATAAAGCTTTTTATTATAGAAGTTTAAAATAAAACCGGTAGTTATGAAATGAATTGGTAACAAATATTTATATATATATATATATATTATATATATATATATATATATATATATATATATATATGTATATATATATATATATATATATATATATATATATATATATATATATGTATATATATATATATATATATATATATATATATATATATTATATGTATATATTTATATATATATATATATATATATATATATATATATATTTATGTATATATATATATATATATATATATATATATATATATATATATGTATATATATATATATATATATATATATATATATATATATATATATATATATATGTATATATTTATATATATATATATATATATATATATATATATATATATATATGTATATATTTATATATATATATATATATATATATATATATATATATATATATATGTATATATTTATATATATATATATATATATATATATATATATATATATATATATATATATATATATATATATATATGTATATATTTACACCGGGTGACACAGTCAACATGTAACACCCTGTAATTTTTTATTTTAAGAGTTACATATTTGCATTTTTAGATATCAGAATAGGACATTATTAGGCTTTTTTATGACTTAATAAATAATTTTAACTACTTCCTGTTTGATTTTAATTCGCTTTGAAATTCTCTTTCCAACGATGTATCACAAGTTCACTTTTGTTTGATAGACCGGCAAAAACTAATTTAAACTCTTAGACTGAGGTGACCATGGCGGATATACTAGCAATTGATTTTGTTTGTTTTATCTCACTTTGGAAGGAATTTAAGACTATTCATTTATCGTGCCATTTTTGCGAGTCTAAGTGGCTCCTGCAAAATTTTATCCTTTACATTCAGTTACAGAATTTTCTCTTTAAATAATGATCAATATCACCGAAATTAAGATAGATAGACGTTTAAACTCTAGAGTACATCTGTAAATAGTTGAAAATGAACACACACACACAAATTAACACTTCCATTAACTTTGCTTGCATTTCAGTTACCGATAAACCCTCCAAAACAAAGAATTTTTCAGCGCACGATATTCCATTTTTTCCATTTTTAGAAAATACTCAAACATGTCTACTTTAACCAGCTGATAAACAATGAATGACTTAACAGATCAATTTGAAATTCAGGGTATATTCATATGACAAATGAAGCTTTAAAATGGTGTTCAATATTTGGTTCAAGTGATGCTCCATAGGTGTCGCTTTCAAAACTTATTGACTGACCTATGGTGTAAAGTATTACCGGTACGCTACTTGTTTCTTCAGTTTTCGTTTTGGTTTTGATAGACTTGCGCTGTTTTTCGAAGCAATAAATAAGATGCAACAAGCTAAATTATTTTTCAACAGTATTTATGTAGATTTTTTGCATGTAA
>CM032449.1:50376759-50399259 GCA_019049505.1 Pachyrhynchus sulphureomaculatus | reverse complement strand
ATATATATATATATATATATATATATATTGTAACATTCATTTTTTCCTAGATTTTAAGACCATGTAATGTTACTGATTTTTCCATTTCAAATTGTACTTATTTTCATTTTTGTATCGAACGGTATATTAAACAGAGATTCCAAGACGTTCGGTATATACTGTATTGTGCGGGTTCCTGACCGAACCTACCGCCAGGCCGCGATTGGTGAAATGTTTGATCCGCAGTTTTGATTGAAGCGTCGTGATATTACCGGCAAAAGTCGCACGATTATTTAAGGCTCCGCAGAGCTTGAAACGAGGTCGTTTCCATCTAGCCGCCGACCAAGGTTGTTTACCATCTAGCCGTCAGGCTAATTTTCATGAGAGTCGCCAAGTAGGCTTCCTTCAACTGAGCTAAAAAAAATAAAGCTCAGAACAACCAACATAAAAGTACCAGTTTCTTCAATAAAAGCCGTAGTGGGCTTTCTAAGTGTTTGTTAAGAAAAAAAGTGTGAAATCGGGCGTAGTCGATCACAGCAGGAATAAAAAACAGTAAGTCAACAAAACTCCCTTCAATAGACTTATTCGAGGGTAGTGCCTTAACTGCAATGTAAAATAGACTAAAAAGTGAAGTGTAAAGCACGATTTCTCGTCTTCGGGGGTTATAATTGTTTAAAATTTAAATGTAACAACTACTAGCTAGGCTAGAATTTTTTTGGTAAAACTGTAAGGTTAGAACTTTTCATTTTAAAAAACATGAATAAATTTTCTTTTTGTTGATTAAAGCTAGTGTCTCACTGAATATTTATTTTTCTTTTCAGGATAAGTTGTACTAGACTAATTCTTTTTAGTAATACCCATAAAACACTTCAGTTTTTTCTCATTTTTTTAGCTGAAGTTAAATCTTTTCTATTTTAAAATGAGTGGTGCCCAAAAAAGTCGTACAGCTGAGGTTTCTTTAAAAATAGAAAAAAAATTCCAAAAAAGACGTAAGACAATTATCTCTTACCCATATCTCTCTACCAAGGAAAACTGAGCTAGTGTTTCTTTAATTTCTTTAGTTCTTTTAAAATCAGGTTTCACTCAATTTTATTATCAGAAATTAAAGCGGGGCTGCAAGAAAATTGCGCTCAAGCGTGGGACAAACAACTTCTCACAGGGTACAAAAAAAGATGCCTCAAACTGAGGACAGTTTAACATGTTACAAAATGACGCAGTGTACGTGGGGCGCAATTAAACACATTTTCATAGGCTACAAAATGGCGCCCAACGTGGGGCTTTTGGAATTTTATTTTTTAAAAAAAGGGTTCAGTGTACTAGCTTTCGAAAAAAATAAAAGCTCTAACTTTGCAGATATTTTTATTTCATAATACTTAGTAAACGAAACTACACTATAGCAGTAAGACAAAAGCAGGAAATTTGTAGAATTTTTTTATTTCAATTTATCTGATATAGATATTTGAATATTGTTAATTGACTCTTAAGATAAGCGATTCCTACTTTTTTCTTAAAAGCTAGCTATATAGTTCAGATTAGCAGATGTGCTGGTTTACTTTAATATTTTGCGGTGAACCGAGAACAAAAAAAAAAACAGTACGTTTTTTTCACCGATGTTTTGCATGAATATTAAAAATACTTTGCTGATATACGAAACGGTATTTGGAGATTTTTTTTGTTGAAAATTCTTAACATATCTGGTAAAAGGATTTTAATACAAGATAATACTTAGAAATTTTTTTTTTTGAAATTGTTGAAGATTTTTTAAATGATTGGTAAAGAAGTTTACATATTTTAGTTGTTTTTACATGATTTTGTTATTTTTTTGACTATTGGGAGCACAGGAGAAATACTTTCACGACTTTTTAAAACAGTTCTTTTAAATTTTATACGTTTATCATGGAAGCTTTCAATTTTAAAGTCAATCACCTACTGGAAAATGAATTAGACTATGAACTGAAAATCCGTCGTACTTTCTCAGAAACGTCTGGTCGCGGATAAAAGAAAGATTCTAACGAGGATCTTAAGTAAAGAAATATTCCAATAGATCAGATTGGACTAAATAGTTACAAAAAGTTTCTGATTTTTTTAAGTCTAATAAAAATTCTCCTTTTCAAGTTAAAACTCCTGCTTCTCCAAATGGTCACATGTCTCCTTTATTCGTGCTTAAATATTCAGATAACAGACCGCATATCAAGATAAATCTATTAGGTGCCCATTTCTCGGCTTTATTTGACTCTCGTGCAAATGCCTCCGTTGTAGGTCAGAATGGTATTAAAATTTTAAGTCGTTTAAGTATAAAAATATGCCATGTCAAAAATAGAAGTATTACCACTGCAGATGGCAGCCGTCTAAAAGTTTTAGGTACGGTTGAGTTGCCGCTAGTCTGCAATGGTCATTGTTTAGTAATATCTGTTCTAGTAGTACCTTCTCCATCACATACTTTGGTTTTAGGATGTGATTTTGCACAAAAAATTCGGAATTCTAGTAAATTTTTAAAAATAATTCGTGGTATCCACAGTCCCTAGAAGTCAATTCTCATACAAGTTTTAAAGATTGTTATTCAGAAAGTTCCTTAGAAAACCTTTTCTCGCGTCTATGTACCCTAGATGATCTCTCGCGGACGGAACGCTTAAACGCAGAAAATGTAATAAGCTCTTTCAATGAAATAAGTAGTAAAGATAGGTTAGGCCGAACGAATAAAATCACCATGTCAATAGATACGGCTGATGCCAATCCTGTAAAGACAAGGCCCATCGCCATGTCTCCGAACATGTCAAAAAGTATTGAATAAGGAGTTAGACGAAATGTTGAAACTCGGAGTGAAATCGTCTATGCTTTGACGGAAGAAAAGCTCAACGAGGTCAGCAAATTTGATAACTACCCATTACCGAACATCGACAGAATTTTGACATCACTCAGGAATGCTAAGTATGTATCTTCGATAGATCTTAGAAAGGCTTTCTGGCAAATTCCTTTAGACAAATCCTCTAAGGAAAAGACCGCTTTTGCAGTAGTAGGCCGAGGTCTATTTCAGTTCGTCACTATGCCGTTTGGTCTAAAGAACGCTGCTCAAACCCAGCAACGTTTAGTGGACGCTATATTTGGTCCGAAATATGAGCCACATATTTTTACCTATCTCGATGATATTTTAGTAACATCGGAAGACTTCGAGTCGCATATTCGCTTACTTAAAGAAGTAAAAAATAAATTGAAAGAGGCCGGACTGACGATAAATTTGAGCAAATGTGATTTTTTCAAAACTTCTCTAAAGTTTTTAGGCTATATTGAAGGCTCAAATTCCTTGCGTACCGATCCGGATAAAGTAGCAAGCATGGTTAATTATGCGAGACCTACTAATACTACGGAAGTTAAGCGTTCGTAGGAATGTGTTCATGGTACAGACGTTTTATCGAGAATTTTTCTACCTTGTTGTCGCCTATAAATGATCTTTTGAAAGGACGAAAAAAAGGACAATCGATAGATTGGACAAAGGCAGCCGAAGAATCTTTTATAAAGATTAAAGAGCTATTGGTTTCAGCTCCCATTTTATCCCAACCAAATTTTTCCCAACAGTTTTATATTTTCTAGTGATGCTTCTAATACCGGTTTAGGGGGCGTCCTAACACAGAAAATCAATGGTGAGGAAAGAGTGATAGCGTATGCCAGTAGAACTTTGTCAAAGGCTGAACGTAACTATTCGGTTGTTGAAAAAGAATGTTTAGCAGTACTCTTTAACACCGAAAAGTTTAGACCTTACATAGAAGGTGTTCCTTTCACGGTCATAACAGATCATTATAGTTTATTGTGGCTTAATTCTATTAAAAACCCTAGTGGCAAACTAGCGCGTTGGGCGATTAGGCTGAGACAACATGCGTTTAAAAATGCGTTTTGATATCTTAAAGTTTGTGAGGACCTGTGAAATATGTGGAGCGCAGAAATCTCCAAATGCACTACCTATGGGACTGATGGGAAAAGAGAAAACGGTCAATTACCCTTTTCAAGTCATAGCAGCTGATCTAGTAGGTCCATTTCCACGTTCAAAACAAGGAAATAAATGACTTTTCGTAATTTCTTGCTAGTTAACAAAGTATGCCGTATTATTTCCTTTGAAAAGCTCTAAAGCCGAATGCTTTTTGAAAATTTTAGAAAACGATATCTTTCTAATCCACGGAGTTTCATCGCTTTCGATATGCGATAACGGTACTCAGTTACTTCTGAGTGTCTTAAGAGCTTAAGTGAGACATATAGTTTTAACATCCGTTTTAATCCCGTGTACACCGCAAGACACGAAGTAACCGGGTTTACACCGTCTTTCTTAGTTTACGGCAGACATATACCTCTATCTGGATCATATTATAAAAACTTAGATTTGGATGTCAATGTTGACAGCGAAATAATTCCGGGTAACAGGGGTGCGTACGCCGAAAATTTAAAGGGTTTAAAAGATATTTTCACCGACGTGCGTAGTAGGATACATAAGGCTTATGAACGGAACAGTAAGTCTTACAACCTTAGAAAAAGGGATTTTGCCTTTAATATAGGTGATCACGTTTGGCGAAAAAATAAAATTCTTTCCAGTGCAGCAGATAAATTCACATCTAAGTTGGTACCTAAGTATGTGCATTGCGTGATAAGAGAAAAGATTTCAGATTTAGTTTATGGTTTAGTTAATTTAGATGGGACTAAAATAGGACGATGGCATATTAAAGACTTAAAACCATTCAATGAACCTAACCCTAATGAAAGTTTGTCAGAAGAAGAATAGGTTATATTTACATTATCTTAATTGCTTTACCTTATTTTTTTTGATGTTGCTCTGTAGAGGTGACGACCTCGTCTTTTTGACTGTTATAAAAGTTGAGCAGAGAATGGCTTACTTTTATTGTTTATTACTAAGGTTTTGGGTACTGATCATATCCAAACTTAGGTTGATTGTAGTTGATGTTTAGCATCGACTCAGTTTTGCGAGCTTGCGAAAGAGTCACACTCAGTATATATCATAAGACTGGTATGTCGGCGGTCGCGGGATTTGATTTGCTTATGACCCCAAATAATATCCAGTTCTTGACACTTGGAAGCGAAATTTTGATTAGAGGCAATCCAAGGTGATCTTGAGTTAGGACAAGCGCAAGATGTAGCTCGTGTAGTGTGATGTAGAGTCAAAATTTTTATGAGCAATTTCAAAGTTTGTTACCCGAGTGGGTGTATTTCTATTACCTTAGTGGTATATGTTGGGTGCAATTAAGAGTAAATTGATTTTGGTTTATCCAGTAAGTCTAAGACTTGGATTATTTTGATTTAGATCTTCTTCTGAATTGACAAAAATCTGAGGGTATTTTTCTATTTTTTTTCAGAGCCGTTTAAACGTTACCTTTGAGTCACTAATTTTTTTAAATTTTTTTTGCATGGACTCATAGGCGTATGTTGAGTTTTTTTCGGTATACTATCAGATTGATAGAAAATTGAAGTTCTGCAGGAGAACTAAAGGCTGATCATTTACAGGAGATGAGAGCAGAGTAAGACAGTCGTTTCACAAAGAAATGATCAAAATCTGATACCGAGATGAGAACCTTGTCAAGAGAGGCTAAGCGCAGTGAAGGAAGATTCCTAACCGAATTTTTAGATTTCCAAGAGGTAATCTAGAAGTTTGGGCTGACAGAAAACGGTTATGCCTGATACCTGTAGCAGTTTCTTCTAGAGGCTATTGTTTAGGGAGACGATTAACACCATGATCGAATATTTTAGCTGTCAACGATGTTTTCTTCTTGTTTCTGATTAAGCTGGGAAAGCTCTTGTCGTCTTCAAAAGTTTTGTTGCGTTACCACCGAAAATTTGAGAAATTTTTGCTTCATGTAGCTTTTTAAGCTCATTTTCGTTTTTTTAAAAATTTCATTAGAAGCTTGGTTAAGTCAACCTTGTAAACCTTTTAGGTTGTATCCCATGAGTTATCTGTTTTTACAGGCTGTGATGCACCGGGTGCTAACAGATGCCGTTACGACGTTTGGCAGGGAGTTAGTCTTCCTGAGGAACAGACTGATTGGAAGGGTAGTCTATGGGGGGTGAACGTTTGACCTTTGGGACCTTTAGAGGTTTTGTTACCCAATGGTTATTTCTATTTGAACCAAAGGAGAGCCTAACTACTGTAGTCGACCTCAACTCCAATTAGCCTATTAGTGGTGACAGGCTGTTAGCAGTAGTGTGTTTCGGAACACCCTATTGATTAATTTTTTTGACTTATGGTGGTGTGGTAGACACCGTTTCAGTTTAGTGGATGCTATAATCTACTCCCTTTTGTTGGTGGACTCCAGGGTCACCAATTCTGTATTTTATTGTCTCCACCATTCAGTATATCGTGGTGAGGTGTTTGTCTCCTGTTATGTGGGGTGGATTGAATGTTTTTCGTTGTTGTTCTAGGGCGAGACCAGTACACGAGGGTTCTTCATGCAACTTGGAGAAGCGCAATGCTGGTTAAATTTTATATCTCTGTGTAGCCACCCTGAAGAATGATGGAGGGCGTTTTTTTTTGGCTCATGTTTCTAGGCAGATTTGTCACTTTGGTGCGATGTGCCGAAGTTTTGATTAGCTTTTGCTAAGAGCTTTCACCAAGCTCAGTATGGAGTTACCATAACCAAGAGTTTGGGATTTGAACTCCTGTATATATTTCTGTATATATTTCTGTACATATTTCTGTATATATTTCAGTGTATGTTGGTTGCCTGAGGGCATGTGCTCAAAATGCGAGATTTTGAGTCGTTTTGTTTATGGACTCCTATATATAGGATTATGACTTTAGGGAGGTCCTATTTCGAGACTTGCTGTCTCATATAGTTATGTTGGGAATGTTTCCTTGAATGTTAGTTGTGCGCAGACTAATCATTCCGTTCTTAGTGAACGTTGCTTTTTGAAGCAGGATCATTCAGTTTGGTGAATTTTAGCTTTTATAGCTATTCACTGTGTTTAGAGTGAATTTTAGCTTTTATAGCTATTCACTGTGCCTATAGTGGTATTGTTAGCTTTTATAGCTGCTCACTATGTTAATGGCGAGATTGTTCTTTTAGAACGCAGACTTTGTGTAGTCGAGGACTATGTACAGAGTGTTTTCTTGGCGAGGAGCCGAGGCTTTTTTCTGGCGATGTACCAGAATGCTTTCTTGGCGAGGAGCCGAGAGTTTTTTCTGGCGATATACCAGAGTGTTTTGTTGGCGATAAGCTGACGTGTTTTCTGGCGATCAACCAGAGCATTTTCCCTAGCGATTTTAGCATGTCTAGATGTCTTAGGACGTCGACATTGCGATGTAGAGTGCGATTATTTTCTGATGCGACTAGTAGTGATACTAGATTTGGAATGTTCTCTTAGCGATGAGCTAGAGCATTGATGGCGATTTTTCCCGAGCGTTTGTCTGGATATTTGTCCAGATATTTTTTTTTTTTTTGGCCTTGTGCTAAATGGTCTGACAAGACTTTTTCTTTTTAGTGTAAGTGTTTGCACTAGAATCATTTTTTTATTTTTTTTTTCTTTATTTAAGAATTTTTATAAATTTCTTTTGCTGAAATAAAAAATTTTCAGACAGTCCTTAAAATATTTTAAGGGGGGTGTTCATATTTTATTTCAGTTCACTTTTTTGATTTAGACAAGAGTCTAGACAAAGTTATATTTTTTGTTTTGGTAACAATAACAGAGCTGATTCTTTTATATAAGAAGACCGCGATTGTTATTTTGGAAAGGTATTTCCTATGTTCATGCAAGGATTTTTATTTACTTTCTGATGTACTCAACCTTAGTGCTTAATTAAGTTAAGTCTAGTTATAAGATTCTTGTGTACATGCAAAGATTTTCATTTGGTTTTCATTGTACTTAATATTAGTGCTTAATTGAGTTAAGTCTAGTAGTAAGGTCCGAAGTTTGTAATTTTGTTTTAAGTTCTGACCTTAGTATTAAGTGATAGTGTACCACTTTGTACCTTTTCATAAGTAGCCTAAGTTTAATAGACTAGTGTAGTCTATTTCTTTTTGGAAGGGGGTAAATGTAACATTCATTTTTTCCTAGATTTTAAGACCATGTAATGTTACTGATTTTTCCATTTCAAATTGTACTTATTTTCATTTTTGTATCGAACGGTATATTAAACAGAGATTCCAAGACGTTCGGTATATACTGTATTGTGCGGGTTCCTGACCGAACCTACCGCCAGGCCGCGATTGGTGAAATGTTTGATCCGCAGTTTTGATTGGAGCGTCGTGATATTACCGGCAAAAGTCGCACGATTATTTAAGGCTCCGCAGAGCTTGAATCGAGGTCGTTTCCATCTAGCCGCCGACCAAGGTTGTTTACCATCTAGCCGTCAGGCTAATTTTCATGAGAGTCGCCGAGTAGGCTTCCTTCAACTGAGCTAAAAAAAATAAAGCTCAGAACAACCAACATAAAAGTACCAGTTTCTTCAATAAAAGCCGTAGTGGGCTTTCTAAGTGTTTGTTAAGAAAAAGTGTGAAATCGGGCGTAGTCGATCACAGCAGGAATAAAAAACAGTAAGTCAACAAAAACTCCCTTCAATAGACTTATTCGAGGGTAGTGCCTTAACTGCAATGTAAAATAGACTAAAAAGTGAAGTGTAAAGCACGATTTCTCGTCTTCGGGGGTTATAATTGTTTAAAATTTAAATGTAACAACTACTAGCTAGGCTAGAATTTTTTTGGTAAAACTGTAAGGTTAGAACTTTTCATTTTTAAAAACATGAATAAATTTTCTTTTTGTTGATTAAAGCTAGTGTCTCACTGAATATTTATTTTTCTTTTCAGGATAAGTTGTACTAGACTAATTCTTTTTAGTAATACCCATAAAACACTTCAGTTTTTTCTCATTTTTTTAGCTGAAGTTAAATCTTTTCTATTTTAAAATGAGTGGTGCCCAAAAAAAAAGTCGTACAGCTGAGGTTTCTTTAAAAATAGAAAAAAAATTCCAAAAAAGACGTAAGACAATTATCTCTTACCCATATCTCTCTACCAAGGAAAACTGAGCTAGTGTTTCTTTAATTTCTTTAGTTCTTTTAAAATCAGGTTTCACTCAATTTATTATCAGAAATTAAAGCGGGGCTGCAAGAAAATTGCGCTCAAGCGTGGGACAAACAACTTCTCACAGGGTACAAAAAAAGATGCCTCAAACTGAGGACAGTTTAACATGTTACAAAATGACGCAGTGTACGTGGGGCGCAATTAAACACATTTTCATAGGCTACAATATATATATATATATATATATATATATATATATATATATACATATATATATATATATATATATATATATACATATATATATATATATATATATATATATATATATATATATATATATATAACCATTGGTTCAGTAATATATATGGTCACATTATTAATTTCGACTAAAACTGTAATTTCACCAACTAACGTAACAAAACTCTGCCTACGAATTCATCCGTTATTTTCCTTATACTCTAATTAAGGCCACCCAATAAATTTGAAGTACTGCTAGTGTCCTCTTGTATCTGCATATACACAATACTATAATAAATTAATAAAAAGGCAAATCAATAAAATCCTAACCCCCCACACTGAGACCAGAAAATTTATTTTTATTTAATATTCTTTCTACATAAAAATATGTTGAAGCTTATTTGGATAGATGGCGCTCTTTACTTATATATGAGGAAAATATTTTCCCTAGGGTGGCTGTAGTAAAGCAATATCTTTTGCAAACGTTGCGGAAGTCCTCCTACAATCCTTCTAGTAGACATCAGATATATTTTTCAAGATTTCTTCAGAACAAATCAACTTTATTCGTTAGAAATTATCTCAAAGGAAATTAAACCTTAAAAACTGTCTACAAATGTTAAATTTATTTTTTTATACAAGCTTAATTGTGCTAGGTCGCAATTACTACAGTCATAAGCAATACAAAATTTAGCAAATAATGTCGCAAAAAAAACTGATGGAATGTTCGAAATTTAACAACAGACATTAACGTAGCTGAAATGAAAATTTTAACCTTTAAAAAATATGTGATTGTCGATGTTTTTCAGTCATGCGTCAAGAATTTAACATCATGTAACGATAAAAGAACGATAAAAATTTTATATAACATATAAAAATGCCTGCGCACACCAAATTTCATTCAGTTTCACTGGTTAGGTTTCTAGCAATAAGCAATAATTCAGGTGCAATGAAAACAACTAATCTGTTATTATAACTTTCTAAAATATACAGCAATTGAGAACGCTTTGCGCGTGCGCAGTTCTTAAACCTTGAAAGTCTATTTGATTTAAAAATATAAGTTCTTATATATTTTGCTTACAAAAATGCAAGATTATAAAGTAATGATTATAATTATAATTCTACAAATTTCATTTTATAAACCTATTTATTATTTAGAAATAAATATCGTTATTACAAATAATCACAGTATAAATAACTTTGATAAAAGTTGCTAAACTGAAAAGAAACTCATTTTTTTAATAGATATTTAATATTTATATGTATATTTATTCCTTAAGCTCCTAAATGGAGCGTAGGGCTTCTGGGAAGACTCTCCAACGTATTCTATTGGCTGCTATTTTTTTTGTCTCGACCCATGTAGTATCAGCTCTTCTCAGTTTTTCCATGGTAGAGTTCTCCACGTTTGTCTTAGGCATCCGCATTTTCTGTGCCTTGTGGATTTCAGTCTAGGGAGCTTTTTGTTATATCGTCATGGGCTTTTCGCAACTGCTTTAGTATATTTTTGCTTCACGTTTTCTATCATCTTTTGCATGCCGTTGTGTGATTGTGTTATCAGACAGATGTCATCTGCACATTCTACATCGGTTAAAAATGTCGTGAGAGTCCAACGAATGCCTCGCACGTACTTTAGCACTCCATATATAAGAGTCCAAAACAATATTGAATTGTAAAGGAGATAAATATTGAATTGTAAGTGCACCTCTGTCTGATCCCTGTTTTCACCTCAAAAGAGCTGCTTATTTGTCCGTTATGAAGCACCGTATTAGGAGCGTTGTTATATAACTCTTGTATTATAGAGATAATTTTCTTGGAAATCTCTGCTTTCATTAGTGTTTTTCAAATTGCTGAGTGTAATATACTATCAAACGCACTTTGGAAGTCTATGAAAACTAGGTAAAGTGGTGAGTTCCATTCAATTGACTATTCAGCAATGATTCTAATGGTATTGATGTTATCTAAGCAGGAGTGATGTGGTCTGAAACCTGCTTGATTCTTTCTGAGTATAGGTTTCATAGATGCTGACAGGCGGCTTTGTATGATTTGAGCCATTATTTTGTGTACGGAGTTAGGAAGTGTGATTCCTGTCCAGTTCTGACAGAGGGTGAGGTCTTCTTTTTTGAGAAGTATTTCCACTGATCTGAGATTTTGCTGTTCCCCCATGCTTGTTTTATGAGTGATATATTAGTTCTGTTGTTGCTTCGATGTCCGCTTTAAAAAGTTCGCCACTGATGTTATTCAGTCCTGCCGTTTTATTGTTTTTTAATGATTTCATTGCCTTTATTATTTCAGATGTACTTGGAGACAAGCAGCAAAATACTACGCAGCTTCTAACTGTTGAAAATTTAATATAATAATTAATATATAACCATTAGTTCACTAATATATATGGTCGCATTATTAATTTCGACTCAAACTGTAATTACACCATATAACGTAACAACTCTCTGCCTACGAATTCATCCGTTATTTTCCTTACACTATATTTAAGGCCACCCAATAAATTTGAAGTACTGCTAGTGTCCTCTTGTATCTGAATATACACAATACTATAATAAATTAATAAAAAGGCAAATCAATAAAATCCTAACCCCCACATTCAGACCAGAAAATTTATTTTTATTTAATATTCTTTCTACATACAAATATGTTAAAGCTTATTTGGATAGATGGCGCTCTTTACTCATATATGAGGAAAATATTTTCCTTAGGGTGGCTGTAGAAAATCAATATCTTTTGCAAACGTAGACATCCGATATATTTTTAAGATTTCATCAGAACAATTCGTCAGAAATTATCTCAAAGGAAATTAAACATTAAAAAACTATGTCTACAAATGTTATTTTTATTTTTTTTTATAAAAGCTTAATTGTGCTAGGTTGGAATTATTACAGTCATAGGCAATACAAAATTTAGCAAATAGTGTCGCCAAAACTGATTGAATGTTCGAAATTTAACAACAGACATTAATGTAGCTTAAACGAAAGTTTTAACCTTTAAAAAATATGTGAATGTGGATGTTTTTCAGTCATGTGTCAAAAATTTAACATCATGTAACGATAAAAGAACTATAAAAAGTTTATATAACATATAACAATGCCTGCACACACCGAATATCTTCCAATTTCACTTGTTAGATTTCTAGCAATAAGCAATAATACAGGTGCAATGCAACAACTAATCAGTTATTATAACTTTGAAAACTATACAGCAATTGAGAACCCTTTGCGCGTGCGCAGTTCTTAAACCTCGAAAGTCTATTTGATTTGAAAATATAAGTTCTTATATACTTTGCTTACAAAAATTCAAGATTGTAAGGTAATGATTATAATTATAATTCTATACATTTCATTTTATAAACCTATTTACTCGTATTATATAGAAATATCGTTTTTACAAAAATTCACATCATATCACATCAAATCATATGTTTATTGTTCTTCTATGCTGATGTGCCTCATTTAATTCCTATGAGTCCTCATTTGTTGATGTACTAAGAAGGTTTTCAAAATGTTCTTTCCACCTTTGTAATTAAGCATTGCTTGTTGTTATCAGTTGATCCGTTTCTGAACTTACAGGTGATATTCTGTTGTTTTCTTTCCCACCTAAGCGTTTGGTAATATTATATAATTCACGTGTACGATGTTGTCCTGCTGCTACTATTTAATATACTCATATTTAATAAAATTGTATTTTAACAATGAACAGTAAAATATTTAATAAATATGAGATGAGATCGAACAGATTTTTCAAAACCGTAGGTTTTTTTATTACATTCGGCTAAACAAAATTTTTTAAGTTTATTCAAAAATAATTCTTCTGTTCCAACACTATTCATGACTACAATGTCGCAACTTTATATCAAATAATCTGTAATTACGGAAGTTTCAATCACTGAGACTTCGAATTTACCACGTTTATTACTCATAATACATATGTTTTAATATTTTCTTTAATATATTGCATCTATTCGATAACAATGATAATTAAACGTAGAATCAATAAAAAAGATGGCTATTTTTCATTTTATTATAAAAAATAAATTAATATAATTTGATCTTTCATGATGGGTAACGTTCTTCGTTAACCATGTGTTTAGCATAGGTCTATTCCCCTTGCCCGCCACCTCGCGATGTACTGTCCGAGCTGTCTTAAATTAAAGAAAGTAGCAACATGCAATCATGAAATAATCAGATTTCTGAGCTAGCCGGTGTTCTTGTCTTCATTTTAACTTGATTCAGATGTAGTGAGCTTTATTGGGTGTCAAAGTCTTGATGTGGCAGGTTCTTCTCTCTTTTTAGTGTTATATTCTCGTGTTCGTTAACATTGATATCATTAGCACGGTGACAAAATTTTCTGTAAAATCTAGATCTTTTCGAAGTAGACTTTCGTGGGTCCGTTTATGTGTTTACAGTGGTTATTGCTTCCTCTTTAGCTCAGTTGTTATTATTTTGCGATCCCCAAGCAGAAGCTTTGGATGGGGCTTCTTGAGACATCTTGCATGACATGGCTTCAGCAGTCTTCGTAGCAAGCCAAATGGGTTTCGGTGCAGTTAGCACAAACAAATTCTTTAGTGGTGCTAGTCGGTCTAGCCATACTTAATATAATTAAGTTCAATTTTGTATGTGTAGGACGAATATCATCAGTACAAGTAACAGTTGTGCTACTGAGTTTTATGGAGTTTCGTCTTTTGGGTTTCACTTCTTACTTAGTTTAGTTTTATTTCTTTCAGGTTGTGGAATTATTTTTCTGGCTTCATGAATAGCATCAAATTATAGGTATTGAAATGCGAATCTTAGGACGAGAGTGGACAATCTTGATATGAGAGAATCCTTTCTCTTCCTCGTCAGCAAGTAAGTAGCTCTAATATCCTTTTTCTAGCTCTCTAACAGCTTAGCCATACCGTCCAAGGCTTCCATAGCTGTCGGATATGTTCTCTCTGTTGTGTGGTTTTAATTTCCTTGATTTATATTTCACGACCACTTGGAATTGAGAGTTTTTGAAATGGCTATTATCTGTATTTCAACTTTCTGGCATTGAGAGCATGCTTTTGTCGGGGTATCTGATTCAGTACTTCTACGATTCTTATTTTTAGTTTAATTTTTTTTTTTATTTTATTTTTAACGTTTATTTACATAAGACGCCAAAACCTCCTCTATTCATTTCTTCTTCAGTTTTGGTTACTTATTGATTTCATTTATTTTATATCCCATCTATTAGCTGATGAAATGCTTCATTTCTTCGAATAGCTTGTTACTGAATTAAGTTTTATTTTTTTCCATTCTTCTTTAAGGAATATCATTATCTGAGAGTCCTTAAAAGAAGCACCTTGCATTGTGCCATCTAAAATTGTTAGAAAAGGGAACTCAACTACTATATCTGCACGGACATAAAGTCACCATTGTAGATTGTTTACTTTCCGAACAGCAACAGTCAGAATTATCTCACTGTATTTTGTGTCCACTATATTTTTTGGTCTCTCCTGGGCAAACTGGCCTATATATTCAAATATAACCTTGCTATGTGTTCACAAAGAAAAGTATTTGACAGATACATACTGCCCGTTCTTACGTGTGGAGCCGATACTCGCACATTGACGAAAAAAACATCAATAAAATATGTGTCATGCAACGAAAGATGGAGAGATCAATGTTAGGCGTTACTTTTAGAGATAACATCCCAAATCACATTACCAGGAAGAGAATGGGGGTACAAGACGCAATCAAATTCATTCTACATCTTAAATAGAACTGGGCTGGCCATGTTGCTAGGTTTAAGGATGGACGATGGAGAAAGAGAGTGGCGATTCGAAGCCTATCGGAGTAGAGGTAGACCACCAAGTCGGTGTACTGATGATTTGGAAAGAGTGGCTTGAAACTGGGCACAAGCAGCCCAGAACAGAAAAAAGGTGCAAGACTTGAGGGAGGCTTTAGTCCAGCAGTGAACAGTATGAGCTGATGTTGATGATGATATTTTTTGTAGGCGCTGTGTAACAAGTATCGAATTTATTTGGCTAACATTAGAAGTTATCTCCTCCTTTAAATATATTCAGCACCGTCGGAAAAATGATACGCATAAAATTTCATTGTAAAACCATTTTTAGTGTTCAGTACGGAACACTTATAAGATCACTTCGGTGTCTATTTGTTCGTCTATCCATCTGTCCGTCTGTCCATCTGGCCGTCTGTCCGTCTGCCCGTCTGTCTGTCACATCCGATTTTCTACGAGACTATTCGACATAAAAAGTTGAAATTTGGTACTAATATAGTTTTCAGTAAAGATCGGAAAGAACTTTGTTGAAAACTCATTTGCGATGAGTTTTATGAAGTCACTGGTCATTTTATATCTCCGTAACAAAAATTTTTATTCTAAAAGCAACTAAAGTACGAAACACTAATTGCGCAAGTTCAACTTGCACTTGTATTATAATTCAAAATTTCAACATACGAGCAAAAACCTTAAAAATCAATTAGGTATGCTTTTTGTAAGAATAATCTAGAATTAATCTGTCGATGTGAAAAATGACGCGGTCGTCTTAAAAAAAGTACCACAAATTAATAATATGAAGTAACTATATACTCTATCCTCCTAACAATAATCCCTGCTTTAACTAGAAAATAAATGTGTAAATGGAGTCATCGAGTTCAAATGCTCTTATCAAAATATTCTCAAACAAGACAATGTTAAATTAAGTATCTGTAATAGAACTGCATAGTTGCAAGAACGTACCCCCGGTAAATCCTTTCAGAAACTTTATTGAAGATATATTTGGCTATTTACTGTTACAGATTTAAGTTCAAATAATTCTTATCCTTGTCTATTTGCCCCTTTTAAAATGAATACAGGGGGCATGCACACAGAGATACTTTTATACCGGTGTTCTTTGTTAAAATTCCTGTGGATACATCCACAGGAATTTTAACAGTATATACAGTAACTATATTAAATTTTTTTTCTCTACTACTGGAGTAATTCGAAACTAATCAATAAATCAACCATTTATTGAAATTAAATATTAAAATGCAAGCTCAGTTGATGCAAATTTAAGGAAGTGATGTAAAATACACAATTCGTTCGTAAACTTCGAATATGTGAACAATTTTAAGTAAAAAATTGTTGGCATCGCGTAACTCATTATAAATATGGTCGTTTTACATTATTATTATTTTTTTTAAATAGAAGAAGATAGACGTTTCAGCTGTTGTGTCTTTTTATTGTCGAAAGTACCAGCAGTTTTATTTCTATTTTCATTAATTCTTCAGTTTTGGTTACTTATTGATTTCATTTACTTTGAATCTCATCTATTTGCCAATGAAATGCTTCATTTCTTCGTGTACCTTGTTATTGAACTAAGTTTTATTTTTCCCTTCTTCTTTAAGGAATATCTTTATCTCAAAGTACTTAAAAGAAGCACTTTGCATTGTGCCATCTACGGTTGTTAGAACATGGAACTCAACTGCTATATCTACACGGAAATAAAGTCACCACTGTACATTGTTTACTTTCCGCTTCTGCTCCTCGGTATGTGCTGACAATTTCTATTGAACAGCAACAGCCAGAATTATTTCACTGTATTTTGTGTCCACTATATTTTTTGGTCTCTCTTGGGCTGCATATAGTAAACGCGCCTATGTATTCAAATCTAACTTTGCTACGTGTTTAAACAAAAAAGTATTTGACAGATACATACTCCCCGTTCTGACGTATGGAGCCGCTACTCTCACAATGACGGAAAAAAAAAAACATCAATAAAATATGTATCATGCAATGAAAGATGAAGAGGTCAATGTCAGGTGTTTACTTTTAGAGATCACATCCCAAATCACATTATCAGGACGGGAACGGGGGTATGAGACGCAATAAAATTCAGACTACATCTTAAATGGAACTGGACATTTTTCTAGGTTTAAGGATGGACGATGGACAAAGAGAATTTTAGAGTGGCGACCAAGATCCGAAGCTTATCTGAGTAGAGGTAGACCGCCAAGTCGGTGGACTGATGATTTGAAAAGAATGGCTAGAAATTGGGCACAAGCAGCCCAGAATAGAAAAAAGGTGCAAGACTTAAGGGAGGCTTTGGTCCAGCAGTGAACAGTATAAGCTGATGATGATGATGATATTTTTTGTGGGAGCTGTGTAACAAGTATCGAATTTATTTAGCCCACTCTAAGTATTGTTTATCAAATAAAAAATATTAAAATTAGTCACTACTTAAACTTAACCTTTGTCCGAAGTAGGAAGACAAAAATACTTTACTTTAGATAAAAAAAACACAAATGATTAACGTTTTAATTGATAGTTTTAGGAATTCACATACCCATTTATTGAAAGCAAATAAATAATACGATTCTGTAATGAGATAAGATTAAGTATCATTAATTGTTATGAAAATAATAATAATTCAAAACCATTTTTAAAATTCTGCTGAATTTCTTCAAATACTACCGCGAAATAAAAATTATAAATATAAAATTTCTTAATTATATAATTACACATTACATTTTAACAATTAATTACGCATCAAATTCGATATTTTTTAGGATGAGTAAGCATTTCTCGGAACAACACAAAAGGTGAAGTCCTGCTATACTACTACTTTCTGGACATGGTTTGTCCGTATGGGAGTACGTTTTCAAGTTCATTTATAGCGACTTCCTTTCGCTAATAGATAGTTCATCTTCCTGGACTTTTCTCCTCCGTTAAATAGATTCAGCATCGTTGGAGAAATGATACGCAAAAAATTTCATTGTAAAGCCATTTTTAGTGTTCCTTTCGGAACACTTATAAGATCACTTCGGTATTTGTCTGTCCGTCTGTCCATCAGTCTCCCGATTTTCTCCGAAACTATTTGACATAAAAAATTGAAATTTTGTACTAATATAGTAATTGATAGCCTCACCAGAGAAGTGTAGTTTTAAAAGTTAAATTTTGCCTTGTGGGGGTGTCAAATGAAAGCTTGTGAAAAGATGACATCAAAAATATATATGATGTAAAACTTGCGCACACATTTCTTTGTATTGTTTTTAAAAAATCGCGATAAATCTCTGCTTCCCCCTCGCTTATCTCGAAAAGTACTGGTCAAAAAATGTTGAAAAAATTTTTGAATATTTTCCACAGGGTGTAGATTGAATGAAAATTATTGCGAGTGCATTACCTTTAATAAATTATCTGGTATATAAAAAAAAATCAAGGTCATCTGTGTTTTCAGTAAAGATCGGAAAGAACTTTGCTGAAAACTCATTTGCGATTAGTTTTGTGAAGTCACTGGTCATTTTATACCTCCGTAACAAAAATTTTTATTTTGAAAGCAATCAAAATACGGAACAGTAATTGCGCAAGTTCATCTTACACTTTTATTTCAATTCAATATTACGACATACGAGTAAAAACCTTAAAAATTAATTAGGTATGCTTTTTGTAAGAATAATCTAGAATTAATCTGTCATCTTAAAAAAATAACATAAATTAGTAATATGAAGTTATCGCATCTTTACCTAGAAAATAAATGTCTAAATGGTGTTATTTTTCAGTCATTTATCCAGTATAATTTTGAAAATATAAGAGCCGGTATATTTGTCTAATTTTTAGGTACCCTGTATCTACTTTTATGTAAAACTTAATATATCAGCACGCATCTATAACACCTATAGAATTATCTATGTACACAGCGAGCTAGTCGTAAATTATCGCGTTGGTTAACAAAGGTGAATTTTTTTTCTATAAATTCTGGATATTTTCGAAGAACACAGTTATGACTGCATTTAAATATTCAAAGGGGCTGGATTTTCCCCAGCTATTTTTGCTTTTCGCAGTTGTTATTATTTCATTATCCTTTAGATCGAGCTCATGGGGACATCTGTTCCTTAGGATATAGAAAATTGGAAGTCATTTTCATAATATAATATTTCGATACCAAAGTCCTCACATTAATTAAATTTTTTGCAAGAGTGATTCGTGAAAATGTCATGGAATTCTCTGTCTTTTAGTTTGAGTCATATAGTCAAATCAAATGACAGCACTAGCCACTGTAAGAATCTGCTTCAAAAATTGTTTTAATTGTCACACATAAAAATAAATAAATGTTTTGGTTGTGTTTCTCTGTATCCTTAACTAACGTATAACTTAATACTCATAAAAATAATCTGTCTATTCATCATCCACATATATACACACAAATCAAATAAAACTAATATGTATATATAGGTATACTATATATCATCATTATCATCATTAACTTATTCCATCCATGGTCTAATGTAAGCCTCCCTAGTTTGTCTCCAATGAGCTCTGTTTGCTTTTTGTATCCAATCGTGTCCCGCTAATCTTTTTATGTCTTCCGTCCATCTTGTCTCTGTTCTACCTTTGCATCTTTCGTGTTCTCTAGGCCTCCATTCAACTATACGGCGTATCCATCTGTTATTCTGTCTTGCGATATGCCCCTCCCAATTCCACCTTAATATATATATTCGTTTTATTACATCTGTTACTTTTGAGCTTTTTCGTATCTCGATGTTAGGAATACGATCTTGGAGTCTAATATTTATCATTCTCCTCTCCATTGCTCTTTGGGTTACCTGGAGTTTATTTATTATACTTTTATTTAACGCCCACGTTTCAGTGTCATACGTTAATACCGGCAGTACATATTGATTAAATACGAGTACTCTGGCTTTTATTGTATTTGGGATATCCAATTTTGACAGATTGTTACCTTCCGAACGCAGACCAAGCTAACGAGATTCTTCTATCCAAGTCAGCATTTAAATTATTTTTTGATATTTCGATTTTTTGTCCTAAATATATGAGTGTTTGTATCTTTCCTATTCTTTCACCTTCTATTAATAGTTCCTGGCTGTTATCTTCATTTTGTCGTTTAAATATTTGGTTTTGGTGAAGTTTATTTTTAGACCTATTTCTCTAGACTTCTTATTTAATTCCGTCAGCATTTATTGTAATTCTTCTTTTGTGTTAGCGATCAGAGTGATATCTTTTGCGAACCTTAAGTGATTTAATCGTTCACCGTCCATTAGTATTCCTTTATTTTCCCACTTTAACGACTTGAACATGTCTTCTAGAATCAAAGTGAACAGCTTTTTGGATATCGAGTCATCTTGTCTACTTCCTCTTTTAATTTTGAGAATTCTGTGCAATTACAACAAGCAAGCGTTTTTTATGTTTGATTGATTTATAAAAAATATCAATCGATTATAGTTCGACTGTGCTGTACAAAGAAACAGACCCTGCTACATAAAAAAAAACATAGAAAATATCGTCTTAGAAGACGACATCGTTGCCCATGGCGAATTCACATAACCAGTAGGCTTAAAAAATGATGCTGGTAGATTTAATAAATGATATTTATTGTATCTACTTACTTTTTAGTGTAATAATACATCCACACAAAAAAAAATTTATTACCACGAACCAAAATACATGGATCTAGTGTATTTTTCGACGCTGAATTCGTATCCGAAACCATAGTAATAATGTAATGACTCTTAATAAAGTGTGAAAAATGGTAGATATTTTATAATCTAGAGAAAAGAATACGCATTCAAACTACAGCAAGCTATTTCTATTAATTAAACCAAAATCTACCCTTATAGGTGGATGAAAAGTACCTTAAAAACTCAAATAACGCAAGTGAATTTAAATAACATGTTCAAAGGACAAATTCTTGTATCTCTTAGGAAGAAATGTTTGAATCTGGTGTGACAACCAGACTTGTATCTCTTAGGAAAAAATGTCTAAATCTGGTGTGATAACCAGACATTACTCTTAAAGGGTTGAGATTCACCTCTATAGGGTCTAAAAACCAACTCCACCTTTTATAGTTTTAGGCAGGGTGAACAAATATCGAGTAAATTCACTTGAACCACCGATATACGATCATAAACTACCCTTAGAGGGTGGTAGAAGCTACCCCTATGCTCTAATGATGCACATGGATTTTACTGAAATTCAGAAAGGGTCAAGTACTTTGATCTCATTGTGCCAATCATTCAAGACAACTAGATCATCTTCCTAATAAGGTCGAAAAATGATCCCTAGGAAGGGGGGAACTACCCCTTTGGATTGCTGTATCTTAGTGGAAAATCTTAGAAAAAAATACAGGCTTACGTAGTTTAAGGCAGGATGGACAAATACAACCTGTTCAACCGAATTTACTCCATATCTGTTTACCCTGCCTAAAACTACAAAAACCTGAACTTTTTTCGTCATTATTGAAACTTATGAGTTACCTCCGTAGGTGGGGGTGGTTTTTTCACCCTCTCTACATTTAAGAGTAATAGCTGGTTGTCACACCAGAATCAGATATTTTGTCCTTAGAGCTACAAGAATTTTTCCTTTATACATATTCACGTGCATTATTTGAGTTTTAGAGGTATATTCTCTTTTCTAGACTATAAAATATCTACCATTTTTAATACTTCATTAAAAGTTATTACTATAGTTTTAGCCCATTTCGAGAGATATTTTTGGCCAAAAAAAATGTACACCATAAATCTTTTTTTTAACTATGGATTCGAATTCAGCGTCGAAAAATACACTAGATCCATGTATTTTGGTTAGTGGTAATGATTTTTTTTTGTGTGGCTGTGTAATCCATGAATTTGCAAATTTTGAGAATATAGAATAGGAGATAAAGAAACAAAAATATTGTGTTACATTGACAATGCTTTGCTTTTATGTTCATAAGTTTCTTTACTAATTTAACACAACAGCAATGAATATTTTGACAGCAAAATTAAAGTACATGACACCATCCAAAATACCATTAAGATATAGGTTTCGTATTGACAAAAGACACAAAATAAAATTCAAATATCTCACCATAGATAGACCGAGTTGTGGTTATATTGACACAGAAGTGAGAAACTAAGTCGTAAAGGTGACGAAAATAGAAATATACTTAAGTAATTTAAACGAATGTAACAACCGACATAAAAGGGAAATAGCCTTATGAATAGAGGGAGAAGTGACAACATTAGAACGACATGCAAAATAAATAATATGTTTGGTTGAGTAAAGAAGTACGTTAACAATCAACAGGAGATCTTCTGACTTATGTAACACATGTTTGGAACAACGCAATTGAACACTTTGGAGAATCTCGAGCGGTTGCTCTTGACATATCCAAGGCATTCGATCATGTTTGGCACGATGGACTGTTGGCTAAGTTACGCTCTTATGGTATGTCTGAAAGGTTCTGTTTGTGGCTCTCATATTTCCTCAGAGAGCGTTCTTTACGAGTGACGGTAGACGTATTTCTTTC
>CM032449.1:50175160-50376659 GCA_019049505.1 Pachyrhynchus sulphureomaculatus | reverse complement strand
TTTTCCATTATCCTCTACTGAAAACTCGAGTTAAAAAACGTCAGTTTACATTTTAAACGTTTGTTTAGATATTGAGGCTTAAATTTAGTTTATGTTATCCCCAGAAAACACAAAAAATGTCGATGGTATAACATAATATTTATTTGCCTCCTCCCTATCTAACTGCTTTTCTTAGAGGAAGGAAGAAGGATATAACTATTACACCTATTACATATTCTGATCACTGAGGACTCTGCCCTTTTCCCACTCTTAGCTTTGAAGTCGATGCTCTCAAAATGGGCTTTGTTGTAAAGAACGATATGTCAAGCAGTGGCCTACTCGATCCACTTTGGTGTCTCGTACGAAGTCACTAGGCTGTAAGTACCTTCCCCTTACGCTTTAATGCAACGCAACATGCCAATCGTTCGATTGGCATGTTGCGTTGCATTATTTGAGAACTACTTGATTGTTAGCAATTAACCAAAGTGCGTTTGTTATCACGCTCAGTGGCATGCTTTATCACTTGTATTGAGTTTTTAAATTTTTTACGCAAGTTACTCTATGTTTAAAAATCATATAGAAGCATTGTCTTGCAAATCGCACTGTATATTGTCAGTGTGTTCGATAGCTACAGCTTTTAAGAACCATTCAGCAGAAAATATAGTCGCGACAGTAAGACCCTATTATGCCGTTCAAATCTGTTTCCACAAGTCGTAATATGATTGTGCGGATGAGCCTTACTTGACTTGGGAAAGAGAGTCGCTGGCGAATTTTTACCAGATTGATTTTATTCAGTAATAAAATTAATCCAACAATTTACTGAGGTGGTTATTACTTTACAGCTGTCAGATAAAGTGATGATGGCAGTATCATCTGCGAACAACACCAAGAATATCTACCCATATTAAACAACAGTGGCAATAATAGAGAGCTTTGGGTCTCCGGCTCTCATTATTTCCATATATCTCATAGATTGCTTCTGACTTAAAATAGTATGTGTTTATTTGATATACCAAGTATAAAGTCGGCATCTTTAATCATCAGAGAATTGTCCCTCTACTGGATAAACAGATGCACCAGTGAAAATGAGAAAGTAAGATTTTAACGATCTATTCTCTTTAAAATGTAACAAGAGAACAATTTGATGACAATTGCCTGTGAGGCCGATGATATAACATAACAATAAGATAACTAGATTTAGGACACCAGCAATAAAATTTGCAACATTTTCACCTGTTTCTCAAGTTTTATGATTACTAAGTTTATTATAAATTTTAATCAAATGATAACGATTTCTCCTTCGATAAAAGGAAATGATAATACTCAAAATGTTGTCTAAAAGTATTGGAAAGGTTACTAAGATTAACTTTGTAAATAACATCTCAGTATTATAAAATGACTCTTTTTAGTGTTCCGTACAGAACTTCGGTGTCTGTCTGTCTGTCTCTCCAATTTTCTCCGAAACTATTTGACGTAGAAAGTTAAAAATTGGCATTAATATAGGAATTGATGGCCTCATCAGAGCCGTGAAGCTTTGATAGTTAAATTTTGACTTAACGGGCTAGTCTTGGGGAGTGAAATCAGAAGTGAAAAAATAAGTTTTACTAGGTCATCGAGTGGGATATCAAATGAAAGCTTGTAAAAATAATAGTTCAAAAATAAATATAATGTTATATTTGGTCACAGTTTTCTTACTATTCGCTGCACCCCTCTTATCTCCAAAAATACTGATCAAAAAATTTAGAAAAATTTCTGAAATGTATGTCGACTGAACGAAATTTATCACGCTTTAATAATTTATCTAGTATATAAGAAAAACAAAAATTTCAAGGTTATCAGTTTTCAGATCCGAAAAAAGCCTTGTTGAAAACTTATTTTGAGTGTGTTTTGTAAGGTCATTATTCATTTTATACCAACGTACGAAATACTAATTGCACAAGTTCGACTTGCACTTGGTCGGTTATTTTATTCTAACATTATAAAAATTAAGTTCAAGTACTCTGTTCACCCACAACATAGGTAAAGTAATAATACAAAAGCTTGATGCGTTTATTTATTAGTTGATTATAAGTCTGCATATAGTGAGTGTCTTTTAGTAATGTTTGTTTGCACGATATTTGATTAAAAAATGATTTGATCATTAACTTTTCCAAATAATTACATTTTTGTGGCAAAAGCATAAACTATTGTAGAAAAATAGTCTACAATACTAAAAAGTTCTCAATAAATATGACCTGCTTGATTCTTCCCAGTGCGATATATGCTCGCTTCAAATACAGATTGTAATAATTAGTCACATTCGTATAATATTTAACGTATCATTCCTTGTCTTTCTTTTGAAGAAAAACGCCATGCCTTTGCAATGAACTGCAAATTGCTACTTCCGTACATGCTTTGCTCTCCTAGGCATTTAAGAATTTCCCTGCAGGTATTTAATTCTTAGGATCGTGCAATAAATTTCCACGGGGATATATTTTACTAAGAAAATTATCCTTAGAATTCTATAATTAAGATTTTCCTAGACTCGAATTTTTAAATGGAATTTATTTTCCTGAGAAACTATTATCTTATTATGATATGTTGAATCGTAATCACTTAAATATCCTACTGGAGCCACTGCAGTTTGGCGATAAAAAGAAATGTATTTTTATTTCCTGTCCTAACCGTAAAAAATTTTAATCGATTTATATTCCGTTAAGTAGAAATAAATAATTCTCTTTAGTCCGTGATTATTTTCGATTTGAATGTTTTGGTACCTTAAAAAATTTTTCCAATGATAAGATGCTAAAACAACGAGAGCCGAAAGAGGACTCAAATAATGTTATGCTCATTTTTTTACTAAAAGCATACCTTGTCAAAAAATATACTTAAAAGTTGAAGATCTCCTGTGCCACTGAAGACTATAATAGCTGTGGAATATTTTCTCTTCATCTCAACGTAAATTTTTCCGATATTATGCACTAAAATAATAGAAAATCTGCAATTTTAGAAAAAGCTATGAAATTTCCTAAAACTTTGTTTTCAAAAAGTAAAATGTCAATGCCCATGAAAAAAATAAAGGAAATTAATGTAAATAATTTATTAGAAAAGAGTTTTTAGCAAAAAAAAAGATATAATCATCACGAATTTTCTAGTTTGAATTCGTAGTGGAAAGCTTTCTCTTCTTTAATACTATAATAACTTATTAACCCCCAGAGGCTTTAAGCATGACTGAAATTATCATTTTAATTCATTTTTTTCATTTTTTCTGCCGGCGCTAACTATTTAGGAAACGAATAACTGCTTTTATATAGATACTAGGCTGTTTAACATAATTTAACATAATCGGATTCTTCACTAACGAGGGAAATAGACAACAAGTTCTTGACGAAGGAATATCCCAGATGTATGGGGGAAATAAGATTGGTCGCTGAGCTATTAAGTCGACGAATGAAGATTCCAGTGCTTGCTAAAGAAGCTGAAGTATCCGAAATCGCGGTTTTCATAATTGTGCACGAAGATTTAGGAATAAAAAAAGTTTATGAACTATGAAATCAGAAACTAATAATACCTGAGCAGAAAATGGCGAGGAAAGAACTTTCTCAAGGACATTTAGTCGTTTTATAGAACCATGAGAAATAGTTTTCGTAAAATACGAGAATTGTGTATTCTATTAGAATCTTCTTACGAAGTAGAAGTCGATGAAGTGGGTCGATCAGGGCTTTCTGTCTCCAAGAGAGTGAAAACTTAGTCTTTTTCTGGAAAATTAATGACGACTGTTTTCTGGAACTCTAAAAGAATTTTGTTTATGAAATGTGTAGAAAAAAGGTACACAATTAATTAAGACGTTTACGGAAGGACGACTCGAAAGCTAAAGAAGGTCTTTAAAAAATATATTTGAATTCATTAAGAACCAAAACTTTGGAGGTCCAGACAAAAGCACAGTTCGTAAGTCTCAAGCCGCTTGAGCCATTATCGAAAGCTACTGATTCACCGAATCACAACATCGACCCTGCACCCTGCAATTTCTTTTAGTTTAAACACATGCAAAAAAACCGAACATTTTGCTGACATAATATGAGGCAGATTACTTAAAAGACATTCCAGTATCAACAACTCCGTATATTAATCAAAAATAATAGATACTTAAAAAATTAAGTTTTTCAACGTAATTATAACTGATAAGATTAAAAAATTACCTACAAAATATATTTGAATGATAAATATTACTTATATTTATTTAAAGTAGTCACATGCTTACATTTCCAAAGAAACGAAGTCATATCCAATAGTTATATTTAGATTTTTATATAACTAGTGGTTTCTTACAATACAATTAGTAATCCTGAAAGGTAAACATGGACAGAGAATATATATGGCAAGCAAAAGAGTTTAATTACGCTGATTTAATGAATGGAATCCATTACACACACGTTACCTTTTTTATTTTACTTTAAAGATAGTTTAATAAATATGCCCACCAACCAGAAAAACATAATTCGGGGATAAACCTTGTGAATAGACTATGGGATTTTATTAAATCGTATAACTTTAACGGTGTTTAAATCCATGAAATTATTCCATAGCCCTTTTTAGGAATATACGTCACGTATTATATATAGTTTTTTTTTTTATGAGTCTAGCACACGTGCTGCAGGGAAGTCCCTAAAGCGCTACAGGGGCGACACGTGTGCGGAAAAAGCGATTTGCGTTGTTCTTGAATCGCTGTAAATTGTACTCGGTGGGAAACATAGTCCTGGGTAAGCCATTCCAAAGGGATGATGTTCTCCATATAAAAGACTGCTTAAAAAGCGTTGTACAAGGAGTAACAAGCTGAACCTCATACGGATGTGAAGTATCAGCGCGACGTGTACTTTTAACATGCACCACTTTGGGAGGAATTAAGCGGGCTACATCCTTCGAACACTCTCCATGAAAATACTTGTAGAATAGACTCAAGTCGCCAACCGTTCTTCGATATTCCAGCGAATCAAGGCCGCCGGTCAGTTGTGGGTCTCCAATCAGACGAACAGCCCTTCTCTGAACAGAATTCAACAAATGCAGTATATGTTTTGGGAGCGGAGCCCCAAACATGGGAGCAGTATTCCATAGTTGGTCGAATTTGAGCTTTGTAAAGAATTAACAGTTGTGGAGTGTAAAGCTTTCTGGTTCGAAATAATATTCCCAACTTTTGAGAAGCTCTCCTTGCTATGCCTGCAACATGTTCATACCAGAACATATTTGCTCCTAAATTAACGCCCAACAAATTGAGTGCCGATGCTAGGGGAATGGAGTGCCCCGACATAACTATGTCGGGTTCAGCAACGTTAACTTTTTTGAAAAAACTGCCGCCTGGGTTTTTGTAGCGTTATATTCCACTTGGTTACTGTCACCCCGAGTTAGAATTTCTTCCAGGTCTTTGTTAAGTTGGATGACTTTCTGCTGTCTGCGGATATTCGCCTGAGCAGCCGATGTCCGAGCGTTCAAAGTGAATGAAGAGATAAGCGTATTGTCATCTGCAAAGCTGTAGATTGGATTCCCGGTCTTTTCCAGCAGATTGTTAATGTAAATAAGAAAGAGAGTAAGAGACAGTATGGAGCCTTGGGGCACACCGGCGTTAACAGTAAAGGTGTCCGTCGACTGCGACTCCTAAAGAACGCTGTCTGAGGAAACAAGAGAGCCACAAACAGAACTTTTCAGACATACCATAAGAGCGTAGCTTAGCCAACAGTCCATCGTGCCAAACACGGTCGAATGCCTTGGATATGTCAAGAGCAACCGCTCGAGATTCTCCGAAGTGTTCAATGGCGTTGTTTCGAACATGTGTTACATAAGTCAGAAGATCTCCTGTTGATCTATGTTTACGAAAGCCGTATTGGTGATCGCTAATAATGTTGAATCCTTCAAGGTATTTTAGAAGATGCTGATTGACAGCCTTTTCCATGACTTTCGATATTATTGAAAGCAGTGCGACTGATCGGTAGTTGTTTGGCAAGGTCTTCTTGCCTTTTTTTAGGTATCGGCTGAACTGTGGCACATTTCCAGCAGGAAGGAAATATTCCCTTTCTGTAGGAGAGGTTGAAAAGTCTACAGAAAACTGGTCTTAGTTCCCTTGCACAGTTTTTGAGAACTATGGCAGGTATTCCATCAGCGCCAGAAGCTTTTTTGGTGTCTAGCTTCATTAAAATACGTTTTATGATACGCTGTCTGAAGACAACATCGGACATCCTTGACTGCACTATGGGAATAGTAGGTGGTATTTTTCCTTGGAAATCGGTAGTAGAATGTGAAGCAAATAGTTCGGCCAACAAGATATAGTACCAACAAACATGCAGAAATACTAACAAATTTCGATAACCCGATACATGTTGTTCGAGTCATTTCTATTATTAAGTTATTACTTAAGTACTTGTGTTATATCAAGTATTCGACAAAACTTTTCAAGAGAAAAGAGATAAAAATAAAAGAAAAAAATAAAAAACGGCGACGTTTCGATAAATAAACAAGATACAGACATGTAATTTCAAAAACGTAAAAATTTAAAAAGGTTCAAGCCAATACAGCATTACCGATAAACTGCTCAGATATGGAGAAGACACACTGATTTAGCAATTAAACAACTTTAACCAATACTGATTATGATATCGAGTTTTCTAGTAATCAGTGACCGAGAAATATCTAAACCGTGCAAGATTTGGCACTGCAAATTTGCTAAAAGGAAATAATATTTTCGAACTTTCACTTAGTTTCGATCCGACAACTAATCTGGTTCCAAATAGGAGGTTTTCGATGTAATTTTAAAAGCTCACATCCCTTTTTCAAGGGTATCCTCCAAAGGCAAGCAATGGTTCTATCGAAAATGCCAAGACGCTCTTGCTTCTCAAATTTGGTCTTGAAAGCCCTGACTTCATAAAAATAACAAACAAATGATCGTTAAAATCAAGGAGGTAGACAATCAAATAATCAAAAATAAGTTTCTTCCCTGACCCAACAAATCCAGATCTATTATTAGGACATTCGTAAAAATTTCACTTAATCCACTATATCACCACTTACACAGCCCGATAAAACTATTGTAAGAACACATGTTAAAAAGCCAACTTCTTAAACTTGTTAGCTGAACTCTGCTTCACACCTACTATCGATTTCTAGCGAACAGCTCTACTCACTATTCCCAATGTATAACCAAATATGCTAGATATTGTCTTGAGACAGCGTCTCATAAAACATATTTTAATGAAGCTAAATAGCAAGAAAGCTTCTTGTACTGATCGAGTACAGTTTTCTGTATACTTTTCAACCTGTTCTCCAGAAAAAGAATATTTCCTTCTTGATGAAAATTCGTTACATTTCGAACGATACCCAAAAGATGCAAGAAGGCCTTGTCAAAAAACTAACAAGTCGCACTGTTTTTAGTAATATCGAAAATTATGGAAAGTGATCTTTTAAAATATCTGCATAAATATCACTTTTGTAAGCAAAGGATATCTTTTAGCTTACATCGCATATATTTTGAGCAATGCAATAAAATATTTTGGAGAGTCTCGAGCGATTGCTCTTGATAAATCCAAAGCAATCGACAGTGTTTGGCATGACCAATTGTTAGCTAAGCTACGCTGTCTGAACGGTTGTGTAAAGGACTTTTTTTTCTCAGAAAGCGTTCTGAACATAAAGAAAATAGGGTATTACGATGGCTACCTTTTTTACAAAACAATGAAAAAAAAAAAAAATTTGGTACAAGTCGTTTCAATTGTCAAAACATTTTTTTCCACTCTAAAGTTGGTACATCCAAAATATTGTCTTGGAAGGATTCAACAGCTTCTTGAGGGAAAGAAAATCGCCGTCTACGCATTTTTTGGCCATTCGGGAACAACAGGTTCAGGTAAATACGGGCAATGAGATTTTAATTCGATGTTTTTCTCCGTCAAATAATCAATCGTTTGACGTGCTGTGTGAAAACTGGCATTGTCATGATGAAAAATGATGCGACGTTTTCGGTTGTGTTTCCTGAGTTCATCGATGACTTCTGGCAAAGAAATTGTTCTATATCATTCAGCATTAACTGTTCTTCGATATTCTAAAGCAATGACTGTAACATGTTTAGTATATCTAAAGAAACCAGCTATCATTTTCTTGGAAATACTTTACGAACTTTTGTTGGATTCGGTTCACACTCAAACAGTTGATTGCTGCTTAGTTTCCGGCTCGTACGAATATGTCCAAGTTTCTTCTCCTGTTCTGATGCTGTATATGGATTTTTCATGTCCTCGGTCGAATTTTTTGAGCATTTCCTTACCCAAATTTATACTGTCCGTCTGTCACACCCGACTTTCTCCGAAACTGAACATATGAATTTAAAGTTTGGCTCTAATATAAGAATTGATGGCCTCATCAGAGCCATATAGTTTTTGACAGTTAAATTTTGACTTAAAGCGTTAGTTTTGGGGGTGAAATCAGAAGCGAAAAAATACAAAATAAAAATATATAATGTAATGCTTGCGTAAACTTTTCTTTGCATTATTTTTAATCGCTGCCTTCTCTTATATCAAAAAGTACTAATCAAAAAATTTTAAAAAAATTCTTGAATATTCTCCACAGGGTATAAATTGAACGAAAATTATCACGAGCGCCTTACCTTTAATAATTTATCTGGTATATACCAAAAAAACAAAAATTTCAAGTATGTTGAAAACTCATTTGCGGTGTGTTTCGTGAAGTCACTGATCATTTTGTACCTCCGTAACAAAAATTTTTATTTCACAGAACACTAATTGCGCAAGTCCGGCTTGCACTTGGTTGGTTTTTTTTTTACCTATAATTTCCATAACATAATGTTTCGAAGGAAAGTCGTAATGAAATTTACCATTCTGTTAATAGTGTAGCTTCAAAAAATATTATTATAAGCATTTAAATTATTATGGTTATTATTTGCTGAAAATTAATAACTAGTGACATGAAAAGCAACTTTCTTTACCACAATTTCCACTTTAAACTACGCAGTAGGATCGCTGGATTTAATCTTTATTTATGAAAATATCATACTACGCTTCAATATATGTTACATTTGAATACGCCAAACAACGTAATAATTGTAATTAATATACTACCGGAATTTAGACTCAACTTTATTGCTAGTATAAATTTAATAATGGGAAAATACCATAGGCCTAGTAGGTATAAATGAATATGTATATAAATAAACAAAAATTTATTTTATTATTTCCCTATTCTTAAACTGCCATTATCAATAAAGTCTATTGTGAATTCCCGTAATGTAGTAATCAAGATTATTACAAATTTTTGTACAAAGATATACAGGATAATTTTCTTAGGAACCAATTTAGTTTTTTTTTATCAATTTTGAGGTAATTTTAAGCATTTCTGACAATTTTCGTGGAATGGTGATTGCCAATTTTTATTTATTTAGCAACTGTAAATTATGTGGAGTAAATAACACAGTTGATTTGCGTAGAAATGCCATCTAAATATGTCTAATGGCTTCGAAAAATATCTACATTTAATAACTGTTTCTTCTTTTTAAAATGCCTATTCGGTATGAATACTGTGGAATTCTTTGTATTTGTTGCTTGATCAACAAGGTAGCAGAAACCTGAGACTTGCTGATTATCATGTACTTTGTTTTGCTGATATTAAGTTTGAGGCAGTATCCATTACTGATTTCATTTATTTTTATCATAAGATGTTGTAGACTGTTTAAGTTATCAGCCATAACCGCCGTATGGTCAGCATAACAAATATTATTTATTCTCTTCCTATTAAGCCGTATTCCTTCATCAGCCTCTTCCAGTGCATCCTTGAAGATTTACTTAGAGCATGTATTAAACAATAGTGGAGATAAGACACAACCCTATCTTGCTCCACGCTGAATCAATATTGCCACCAAACGCTCCTCTTCTGCTTTCGTAAATGCCCTCTGGTTCCAGTAGAGGTTGCCAATAATCCGCAGATCCTTTCCATCTAGTCGAAGGTCTTTTAGAATTTGGACCATTTTGTGATGTTGGAGTCTATCAAAGGTCTTTTGGTAGACGATTAGGCACAGATATACGTTACAATTGACGTCTCTACATCACTGAATCAAAACTTGCATAGAAAACAAGGCCTCTCAGGTTCCCATGATATCACGAAAGCCGAATTCTGTAGCTGACATGTTTTCTTTACACAAATTGTATATTCCTTAGTGAATGATTTTAAAAAATGTTTGCATTGCATTACATTCACTTCATATTAAGTTGGATAGTTGCTTAGGTCTAGAATTTAAAAATTGTAGTATATGCAGGGTGACTAAAAATATACATCTAAATGGGACATACTCTACACTTTATACCATTTTTTAATAAATCTAATAAATAAACTGATTGAACTAAAAACCTATCCTATAGAAAAGGAATATTTTCTTCTTGCTGGAAATTCGCCAGCCAAGTTAAGATAGGATCCAAAAAAGGCCAAAAAGAAATTGCCAGACAATAAAATTACCGACCAGTCACAGTACGTCAGTTATGGAAAAGGATATCAATCGGCATACGTTAAAATATCTAGAAGGGTTTAATATTTTTAGCGACCGTTAATCTAGCTTCTGTAAGCAAAAAATCAATAGGGTAGAACAGCTCTATTGAATATTTTGGAGAATCTTGATCAGTTGCGCTTAATATATCCAAGACATGATTGTTGGCTAAGCTATACTTTTAGAGTATGACTCAAGGTATTGCCTATGGCTCGCGTAATTCCTCAGAGAGTGTTCTTTACGAGTGGCTGTCGACGGGTTTCTTTCTAATAACTTCACTATAAATGCCGGTGTGGCGAAGGCTCCATCCTTTCTTCTACTCTCTTTCTTCTTTACACTAATTAATAAATTAAAGCAGCAAAAACACGGTTGGCAATTACTCTGAAACAGTTACCGACATATTTTTGTAGGAACACTTCATTCCACTAGCATTGTTACTCAACTCGAGAGCAAATCAGTCTTGATATGGGCAAGTTGTATGTTTAGCAAGGAGAGCTTCTCAAATGCTGGGATATATTATTTTCTACTAGACACTTTCTATTCCACAATAACTTTTAAATCTGCACTAAACTCAGATTCGTATAACGGTGGAATACTACACCGATGATTGGAGCGCAGCTACCTACATTTGTTAGATTCTAGTCATCGCAAAGCTATTTGCCTAACTCAGAATTGACCAGCGTCTCTTTGGAATAAACTGCAGCGATTCAAGACTCACGTTAATGGCCATCCTTCCTCTTGCTCTCTTTCTCCTTTAAATCTATAATGTATATAAAATGCAACGTCTCTCTGCCTGTCTGTCTGTCTGTCTGTCCGTTAGTGCGCTTATCACTGGAGAACCACTTATCCGATTTACGTACTTTTTTTTTTAAAACATACAAATGTTCTCTGGCCAGGTTATAGGCTATATTTTATTACGATAGGTAGCATAAGGAATGAGTAGTGACGTAAAATAGTGAATGATGTCGGAAAAAAGTTCGCCGCTAGCGCGCTGCCTTGCAATACACCGCTTAAACCATTAAATAAGGAACAGTATTATGCAGCAGAGAATATCTATAATCTATAATATATATAGAATGCAATGTCTCTCTGTCTGTCCTTCTGTCCATTAGTGCGTTTATCATGCCTTATCCCCCACTTATCCGATTTATGTGTCTTTTTTTATATTCATACATATATTCTTTGACCAGGTTACATAATAATAATAATAATCTATATCTATAATATATACAAAATGCAACGACTCTCTGTCTGTCTGTCTGTCCATTAGTGCACTTATCCCTCGAGATCCACTTATCCGAATTACGTGATTTTTTAAATTCATACATATGTTCTCTGACCAGGTTATAGATATATATTTTATTACATCTATAATATATATAAAATGTAACGTATATCTGTCTGTTTGTCCGTTTGTGCGCTTATCACTGGAGAACCACTTATCCGATTTAGGTGCTTTTTTTTTAACCATGCTAAACCATTAAATATGGAACAATATCATGTAGTAACGAATATCTATAATATATATAAAATGCAACGCCTCTCTGTCTGTCTGTTAGTGCGCTTATCACTGGAGAACCACTTATCCGATTTACGTGCTTTTTTGTTAAACATACATATGTTCTCTGGCCAGGTTATAGGGATATATTTTAGGTGACATAAGGAATAAGCAGTGATGATAATAGTGAATCAAGTCGGAGAAAAGTTTGCCACTAGCGCGTTCTTTTGCAATACACTGCCTAAAGCATTAAATATGAAACAATATCATGTAGCAAAGAATATAAAATATATAAAATGCAACGTCTCTCTGTCTGTGTGTCTGTCCGTTAGTGCGCTTATCACTCGAGAACCCCTTATCCGATTTACGTGTTTTTTTTTAATTCATACATTTGTTCTCTGGCCAGGTTATCTATAATATTCTATCTAGAATAAATATAAAACGCAATGTCTTTCTGTCTGTCTGTCCGTTAGTGCGCTTATCACTTGAGAACCACTTATCCGATTTACGTGTTTTTATATAAATTTAAACATATGTTCTATATAATTCGATATAAGCCTAGATAATGGGAGATAAGGAGAAATAATGGGAGATAAGTCGAGATAAGGCTCGATAATGGGAGATAAGGTAAGATAATGGGAGATAAATATAAATAATGGGAGATAAGGAGAAATAATGGGAGATAAGCAAAGATAAGTCTAGATAATGGGAGATAAGGAGAAATAATGGGAGATGGGCAGAGTTAAGTCTAGATAATCGAAATTATGTAGAGATAATGGGAGATAAGGAGTAATATTGAGAGATAAGGGGAAATAATGGGAGATATTTTATTACGTTGGGTAAATTAAGGAATAAGCAGTGACGATAGTGGTGAATCAAGTCCACGCGAGCGGAGCCGCGGGCCCGGCTAGTTAATTAATAAATTAAAGCAGCAAAAACACTGGTGGCAATTATTCTAAAACAGTTACCGATATATTTTTGTAGGGATACTTTATTCCACTAGCATTGTTACTCAACTTGAGAGCAAACCAGTCTCGATATGAGCAAGTTGTATGTTTAGCAAGGAGACCTTCTCAAATGCTGGGATATATTATTTTCTAATACAAAGCTTTAGTTCGACAGAAACTTTCAATTCTGCACTAAACTCAAATTCGTATAACGGTGGAACACTACACCGATGTTTGGAGCGCTGCTACCTACATTTGTTAGATTCTAGTCATCGCAAAGCTATTTGCCTAACTCAGAACTGACCAGCGTCTCTTTGGAATAAACTATCCAGTACTATGTTTCCCACTGAGTAAAAACTGCAGCGATTCAAGACCCACGTGAATTGCCTTTTTTCGCACACAGACATGCACATACATCGTCCTTAGATCGCCTTATGGTATACCCTGCAGTTCGTGAACCGTGATAATATAAAAAACTAATTAAAATTAGGGAATAAATAAACTGAGTATTTTAATTTTATCTTAATTTGCCGAAAAGCTGAGTGCCATAATAGATATTTGTTATAAATATGTGTGGGTGCCTGTCACTACTATTTTACTTATTTTTACCTGCTATCTAACAAAATATCGACAGAACAATTAAAATACCTATGTTCGATTTTATTATAGCAATAATAGTAGCTCTAGCGCTTTGTAAGTAAGCATAATTAAAAAATCGGTAGAGTAATTTACCTAGTAATTCTCTTAAAATAAGTAGTTGTAAAATAATTACGGAATTTAAAGGCTTACATACACCTCGGCGCTGCAAAAAGTATGTATATTTTTAAAAAAATATTTTACAAGTTATTAAGTGAATAATACAAAAGAATGGCGATTATGTATTTTTATTGTACTTTAACTTATAAGAATTTTTTTAAAAAATATGTCTTAAATGTTAACATTATTTTAAAAGTTAACATTATTTTAAATCTTAACATTATTTTAAGTTAAATGGATCACTGGTGAAAACTATAAAACTATGACGGCTCCTTGTTTGCAGGATAACTCCACAAAAAATAATCCCATTTGCAACAATAAAAATTAATAATGTAAAATAATGTAGTGGCTTAAAATTGTCGAAGAGTTCTTTTTTTCAAAAATAAAAAAATTACGGTGTTTGAAACTTAATTATTTATGAAAAATTTAAAAAAAACCTCTCGACATTTTATAGAAAAAGTAATTATTAAGATTAAAGAAAATAAAGAAATATTAAAAATTGACAGTAATATTGCAGACAGTCCCTGAAAAAAAAGTAGCGGTCCCAATCCGACGCCAGGCCACATTTAATGCTATAACTTTGTAGTAATGGAATGGAATTTTCTTAAAATTTTTAAAATAATTCTTAGAAGTATAGAGAATACAAATCTTAAAAAAATGAATTTTTGTAAATTAGAGGTGTATGTGATACAACTTGATATTTTAAAGGATCCGTATTTTATGGAAAGTTGAGGAGAGGTAGAGTTCCAGAGACGAGTTCTGTTAAATTTAAAGATAATGAACAAGCAACACTCTTTTCAGATTATTTAACTCAAGAAAACCTGAAAAGAAAGTACAACACAATATAAGAAACCACCCTACTGATTAACTCCCATACCTTACTGTTACAATAATCAGGAAATACTTCAACTTTCATATTTGTCTACTTCAAGAACCCTGAAATGGACATCTAATACAATATATTCGAAGCAATCCCTTATCTCTTTGCCTGCCCTGTTTAAACCTTACACGTTTGAAGAATTAAAAATAATGAAAAAATAGTGAGTTTTCTATATTTATCTTTCTGGACGTAGAACACGATATGTACGAAGTAACTCCTTTAATCTTCCCTCCTACCATATTAGTCCTTTATGTGTTTGAACAATTTTAGATAATTCAAAAATTACTTATATAAGTACCAGTAAATTACGTTCTCTTGTTTGTCAATCCTAGCCCGACGCCATGATATGGCGAAACGCGTCTCGGTATGGATTTAACGAATAAGAGAACAGTGGGTAAACTGCTGAAGAGTGGGCCTTGTTCCTTTTTCGGTTATTTTACATTAACCACATAAGCTTTATCCCTATTGTAAATATTATGTATGTAACAAATTTTTTATGATATGTGTAATAATTCTATTTCATTCGAGAGTAACAACAGATCGACAGATCAACACACTTACGGAAATTGGTATTATGTTTTTTCTGATCTGGAGACCTTAAAAGGTGAAGAAACGCAAAAATCTCCTAAAGAGATTTTTTCGAGTATAAAACTTTGCTATAAGAATGAAGTAAAAATCTCACAGATCAATCCGGTTAGGGAATAAATTCTTTAACTTAGGAAAGGACTATATGTGATAGTGAGAATTAACTAGCTATTGGTGGGCTATTTTTTCATTTTTTAGGCATAGCACACTTGCTGTAGTATTTCACCATTATACGAATTTGAGTTTAGTGCAGGATTAAGTTATTGTGGAACATAACAATTCACGTTGGTATCGAGTCGCTGTAAATGGTACTAGGTGAAAAACCTAGTCCTGAGTAAATCATTCCAATGGGATGAAGTTCTCCATATAAAAGACTGCTTGAAAAGAGGGATGACAAGCTAAACATGGTAAGGATAAGAAGTATTAGCGCCACGTGTAATCCCAGCATGTACCGCTTTGGGAGGAATAAAGCGAGCTACATTCATCGAACCCTTTTCATGAAAATGCTTGTCGCATAGACTTATGTCACCAACCGTTTTTCGATGTTCCAAGAAATTACGGTTGCTAGTTAGTTCTGGGTCTCCAGTCAGGCTGAATAGAATTCAACAAAGGCAGTGTACGTTTGGGAGCAGAACCAACATGTTTATGCCAAGACATATTTACCCCTACATTAATATGTCGAGTTTAGCAACGTTTATTTTTTTAGGACATCAGTATTTAATTGAGTATCCTTCGAAATATGGAAAACTAATTTTATTGCCGAAGTCATCAACAAAGTTTGTCATCATTTTTCTTATTTTATGTCATTTTAATAACAGATTTGAGGAAAAAAGCCAAAAAACTCTTTCTAATAAAAGATTTTCCGCCCAAAATAATAAAATTAAATTAAATACATATAAGGAGTTATGAAAATCATTTCGTATACTCGTATTGTTCATAAATCCTTAAATCAACAGCAACTGGGGAAAAGTACTGATAAATGGCGCTCCCTAAAACTGGAAAAAAAAAATTGACCCCCAATATTGATGGTCAAAATCAGTTGACTTCTATCTGGGGGAGTAGCAATAATGTTCTACTTAACATAAAATTTAGCTATGTAGTGTTATAAAAAATTAAAAGAATTATTCTTTTTCCGTGAAAAAAATGCCTGAAGCTGCAGAAGAAAACTACATTGGGATTTTAATATTTTGAAGGAAAATATTTACTAACGAAAATAACACACAAATAATTTTCCACTAGAAGCTGAAATTTATACATTTCTAACCATTCCATTGTGTTAAAAAAATAATTACGTAACTACTAATATTAACATTAAATACACAGTATAGAAATATATAAAGTATAATTTGCTGCTAAAACTAAGTCAAAAATTAGTAAATATACTATACAGAGTAAACCAAAAAATACTTTCATGTTGAGATAAATACTTCAAAGTTTTAAAGAAAAAATGAAATTGGGCTTCAAAAAACTAGCTGCACACGTCAACTGATTTACTAAGAAGCGAGTAGTGTCTACATTTACTCTGAACGAATACTAGTGTTTCCGAATAATAATTCTTAATCTGAGCAAAAATTAAGTACCTTTCAATATTGGTTATTGGTTATTTTATATTAAGAGCATTTTTTACGTCTTTTAATTTGATTTGTTGAGTGGTTATTTTTAACTAAATTTATTGGTCTTATTTAGTTAAACCGATTCTAGAGCCTCCTCTCGTTGACCAGAGAGGTTGCCTCTGACAAAAAGATAGAATCCAAAGTTACATACAAACTGGGAATACAAGTCGTTCTCAGGATAGAGAAAGTTGACTGTGTTGGTATATGAACTGACCTTGGTTTCACAGACGGCGAGTACATGAGGTTTATTTGATTACAGGTGTTGATGCATTGAATTTGTTTTCGAGTGTAAATCTAGTATATTAGAAAAAATTATTTTAAAATTGTGATTTCTGCATGCTGACGCCTCGGATCAGCCCCCACTCAGAGATCCAAATAGGTGGTTATTTTATCTCCGGAATTTTTTAATCTTGGTAAGCTCATGATGTGATTGGGTCTCAAAGTCTGGGGATATAGCCACGGAACCTTAAGCAACTGCACGTAGCCTACGCCTGTGAGATGTTATCACACCGGACGATGTATATATATATATATATATATATATATATATATATATATATATATATATATATATATATATAGGGTGGGCCATTTAAAAGTTTAAATTTAAAAATGAAATAAAACAAAAACGGTTTGAAATTTTGCCAAATTTATTTTTTGTTGTGAAGTACAATTGTTCCGGTTAGAGATGGAATATTATTTCATTCATATGGGTGCCGCGGCTGGCCTCACAGTACCCCATTCGATCGGTCCAATTTTCGGGCACTTTTTTGAGTGTATGGGGTCGTATCTCGGCAATGGCATCACGAATGTTGGCCTTCAAATGCTCAATTGTCTCTGGTTTGTCTGCATAACACTTGTCTTTAACGGCGCCCCACAGAAAATAGTCCAACGGTGTCAAATCGCAGCTTCTTGGCGGCCAATTGACATCACCATTTCGGCTAATTAAACGGCCATCAAACGTTTGACGCAATAAATCGATTGTGGCATGAGATGTGTGGCAAGTTGCACCATCCTGTTGAAACCAAACATCGTTCACATCAATACCATGAAGAGCGGGCACAAAAAAATCGGTTATCATGGGTGTGATAGGTGTCTCCATTGACCGTGATGGTTGCGCCGTCCACAGCTTCGATATTTTCGGGTGTACGCACTGTACGAGCACGCTCACGTCTTGGCGCATCAACAATGAAACCAGTTTCACAAACTTTAGCAATAAACTTCCGTATACCGGGCACTGCTGGTCCTTCTCTGCGACCAAATTTTATACGACATTTTCGTGCAATTTCCGACCAATTGTCTTTGTTTTGGAAATAAATTTCCAATAAATCCCAACGTTGCTCAAGCGTAAATCGATTCATTTCGTTCAGTGGAGATAATATACTGAATTTTGTGATAGAATAGAATGACATAAGTATTGCCAGATTCGAAATAACGGTGGTTCAAATTTAAACCGATAGATGGCCCACCCTTTATATATATATATATATATATATATATATATATATATATATATATATATATATATATATAGAGGTAATAGCTAGCTGTGCGATTTCTGGCAATTTTGTATGATGTAGTCACTGTCTAAAATTGTTTGGTTCAACTAAGCCTTGGCAAAACATCTAAGTAAAGGAGATATGAAAATACAAGACAGTATATGAATTGTATGGGAAAACAACAAGTTTGTTTTGGTACAATTGTAATCGCCTATTTTATGATCATAAAAATTTAAACAATTGCATTTCTAAAAATAAATTTCGTCCACGTTTTCTTTAATTTTAGAAAAGTTTTTTTTATTTTTTTTATAGGTCTAGCACACGGGCTGCAGGGAAGTCCCTAAAGCGCTCCAGGAGCGGCATGTTTGCGGAAAATGTAGTGGGTTTCTTAAAATTTCCACTAATAAACCTCTCTTGAGATACATTACATCAATCTGGCTGCGAGAACGCTGTTATCAAATAATTTTTTTTATGTATATAGTGCGTCCACTAATTTTCTTGACTGGAGCTTTAAAACTATTTTTTCTTGTTTTCTCTTTTTTTTAATTCTATAAATTGCCTTTTTAATCGAATGCCGTTTTAAAATGGTCTAATAGTAATTCAAACAAATTTTTCGTTCATATTTAGTAACTGCTGACAAAGCCTTTCTGGTGGTCTCATCCTCGAAAAAGCCCATTTAAAATTTTTAATATAGAGGAAAGTAAATGGGTGCTAAATTGGGGGGTTATAATAGTTTAACACACAGGTGTGTTTTTAAGTTAAAAATGGACGAACTATGTATGTACATTGTAGTATAATAGCTGTTTGACTTTTTTTGTATGGGTCTAGCACAGATGCTACAGGGAAGTCCCTAAAGCGCTCCAGGAGAGGCACGTGTACGGGAAAAGCGAGTCACGTTGTTCTTGAATCGCTGTAAATTGTACTCTGTCGGAAACATAGCCCTCGGCCAATTATTCCAAAGGGATGATGTTCTCCATATAAAAGACTGCTTGAAAGGCGTTATACGCGGAGTAACAAGCTGAACCTCATACAGGTGTGAAGTATTAGCGCAACGTGTATTTCTAACATGCACCGCTCTGGGAGGAATTAAGCGAGTCACATCCTTCGAACACTCTCCATGAAAATACTTGCAGAACAGACTCAAGTCGCCAACCGTTCTTCGATGTTCCAGCGAATCAAGACCGCCAGTCAGTTCCGAGTTTCCAATCAGACGAACAGCTCTTCTCTGAACAGAATCCAGCAAATACAGTGTGTGTTTGGGAGCGGAGCCCCAAACATGGGAGCAGTATTCCATAGTTGGTCAAACTTGAGCTTTGTAAAGAATTAACAGTTGTTGTGGTGTCTAAAGCTTTCTGGTTCGAAATAATGTTCCCAATTTTTGAGAAGCTCTCCTTGCTATGCCATGTTCATGCCAGGACATATTTGCCCCCAAATTAACGCCCAACAAATTGAATGACGATGCTAGGGGAATGGAGTGTCCTAACATGACTTTGTTGGGTTCAGCAACGTTAACTTTTTTAGAACAAACTTCCGCCTGGGTTTTTGTAGAGTTAAATTCCACTTGGTTACTGTCACCTCAAGATAAAATTTCTTCCAGGTCTCTATTAAGTTGAACGACTTCCTGCTGTCTGCGGATATTCGCCTAAGTAGCCGATGTCCGAGCGTTCAAAGTGAATGAAGAGATAAGCGTACTGTTATCTGCAAAGCTGTAGATTGGATTCCCGGTCTTTTCCAGCAGATCGTTAATGTAAATGAGAAAGAGAGTAGGAGACAGTATGGAGCCTTAGGGAACACCGGCGTTGATAGTGAAGTTGTTAGAAAGAAATCCGTCGATGCCACTCGTAAAGAACGGTCTCTGAGGAAACATGAGAGCCACAAACAGAACTTTTCAGACGCACCATAAGAGCGTAGGTTAGCCAAAAGTCCATCGTGCCAAACACGGTCGAATGCCTTGGATATGTCAAGAGCAACCGCTCGAGATTCTCCAAAGTGTTTAATTACGTTGTTCCAAACATGTGTTGCATAAGTCAGAAGATCTGTTGATCTATGTTTACGAAGCCATATTGGTGATCGCTAATATTGTTGAATCCTTCAAGATATTTTAGAAGATGCTGATTGATAACCTTTTCCATGACTTTCGATATTATTGAAAGCAGTGCAACTGGTCGGTAGGTATTTGGCAAGGTCTTCTTGCCTTTTTTAGGTATCGGCTGAACTGTGGCACATTTCCAGCAGGAAGGAAATATTCCCTTTTTGTAGGATAGGTTGAAAAGTCTACAGAAAACTGGTATTAGTTCCCTAGCACAGTTTTTTGAGAACTATGGCAGGTATTCCGTCAGCTCCAGAAGCCTTTTTAGTATCTAGCTTCATTAAAATACGCTTTATGAGACGCTGTCTGAAGACAATATCAGGCATCCTTGACTGCAATATGGGAATAGTTGGCGGTGTCCTTCCTTGGAAATCGATAGTAGAATATTAAGCAAAGAGTTTAGCCAACAAGTTCGCTTTCTCAACAGATGTCGTTGCAATCGAATTATCTGGCCGTGTGAGTGGTGGTATGGTGGATTTGGTGAAATTTTGACTAACTGCCTTGGCGACTGACCAAAAGGACCTGGAATTGTTGGGACAAGCCATAAGTTTGTTTCTAATTCGTTGATTGTGTGCCTCCTTGGTTTCGTCGATAGTTCCTTTCCATTTGTTCCGGGCACGAACAAAGGTGTTTCGATTTATGGTGTTAGGGTTTCGATATTCAGGAGAAGCAGGATAAATTTTAGTAAGCAAATGTTTCAATACTTCTATATAATAGTATGATCATTTGGGTCGAACTTGCGGTGAATAATACCTTTGTTAGAGACTCACGGATTGAGAAATGTGTGTTTCTTGAAATCACATATATCTGTGACAGATTCAAGACGATGAAGAGGCAGTAAACATGAACAGGAAAACAACCCGAATTGTTCTGAAAAAAAGACCTAAACTAAACAAAACTTTCGCAAAATCTAAATGGAACCTAGCAATTTACGAGAGTACAATACTCTAGGAAAATCGATGGAACCATTCGAAATAGTCCAAACCTCTTGAAATGAGTTATAACTGGTTGCGAAATATAGTATTTTCAATATGACCCGCAAACTAAACATCGAATTGCAGAATCTAAGTAAATTAACACTGTGACTCAAAAAAACACAAAAACCTTTATCAAAAGTCAAGATAGTGTGATTACTTTCTATGATAGCAAAACTTCTATTCGCAGGGAATTCATTCCAAATGGTCCAGCTATTATATGGAACTATTGAAACATTTGTTCAGTAGAATTTATAGTGTTTCACCTGAATATCGTGTGTCAGACAGCCTGTGGTTGTTACACTATAATGCAGTAAGCATTGTTAGTCAATTTTTAACTTAAAAACAAGTCTGAACTATTGTAATCTTCTGATTTAGCACGTATTGACTTTTCTCTATATCCAAAATTTAAAATGAAGTTAAATTTATGCTCTTTCGAAGATATAAAGACCATTCGAAAGGTGGTTTCAAAATATGTACTAAAAATTTCTTTGAAGTATTATTGGATCGTTGTAAAATGGCGTTCGAATAGGACAATACATAGAAATAAGAAAAAAAGAGAAAGAATGAAAAAATTAAATTTTTGCAGGACTAATCAGGAAAACTAATTTTTGCACGATATACGTAAAGAAAAAAATATTTTATTATAGCTTTTTGACCGCCAGCTTGATATCTATGGAATTTAACTTGATCGATTTTCAAGTGGTTAAATTTCAATGAGCATAAAATTGCAGTTTACAACTGGATATTAATAAACTTGTTTGCCACACAGTGCACACTTTAACACAGCATTCTATATTATCCTACCCCCTTATTTCAGCATAAATTCATAGTATTGCTGGTGTCCTCTTCTGAACTGATACATAGCTACAAGAATATCGTAGTTGATTTTCGTTATCGAGGCCTACTCAAACCAATCGATTTTAAAAAGCGGTTGCGTTAAAAGATATTCTAAAAAATCGAATAAGATAACAAGAATTAATTAGATTTTGGCTTTTCATTCATAGAGGGCGCGGCGTAAGTAAGTTTGAATCCAGTTTAATTGTTTAATTTATTACCTATGTTGGTTGCAATGAACTAGAGGACCGTGCTAGTATTGTCTGGAATATTTTCTAGCTTTATCTTGAGAGCTCTATGACGTAATTTTCAATTACTCTTATAAGAAGCATGTGTGCTCTTGATAATGGATGGTAAGTAGTTATAACATAATATAAGCAACAATTATACATTTTTATATGTGCTTCAACGTAACGCCAAAAATTTTCAAACTGTATTGTTCCAAATGTCAATCATGAGTTAGAAATTTTTTATCAAATTATAATTTAAGAATGGAAACGATGTAAATGTGCCTCTAAATATATAATAGATATATGTTGAACCACTTGCAGACTCATCTGTCTTTGGAGTGCAACAACATCCCTCATTGCATAAATCATACTGCTGATACATAGTAAAATATATTTCTTTGAGGTTGACGCTATATACAAATATGCATAATATTTCATGAGCCATTTCTAGCTGTGTTTACCTAAAATACTCAGATAGCCCTTACATAAATTAGTGTTAGTGTAGCGTTCAAAGATATTGCAAAGCTTTTTTTTGGGGTTTCCAAATTTAAAAACTAAAAATCTTCTATAATAGATTTGCCATTGTGAGAATAAAATTCCAAAAACTTTCCGGCTTACATTATTCAATTAAATGTTCAAAAATTTTACCGGCCGTAGTAATGTGTAGAAGATACACAACTACATTGAATATATGCTAAAGTAAGACCGGTGAGTTAGTAATTTGTCACTCACATGCATGTTTGTATGTATATGGCTTCGACACTACAAATGTAATCAGATAAGTAATTTATGCAATAAATGATGGTGTACACCAAAGTGAGAGAAGTCTGATATTGGTCTGATATTAAAGACCTATATCCAGGGTTTATATAAAATTGTTTCCACTTTCACATTTCTATTCAAATACAAACTTGTCTTGTGATTGCTAATTATATTATGTTGTTTCCACTTACGTCTCAATGTCAATATAGAACAATACACATGATTTAACACAACTTTTCCTAAAAGTCATGATTACCTTATATTAATTTGAACTGTCTTAATCTTAAGTCAGATAACAGAGCACGTCAACAGATAAAGTACGGGTCACTGCTTTGCGAAAGATGAATTTCAAAAAACGAAATTTTGAAACAAAAATTTAGGTACTATAACTTTGAACGGATAAATTTTTAAAGAACAAAGTTTTCAATAGATCTTTTTAAAAATTATAGCGGATTTCTGAGTATAGTTAGATGGAAAATTGTAATTCCACCAATGTTTGCCAATTGTCTAAGTAGATTGACAGCTAATCTAATATAAGACATCTGAAGCTTAGAGCGCATATTTTTTTTTGTTTTTATGGGTCTAGCACACGTGCTACAGAGAAGCCCCTAAAGCGCTACAGAAGCGACACGTGTGCGAAGAAAGCGATTCACGTTGTTCTTGAATCGCGGATGGACGTATTAGCGTGACGTGTGCTTCTAACATGCACCGCTCTGGGAGGAATTAAGCGGGCCACATCCTTCCATGAAAATACTTGTAGAATAGGCTCAAGTCGTCAACCGTTCTTCGATGTTCCAGCGAATCAAGGCCGCCTGTTAGTTCCTGGTCTCCAATCAGACGAACAGCTCTTCTCTGAATAGAATCCAACAAATGCAGTGTATGTTTGGGAGCGGAGCACCAAGCATGGTAGCAAGTTTTCTGGTTCGAAATAATATTCCCAACTTCTGAGAAGTTCTCCTTGATATGCTTGCAACATAGTCATGCTAGGACACATTTGCTCCCAAATTAACGCCCAACAAATTGAGTGACGATGTTAGAGGAATGGAGTGCCACGACATAACTATGTCGGGTTCAGCAACGTTAACTGCGCCTGGGTTTTTGTAGCGTTAAATTCCACTTGGTTACTGTCATCCCAATATAGAATTTTTATTATATATATATATATATATATATATATATATATATATATATATATATATATATATGTATATATATATATATATATATATATATATATATATATTCTTCTTTTTAAAGTGCGGTGCAGATTTCTGCTTAGGCGTCTTTTTTTTTTTTTTTTTTTTTTTTTTTTTTATGGGTCTAGCACACGTGCTACAGGGAAGTCCCTAAAGCGCTACAGGAGCGACACGTGTGCGGAGAAAGCGATTCACGTTGTTCTTGAATCGCTGTAGATTGTACTCGATGGGAAACACAGTCCTGGGTAAACCATTCCAAAGGTATGATGTTCTCCATATAAAAGACTGCTTGAAAAGCGTTGTACGAGGAGTAACAAGCTGAACCTCATACGGATGTGAAGCATTAGCGCGACGTGTACTTCTGATATGCACCGCTCTGGGAGGAATTAAACGGGCCACATCTTTCGAACACTTTCCATGAAAGTACTTGTAGAATAGGCTCAAGTCGCCAACCGTTCTTCGATGTTCCAGCGAATCAAGGCCGTCGGTCAGTTCCGGGTGTCCAATCAGACGAACAGCTCTTCTCTGGATAGAATCCAACAAATGCAGTGTATGTTTGGGAGCGGAGCTCCAAACATGGGAGCAGTATTCCATAGTTGGTCGAATTTGAGCTTTGTAAAGAATTAACAGTTGTTGTGGAGTGTAAAGCTTTCTGGTTCGTTCGAAACAATATTCCCAACTTTTGAGAAGCTCTTCTTGCTATGCCTACAACATGTTCATGCCAGGACATATTTGCTCCCAAATTAACGCCTAACAGATTGAGTGACGATGTTAGAGGGATGGAGTGCCCCGACATAACTATGTCGGGTTCTGCAACGTTAACTTTTTTAGAAAAAACTGCTGCCTGGGTTTTTGTAGCGTTAAATTCCACTTGGTTACTGTCACCCCAAGATAGAATTTCTTCCAGGTCTTTGTTAAGTTGAATGACTTCCTGCTGTCTGCGGATATTCGTCTGAGTAGTCGATGTCCGAGCGTTCAAAGTGAATGAAGAGATAAGTGTACTGTCATCTGCAAAGTTGTAGATTGGATTCTCGGTCTTTTCCAGCAGATCGTTAATATAAATGAGGAAGAGAGTAGGAGACAGTATGGAACCTTGGGCACACCGGCGTTGATAGTGAAGGTGTTAGAAAGAAATCCGTCAACTGCCACTCGTAAAGAACGCTCTCTGAGGAAACATGAGAGCCACAAACAGAACTTTTCAGACATACCATAAGAACGTAGCTTAGCCAACAGCCCATCGTGCCAAACACGGTCAAATGCCTTGGATATGTCAAGAGCAACCGCTCGAGATTCTCCAAAGTGTTCAATTGCGTTGTTCCAAACATGTGTTACATAAGTCAGAAGATCTCCTGTTGATCTATTTTTACGAAAGCCATATTGGTGATCACTAATAATGTTGAATCCTTCAAGATATTTTAGAAGATGCTGATTGATAGCCTTTTCCATGACTTTCGATATTATTGAGAGTAGTGCGATTGGTCGGTAGTTATTTGGCAAGGTCTTCTTGCCTTTTTTAGGTATCGGCTGAACTGTGGCACATTTCCAGCAGGAAGGAAATATTCCCTTTCTGTAGGATAGGTTGAAAAGTCTACAGAAAACTGGTGTTAGTTCCCTCGCACAGTTCTTGAGAACTATGGCAGGTATTCCGTCAGCGCCTGAGCCTTTTTGGTGTCTAGCTTCATCAAAATACGTTTTATGATACGCTGTCTGAAGACAATATCGGGCATCCTTGACTGCACTATGGGAATAGTAGGTGGTGTTTTTCCTTGGAAATCGACAGTAGAATGTGAAGCAAAGAGTTCAGCCAACAAGTTCGCTTTCTCAACAGGTGTCGTTGCAATAGAATTATCTGGCCGTGTGAGTGGTGGTATGGTGGATTTGGTGAAATTTTGACTAACTGCCTTAGCGACTGACCAAAAGGACCTAGAATTGCCGGGACAAGCGAGAAGTTTGTTTCTAATCCGTTGATTGTGTATCTCCTTGGTTTCGTCGATAATTTCTTTGCATCTGTTCCTGGCACGAGCAAAGATGTTACGATTTATGGTGTTAGGATCTTCACGCCACTGTCGGTATGCAAGATGTTTAGAAGCAACAGCTTTTTTGCATTTTAGGTCAAACCAAGGCTTGCCGTTGGAAGGGCATTTCTTTGAAAAAGGGATGTAAGCATCCATACCGGCCAAAATAACATCGGAAACCTCCCTGGCGCAGTCAGATGGGTCGTCGGATCGAAAAACAAACGTCCAACCAACCGCTTAGGCGTCTGTACCAAACTTCTCTCATCAGATGCATCTGTTTAAAGCTGCATTTTGGAGAGACCGAAAACCACTTATTCCTGTCCAGTGATGAATATTGCTCAGCCATGATAGTATTTTTCGTCCCATTCCCCTTTTTTTCTTCAATTTTACTCTGCAGTATCGGGCGTTGAAAGCTATAACGTTCTCCATGAATAATATGACCCAAGTATGAAATCTTTCTCCTTTTTATGTTTTCGAACAATTCGCGATCTTCCAGATTGGATTTCTCGATCGCCTCCTTATTCCTCACTCTATCAACCCAAAATCTCCTCAGCATTCTTCTGAGTATCCACATTTCAAATACCTACAGTTGGTTAATAGATGATACTTTCAATGTACATGTTTCAACACCGTATAGCAAAATGGACTAAACATAGCACTTAACCATCCGGTACCTGAGTTGTAGGTTAAGGCTGAGTATCAATCAAATTCTAGTCTTGCATAGATACCAGTCCACAGGATTATATTTAATTGTAATCAGTATTTTGATACATACATTTAGAATGTACACTGGATGATATTTCTCTGAGCTTTTATGGTTGCCTTTCTTATAGAATGAAGATTCCAGCGCTAGCTTTAGTAAGAAGGAAACACTGCTCCACTAATAGATTATGGTTCGACACCATATCTTAAGACTATCATTGCAATTTGAGCAGAGATTTTGCTTGCTTAAACACTATTTTCGTTTTTAGAATTTTAATTGGTAAATCATAAATATAGATCAGTCAATAAGTTTTGAAAGCTTAATACATTTTTTTTAGCGATTTTCTAATTGATTTACCCCATCTACGGATGCTATCATCTCATCATTTGTTGAAAAATGTTTTCCACTTAGAAATCTTTTGAGGTTTGGGAATGGATGGAAGTTAGGCGATGCCAGATCGGGTGAATAGGGTGGATGTTCCAACAATTTGTACTTTAATCCGACCAGTTTTGACGTTTGAAAAGTACCTATGTGTGTTGTCATGCACCTGCCAAGGCCATTTCTCACTAATCTCCTCATTGAGCTAGTCCAGAGGGTTACGATAATACTTTCTATGATTGTTTTACCGGTTTAGAAGTAATCAATTAAGAAAGTTCCTTTTGCATTCCAGAAAACTGATGCCATAATTTTTTTGGACGACTTTCACAACTTTGGTGTCTTTAGGGCTGAACAACCGGACACAGTCCACCGTGCAGTTTGTTGTTGCAGTTCAAAATCATACTGGCAAACTCAAGTCTCATCCATAGCTACAAATTAATGCACAAAATCAGTTTTATTTTTTGTGAAACGAGCCAAATGTTGTTTAGAAAGTTTCTCTCGAATTCAAATGCGGCATTCGTCTTGTGAGTAACTTTCTCAAACATAAAACATTAGTTAAGATTTCATGTACTAATCAATGTGAGATGCTTATAGCCTCAGCTAAGTCATCCACGATTAATCGACGGTCTTCCATTACCATATCTTGTATTTGCACAATAGTTTCTTCAGTTGATGATAACGAATGTACTCCTTTACAGATAGCAATCATGAAGAATCATAATAATATAATTAAGATTTTATTGAAACATGTTGACGATGTTAATGAATATGATTTTTATGGTTCTACAGTTCTTCACGAGGCTACTTATAAAAATAACAAAGAAGTCATCAAAGCATTATTAGATTGTGAGGCTGAGATAAATGTTAAAAATGGCAATAATGACACTCCACTCCATCTTCTAGCTTTTAATGGATATGCAGAACTTTTTAACTATTGCTAGGCAGAGGAGCAGACGCCACTATTAAAAACAAACAAAATTTAACACCTCATGAATTAATAGAAAAAAACAAATGGTCTGTCACCAGAGCACATAAAATCAAGAAGAGAATTTCATACAACATGTTGTATTTTGCTTGCCTCTAAATGATGTGCTTAATAGTTTTATATATGTTGACCCAGACTTAAACTTTCAATACTGTCTGATCCATATTTTCTTGAAAATATTTCCAGGAAAAGAAGAACAATATATGAAGACAGTACTAAGCCACTTGAGGAAAAAGGCAGTCTCTCTTACTATATTAGTAAGTAGTTTTAACACAGATTTTGGAAAATATAATTTAGTGCTGCTATCTATTAAATATTTTGAATCAAGCAAACCATAAAAAATGTCTTATTTGTTAAAAGTTTCAACTACTTTATCTACATCATTTATGTTCTCATTTATTATAACAGAAGTACAGTGTTACTGGCTATAAGTAAGCCATCCCTAATAAAGCTTTTTATTATAGAATAAAACCGGTAGTTAAAAAATGAATTGGTAACAATATATATATATATATATATATATATATATATATATATATATATATATATATATATAGATATATATATATATATATATATATATATATATATATATATATATATATATATATATATATATATTTATACCGGGTGACACAGCCAACATGTAACACCCTGTAATTTTTTTATTTTAAAAGTTACATATTTGCATTTTTAGATACCAGAATAGGACATTATTGGGCTTTTTTATGACTTAATAAATAATTTGAACTACTTCCTGTTTGATTTCAATTCGCTTTGAAATTTTCTTTCCAACGATGTATCACAAGTTGACATTTGTTTGATAGACCTGCAAAAACTAATTTAAACTCTTAGACTGAGGTGACCATGGCGGATATACTAGCAATTGCTTTTGTTTGTTTTATCTCACTTTGGAAGGAATTTATAAAATTTTATCCTTTACATTCAGTTACAGAATTTTCTCTTTAAATAATAATCAATATCACCGAAATTAAGATAGGAATTCGTATGTTGCGGTTTTTGGATGTCCTAAACCTGGATCTTCATTGACGCTTGTACGACCACGTTTAAACTGTAGAGCACATCTATGAATAGTTGAAAATGAAGGAGCAGACTCTTTTAACACTTTCTTTAACTTTGCTTGCATTTCAGTTACGGATAAATCCTCCAAAACAAAAAATTTTTTCAGCGCACGATATTCCTTTTTTTTCATTTTTACAAAATACTCAAACACGTCTACTTTAACCAGCTGATAAACAATGAATGACTTAACAGATCGACTTGAAATTCAGAGTATGTTCATATGACAAATGAAGCTTTAAAATGGTGTTCAATATTTGGTTCAAGTGATGCTCCATAGGTGTCGCTTTCAAACCTTTTTGACTGACCTATGGTGTAAAGTATGGGTGCTCAAAACGGTCGATCGCGATCGACAAGTCGATCGCGAGTGCTTTTTGAGTAGATCTCGAGAAAAAAATTTCGATATAGAACTATTCACAGATTTTGTTTTAGGTAACTAAAACAAAATGTAATGAATAAACTACTAAAATTTATTTGATCCACAATTAGGCCAGAATAACCCTCTCATCACTTTCATTTATCGTAATAACCCCCTGCTAGCGACAAAAGGCGGCTTTATCAAAGGAACGCGCGGTACTTGTCAAAGAAAAGCCGCGTTTTTAATTCCCGCCGATTTTTCTAGAAACTTCGGGCGGCGTGTTTGACGGGAACATTCGAGACTTCGTTCGCGCCGATATAAATGTTGTGCCTGCAGGAATAGGAGTCAGTCTGAGTTGTAACTTGAAGGCGATACATCGATACAAAGTTTATTAATAAATAGCCCAAAATGAATGCGGCGAGGAAAAGTAAAACTTATCATTTTAATAACGATTGAGAGGTAGAATTTTTCTTTTGTATGGTAAAGGATAAGTGCATTTGTCTCATTTGCCGTGCGTCAGTTGCAATACCTAAGCGTGGGAACTTAGAGAGGCATCATGAAACGGTTCATAAAAACTATGAAAAGGATTTTCCGTCACAGAGTGAATTTAGAAAACGAAAAGTACGTGATTTGATAATTTGTTCGAAAAAAAAAACAAACCATGTTCACAAGGCCAGCCAAATAATCAAAAGCTGCAACGATCGCGTCATTTAAAACATCTCATATATTGGCGAAACACAAGAAACATTTGATGATGGATTGGTTGTGAAGGAAGCATTTATTGAAGCGGGAGAGACTTTATTTGGAGATTTTAAAAATAAAACAGAGATTATGTCTGCTATTAGAGAACTTCAGTTATCTCGTCCGACTGTCACAAGGCGTGTTGAAGTCATGAGTCAGGACATGGCAGATAAACTAAAACATGATATCATGGAATGTACATACTTTTCTTTACAGTTCGACGAATCCACCGATATGACAGACACTGCCCAGCTGTGTATTTTTATTCGAATGGTATTCAATGACATGTCGGCTAAGGAAGAGTTTTTGACAATGATTCCTCTGAAAGGAAAGACCAGTGGCAAAAATATATATGACGTTTTCTTCAATTTTGTAACAAACTACAAGCTACCAATATATAAACTAGTGTGCATTACAACCGATGGAGCACCAGCAATGACTGGAAACGAAAACGGTTTTGTGGCATTGTGTCGACCTAATGATGATTTCCCTTCATTTTTCTTCTTCCATTGCATTATACATCAACAAGTTTTGTGTTCAAAAGTTCTAAACATAGAGGAGATTATGTGCATTGCAATAAAAATTGTGAATTCTATCCGTGCACGTAGCTTGCAACGACGGCTCTTTAAAGTGCAGTTCGAAGATAGTGAGTCAGCTAAACACACTGATTTAGTTCTTCACACGGACGTCAGGTGGTTGAGTCGCGGAAAATTCCTAGAAAGGTTTCAAGAATTATTGCCCGAAATAACAGCTTTTCTGGACGAAAGAGGTGATGACACTCAGATGCTGAAAAACGGAAAATGGCTGACTGATTTGGCATTTTTGACAGACATCATTAATTAAAGTCAGTTTAACATGGACTCATGTTCTGTTGAAAATGAGTTAGTGCAGATTATATCAGATATACATCTCAAAGCCGCAGCATAAATATCCGAATCTAAGGCAAATCGCCCTTCAACTGACGGCAATGTTTAGGTCAACTTACTTGTGCGAGTCTGCATTTTCTGAAATGAAGATAATTAAGTCAAAATATCGCAATCGACTAACTGACGAACGTATGTCATCATGCTTGCGATTAGCACTCGGTAATTACGTACCATCTTATGAAAAGTATGCTGAGAACATGCAGTGCCACGCTTCAACATCGAAAGTCATTCTTTAGTTAAGTTTAGACACTAGAACTCGTTTGTTTTGTAAGAACCAATAAACTCGCAATTTTGAATAATTATGAGTTTTTCATTGACATTTTAGAGCAGACCTACACTTACCTTGATCAAAAAAACTGCATATTGTGCGGAAAACTAATATCTGTGCCACGATACACCCTACCTAGACGACAATCCTGCATCACACTTACTTGCAGCCTCTCAGAGTCGATCGATCGTAGTCTAACAATATTGAGGTAGATCGCCAGCAGTTCAAGTTTGAGCACCCCTGGTGTAAAGCATTACCGGTACGCTACTTGTTTCTTCAGTTTTTGTTTTGGTTTTGATAGACTTGCGCTGTTTTTCGAAGCAATAAATAAGATGCAGCAAGCTAAATTATTTTTCAACAGTATTTACGTAGATTTTTTGCATGTAATGGTGAACATTTTGGTTTTTGAAATTTAATATTTTTACTTCAAGTAGCTCTGTTACACACAAAACATGACGATTAAGTGATATTAAATTTTCGATACTCGCAATGACTCTATTTTAATTGATTTTGTTATGAGAAAGACAATCAAAGAGAAATTTAGTATCTGTTTTACACTCTATTGTACGTGTCGTGGCCTGCACTACTAATTGTAGAGTAACTCCAGAATTTAAGACTTTTTTGCCTGCTTATAGTACGGAATACCATATTTTGCCAAATACAGCCTACATGAAGGTCTTTAAAAAAAACTTATTTTAAAAAGGCGACTTTAATTGCTCCATCCTACAGCAAATTTTCAAAATTGTCTTATTACACACACCATCGTCACTCAACTATCCAAAGAGTATGTATAGTTGATGACTTCGAATATTTAATGCAATATTGTTATTAACTTTAGTAAAAACATTCATCATCATATCCGGTTTCATAGCCTTTTGCGCCTTCCGGTTCCCAGTCGCAAACCCAGTTTCTCCCAGCCATGGCTTCCTGAATTCCTCCAATCCAGGTTGTTTTCTGCCTCCCTCTTTTTCTTCCTTCTCGAGTTGTCTATTTTAGAACTAGTTGTGGGATGCGTTGTTCCGTCATTCTTCCTATGTGTCTGTACGGGCATACATATATATATATATATATATATATATATATATATATATATATATATATATATATATATATACATATATATATATATATATATATATATATATATATATATATATATATATATATATACATATATACATATATATATATATATATATATATATATATATATATATATATATATATATACATATATATATATATATATATATATATATATATATACATATATATATATATGTATATATATATATATATATATATATATATATATATATATATATATATATATATATATATATGTATATATATATATATATATATATATATATATATATATACATATACATATATATATATATATATATATATATATATATATATATATATATATATATATATATATGTATATATATATATATATATATATATATATATATATATATATATATATACATATATATATATATATATATATATATATATATATATATATATATACATATATATATATGTATATATATATATATATATATATATATATATATATATATATATATATATATATATACATATATATATATATGTATATATATATATATATATATATATATATATATATATATATATATATATATTTATATATATATATATATATATATATATATATATATATATATTTATATATATATAATATATATATATATATATATATATATTATATATATATATATATATATATATATATATATATATATATATATATATATATATATATATATATATGTATATATTTAATTGTTTCTGTTTCATTAATCCTAAGCAAGTTGAGGATTTTAAATGAATTTTGCAGAACTTGTCTTAAAAAATTATACATAAAGTATGTCATAATAACTTTCTACTCATGCATTATTGTGATAAATTGTAGATATGAGTTATCGGATTGTAAAAAATACTGCGCAGCTTCTAAATGTTGAAGTTTTAATATATATATATATATATATATATATATATATATATATATATATATATATATATATATATATATATATAACCATTAGTTCAGTAATATATATGGGCACATTATTAATTTCGACTAAAACTGTAATTTCACCAACTAACGTAACAACACTTTGCCGACGAATTTATCCGTTATTTTCCTTACACTCTAGTTAAGGCCACCCAATAAATTTGAAGTAGTGCTAGTGTCCTCTTGTATCTGCATATACACAATACTATAATAAATTAATAAAAAGGCAAATCAATAAAATCCTAACCCCCCACACTGAGACCAGAAAATTTATTTTTATTTAATATTCTTTCTACATAAAAATATGTTGAAGCTTATTTGGATAGATGGCGCTCTTATATATGAGGAAAATATTTTCCCTAGGGTGGCTGCAGTAAAGCAATATCTTTTGCAAACGTTGCGGAAAGTCCTCCTACAATCCTTCTAGTAGACATTAGATATATTATTCAAGATTTCTTCAAAACAAATCAACTTTATTCGTCAGAAATTATCTCAAAGGAAATTAAACCTTAAAAAACTATCTACAAATGTTAAATTTACTTTTTTATACAAGCTTAATTGTGCTAGGTTGAAATTACTACAGTCATAAGCAATACAAAATTTAGCAAATAATGTCGCAAAAACTGATGGAATGTTCGAAATGAAAATTTTAACGTTTAAAAAATATGTGAATATCGATGTTTTTCAGTCATGCGTCAAGAATTTAACATCATGTAACGATAAAAGAACGATAAAAATTTTATATAATATATAACAATGCCTGCGCACACCAAATTTCATTCAGTTTCACTCGTTAGGTTTCTAGCAATAAGGAATAATTCAGGTGCAATGCAACAACTAATCTGTTATTATAACTTTCTAAAATATACAGCAATTGAGAACGCTTGCGCGTGCGCAGTTCTTAAACCTCGAATTTGATTTAAAAATATAAGCTCTTATATATTTTGCTTACAAAAATGCAAAATTATAAGGTAATGATTATAATTATAATTCTATAAATCTCATTTTATAAACCTATTTATTATATAGAAATAAATATCGTTATTACACATAATCACAGTATAAATAACTTTGATAAAAGTTGCTAAACTGAAAAGCAACTTATTTTTTTAATAGATATTTAATATCTATATGTATATTTATTCCTTAAGCTCCTAAATGGAGCGTAGGGCTTCTGGGAAGACTCTCCAACGTATTCTATTGGCTGCTATTTTTTTTGTCTCGACCCATGTAGTATCAGCTCTTCTCAGTTTTTCCATGGTAGAGTTCTCCACGTTTGTCTTAGGCATCCGCGTTTTCTGTGCCTTGTGGATTTCAGTCTAGGGAGCTTTTTGTTATATCGTCATGAGCTTTTCGCAACTGCTTTAGTATATTTTTGCTTCACGTTTTCTACCATCTTTTGCATGCCGTTGTGAGATTGTGTTATCAGACAGATGTCATCTCCATATTCTACATCGGTGGAAAATATCGTGAGAGTCCAACGAATGCCTCGCACGTACTTTAGCACTCCATATATAAGAGTCCAAAACAATATTGAATTGTAAAGGAGATAAATATTGAATTGTAAGTGCACCTCTGTCTGATCCCTGTTTTCACCTCAAAAGAACTGCTTATTTGTCCGTTATGAAGCACCGTATTAGGAGCGTTGTTATATAACTCTTGTATTATAGAGATAATTTTCTTGGAAATCTCTGCTTTCATTAGTGTTTTTCAAATTGCTGAGTGTAATATACTATCAAACGCACTTTGGAAGTCTATGAACACTAGGTAAAGTGGTGAGTTCCATTCAATTGACTGTTCAGCAATGATTCTAATGGTATTGATGTTATCTATGCAGGAGTGATGTGGTCTGAAACCTGCTTGATTCTTTCTGAGTATAGGTTTCATAGATGCTGACAGGCGGCTTTGTATGATTTGAGCCATTATTTTGTGTACGGAGTTAGGAAGTGTGATTCCTGTCCAGTTCTGACAGAGGGTGAGGTCTTCTTTTTTGAGAAGTATTTCCACTGATCTGAGATTTTGCTGTTCCCCCATGCTTGTTTTATGAGTGATATATTAGTTCTGTTGTTGCTTCCATGTCCGCTTTAAAAAGTTCGCCACTGATGTTATTCAGTCCTGCCGTTTTATTGTTTTTTAAGGATTTCATTGCCTTTATTATTTCAGATGTACTTGGAGACAAGCAGCAAAATACTACGCAGCTTCTAACTGTTGAAAATCTAATATAATAATTAATATATAACCATTAGTTCACTAATATATATGGTCGCATTATTAATTTCGACTCAAACTGTAATTACACCATATAACGTAACAACTCTCTGCCTACGAATTCATCCGTTATTTTCCTTACACTATATTTAAGGCCACCCAATAAATTTGAAGTACTGCTAGTGTCCTCTTGTATCTGAATATACACAATACTATAATAAATTAATAAAAAGGCAAATCAATAAAATCCTAACCCCCACATTCAGACCAGAAAATTTATTTTTATTTAATATTCTTTCTACATACAAATATGTTGAAGCTTATTTGGATAGATGGCGCTCTTTACTCATATATGAGGAAAATATTTTCCTTAGGGTGGCTGTAGAAAATCAATATCTTTGGCAAACGTAGACATCCGATATATTTTTTAAGATTTCATCAGAACAATTCGTCAGAAATTATCTCAAAGGAAATTAAACATTAAAAAACTATGTCTACAAATGTTATTTTAATTTTTTTTTATAAAAGCTTAATTGTGCTAGGTTGGAATTATTACAGTCATAGGCAATACAAAATTTAGCAAATAGTGTCGCTAAAACTGATTGAATGTTCGAAATTTAACAACAGACATTAATGTAGCTTAAACGAAAGTTTTAACCTTTAAAAAATATGTGATTGTGGATGTTTTTTCAGTCATGTGTCAAAAATTTAACATCATGTAACGATAAAAGAACTATAAAAAGTTTATATAACATATAACAATGCCTGCACACACCAAATATCTTCCAATTTCACTTGTTAGATTTCTAGCAATAAGCAATAATACAGGTGCAATGCAACAACTAATCAGTTATTATAACTTTGAAAACTATACAGCAATTGAGAACGCTTTGCGCGTGCGCAGTTCTTAAACCTCGAAAGTCTATTTGATTTGAAAATATAAGTTCTTATATACTTTGCTTACAAAAATTCAAGATTGTAAGGTAATGATTATAATTATAATTCTATAAATTTCATTTTATAAACCTATTTACTCGTATTATATAGAAATATCGTTTTTACAAAAATTCACATCATATCACATCAAATCATATGTTTATTGTTCTTCTGTGCTGATGTGCCTCATTTAATTTCGATGAGTCCTCATTTGTTGATGTACTAAGAAGGTTTTCAAAATGTTCTTTCCACCTTTGTAATTAAGCATTGCTTGTTGTTATCAGTTGATCCGTTTCTGAACTTACAGGTGATATTCTGTTGTTTTATTTCCCACCTAAGCGTTTGGTAATATTATATAATTCACGCGTACGATGTTGTCCTGCTGCTACTATTTAATATACTCATATTTAATAAAATTGTATTTTAACAATGAATAGTAAAATATTTAATAAATATGAGATGAGATCGAACAGATTTTTCAAAACCGTAGGTTTTTTATTACATTCGGTAAACAAAATTTTTTAAGTTTATTCAAAAATAATTCTTCTCTTCCCACACTATTCATGACTATAATGTCGCAACTTTATATCAAATAATCTGTAATTACGGAAGTTTCAATCATTGAGACTTTGAATTTACCACGTTTATTACTCATAATACATATGTTTTAATATTTTCTTTAATATATTGCATCTATTCGATAACAATGATAATTAAACTTAGAATCAATAAAAAAGATGGCTATTTTTCATTTTATTATAAAAAATAAATTAATATAATTTGATCTTTCATGATGGGTAACGTTCTTCGTTAACCATGTGTTTAGCATAGGTATATCCCCCTTGCCCGTCACCTCGCGATGTACTGTCCGAGCTGTCTTAAATTAAAGAAAGTAGCAACATGCATTAATGAAATAATCAGATTTCTGAGCTAGCCGGTGTTCTTGTCTTCATTTTAACTTGGTTGAGATGTAGTGAGCTTTATTGGGTGTCAAAGTCTTGATGTGGCAGGTTCTTCTCTCTTTTTAGTGTTATATTCTCGTGTTCGTTAACATTGATATCATTAGCGCGGTGACAAAATTTTCTGTAAAATCTAGATCTTTTCGAAGTAGACTTTCGTGGCTCCGTTTATGTGTTTACAGTGGTTATTGCTTCCTCTTTAGCTAAGTTGTTATTATTTTGCGATCCCCAAGCAGAGGCTTTGGATGGGGCTTCTTGAGACTTCTACTGCATAACATGGATTCAGCATTCTTCGTAGCAAGCCAAATGAGTTTCGGTGCAGTTAGCACAAACAAATTCTTTAGTGGTGCTAGTCGGTCTAGCCATACTTAATATAATTAAGTCCAATTTTGTATGTATAGGACGAATATCATCAGTACAAGTGACAGTTGTGCTACTGAGTTTTACGGAGTTTGGTCTTTTGGGTTTCACTTCTCACTTCGTTTAGTTTTATTTCTTTCAGGTTGTGGAATTATTTTTCTGGCTTCATGAAAAGCATCAAATCATAGGTATTAGAATGCGAATCTTAGGACGAGAGTGTACAATCTTGATATGAGAGAATCCCTTCTCATCCAGATCTTCTCTCGTCAGCAAGTAATAAGCTCTAATACTCTTTTTTTTTTAGCTCTCTAACAGCTTAGCTATACCCTCCAAGGCTTCCATAGCAGTTGGATATGTTCTCTCTTTCTTGAGTAATCTTGTGGCTCGGCCATACTAAGGCAATTTTTCTTTAATCTTAATGTTCTTGAATTATAGGTGCCCTCTGTTGTGTGGTTTTATTTCCTTGATTTGTATTTCACTACTACTTGGAATTGAGAGTTTTTGAAATAGTTATTATTTGTTTGGTGAATATTTCAACTTTATGGCATTGAGAGCATGCTTGTGTCGTGTGTCGGCGTATCTGATTCACTACTTTTATGATTATTTTTTGATTTAATTTTTTTTATTTTATTTTCAACTTTTATTTACATAAGACGCCAAAACCTCCTCTATTCATTTCTTCTTCAGTTTTGATTACTTATTGATTTCATTTTCTTTGTATCCCATCTATTTGCTGATGAAATGCTTCATTTCTTCGAATAGCTTGTTATTGAACTAATTTTTATTTTTCCATTCTTCTTTAAGGAATATCATTATCTGAGAGTCCTTAAAAGAAGCACCTTACATTGTGCCATCTAAAGTTGTTAGAACAAGGAACTCAACTGCTGTATCTGCACGCACATAAAGTCACCATTCTAGATTGTTTACTTTCCGTTTCAGCCTCGGCATGTACTGACGACTCCTATTGAACAGCAACAGTCTCTCACTGTATTTTGTGTCCAGTATATTTTTTGGTCTCTCCTGGTCTGCATATGGCAAACTGGCCTATGTATTTAAATATAACCTTGCTATGTGTTTAAAAAGAAAGTATTTGACCGATACATACTCCCCGTTCTTACCTATGGAGCCGATACTCTCACATTGACGGAAAAAACATCAATAAAATATGTGTCATGCAACGAAAGATGGAGAGGTCAATGTTAGGCTTTACTTTTAGAGATCACATCCCAAATCACATCAGGAAGAGAATGGGGGTACAAGACGCAATCAAATTCATTCTACATCTTAAATAGAACTGGGCTGGCCATGTTGCTAGGTTTAAGGATGGACGATGGACAAAGAGAATTTTAGAGTGGCGACCAAGATCCGAAGCCTATCGGAGTAGAGGTAGACTACCAAGTCGGTGAACTGATGATTTGAAAAGAGTGGCTGGAAATTGGGCACAAGCAGGCCAGAACAGAAAAACGGTGCAAGACTTGAGGCAGGCTTTAGTCCAGCAGTGAACAATATGAGCTGCTGTTGATGATGATATTTTTGTGGGCGCTGTGTAACAAGTATCGAATTTATTTGGCTAACATTAGGAGTTTTCTCCTCCATGAAATAGATTCAGCACAGTCGGAAAAATGATATGCATAAAATTTCATTGTAAAGCCATTTTTAGTGTTCAGTACGGAACACTTATAAGATCACTTCGGTGTCTATCTGTTCGTCTATCCAACTGTCCATCTGTCCGTCTGCCCGTCTGTCTGTCACATCCGATTTCTCCGAGACTATTTGACATAAAAAGTTGAAATTTGGTACTAATATAGTTTTTTCAGTAAAGATCGGAAAGAATTTCGTTAAAAACTCATTTGCGATGAGTTTTGTGAAGTCACTGGTCATTTTATACCTCCGTAACAAAAATTTTTATTCTAAAAGCAACTAAAGGACCAAACACTAATTGCGCAAGTTCAACTTGCACTTTTATTATAATTCAATATTTCGACATACGAATAAAAACCTTAAAAATCAATTAGGTATGCTGTTTGTAAGAATAATCTAGAATTAATCTGTAGATGTGAAAAATGACGCGGTCGTCTTAAAAAAAGTACCACAAATTAGTAATATGAAGTAACTATATACTCTATGTAAATGGGGTTATCGAGTTCAAATGCTCTTATCAAAATATTCTCAAACATGATAATGTTAAATTAAGTGTCTGTAATAGAACTGCGTAGTTGCAAGAACGTACTAGGTAAATTCTTTCAGAAACTTTATTGAAGATATATTTGGCTATTTACTATTACAGATTTAAGTTCAAATAATTCTTATCTTTGTCTATTTGCACCTTTTAAAATGAATACAGGGGGCATGTAGGATAATACATCACTACAACAATTAAATATGCACACGGAGATACTTTTATACCAGTATTATTGGGTATAAATACATCCACAGGAATTGTAACAGTATATACAGTAACTATGTCAATTTTTTTTCTCCTACTACTGGAATAATTTGAAACTAATCAATAAATCAACCATTTATTGGAATTAAAAATTAAAATGCAAGCTCAGTTGACGTAAATTTAAGGAAGTGATGTAAAATACACAATTCGTTCGTAAACTTCTAATATATGAACAATTTTAAGTAAAAAATTGTTGGCATCGCGTAACTAATTATAAATATGGTCGTTTTAACATTATTATTATTTTTTTAAAATAGAAGAAGATAGACGTTTCAGCTGTTGTGTATTTTTATTGTCGAAAGTACCAGCAGTTTTATTCCTATATTCATTTATTCTTTAGTTTTGTTTACTTATTGATTTCATTTACTTTGTATCCCATCTATTTGCCAATGAAATGCTTCATTTCTTCGTATACCTTGTTATTGAACTAAGTTTTATTTTTCCCTTCTTCTTTAAGGAATATCTTTATCTGAAAGTACTTAAAAGAAGCACTTTGCATTGTGCCAGCTATGGTTGTTAGAACATGGAACTCAACTGCTATATCTACACGGAAATAAAGTCACCACTGTACATTGTTTACTTTCCGCTTCTGCCGCGGTATGTGCTGACAATTTCTATTGAACAGCAACAGCCAGAATTATTTCACTGTATTTTGTGTCCACTATATTTTTTGGTCTCTCTTGGGCTGCATATAGTAAACGCGCCTATGTATTCAAATCTAACTTTGCTACGTGTTTAAACAAAAAAGTATTTGACAGATACATACTCCCCGTTCTTACGTATGGAGCCGCTACTCTCACAGTGACGGAAAAACTTCAATAAAATATGTGTCATGCAACGAAAGATGAAGAAATCAATGTCAGGTGTTACTTTTAGAGATCACATCCCAAATCACATTATCAGGATGGGAACAGGGGTATGAGACGCAATCAAATTCAGACTACATCTTAAATGGAACTGAGCATATTGCTAGGTTTAAGGATGGACGATGGACAAAGAGAATTTTAGAGTGGCGACCAAGATCCGAAGCCTATCGGAGTAGAGGTAGACCTCCAAGTCGGTGGACTGATGATTTGAAAAGAATGGCTGGAAATTGGGCACAAGCAGCCCAGAATAGAAAAAAGGTGCAAGACTTAAGGGAGGCTTTGGTCCAGCAGTGAACAGTATAAGCTGATGATGATGATGATATTTTTTGTGGGCGCTGTGTAACAAGTATCGAATTTATTTAGCCAACTCTAAGTATTGTTTATCAAATAAAAAATATTAAAATTAGTCACTACTTAAACTTAACCTTTGTCCGAAGTAGGAAGACACAAAATAATTTACTTTAGATAAAAAAATACAAATGATTAACGTTTTAATTGATAGTTTTAGGAATTCACATACCTATTTATTGAAAGCAAATAACTAATACAATTCTGTAATGAGATAAGATTAAGTATCATTAATTGTTATGAAAATAATAATAATTCAAAACCATTTTTAAAATTCTGCTGAATATCTTCAAATACTACCGCGAAATAAAAATTATAAATACAAAATTTCTTAAATTGCATTTTAACAATTAATTACGCATCAAATTCGATATTTTTTAGGGTGAGTAAGCATTTCTCGGAACAACACTAAAGGTGAAGTCCTGCTATACTACTACTTTCTGGACATGGTTTATCCGTATGGGAGTACGCATTCAAGATCATTTATAGCAACTTTCTTTCGCTAATAGATAGTTCATCTTCCTGGACTTTTCTCCTCCGTTAAATAGATTCAACATCGTTGGAGAAATGATACGCAAAAAATTTCATTGTAAAGCCATTTTTAGTGTTCCGTACGGAACACTTATAAGATCAATTCGGTATCTGTCTGTCCGTCTGTCCATCCATCTCCCGTCTGTCTGTCACACCCGATTTTCTCCGAAACTATTTGACATAAAAAGTTAAAATTTTGTACTAATATAGTAATTGATGGCCTCACCAGAGACGTGTAGTTTTGAAAGTTAAATTTTGCCTTGTGGGGGTGTCAAATGAAAGCTTGTGAAAAGATAAGATCAAAAATATAAATGATGTAAAACTTGCGCACACATTTCCTTGTATTATTTTTAAAAAATCGCGATAAATAAAGAACTTTACTGAAAACTCATTTGCGATGAGTTGTGTGAAGTCACTGGTCATTTTGTACCTACGTAACAAAATTTTTTATTTTGAAAGCAATCAAAATATGGAACACTAATTGCGCAAGTTCATCTTACACTTTTATTTCAATTCAATATTACGACATACGAGTAAAAATCTTAAAAATTAATTAGGTATGCTTTTTGTAAGAATAATCTAGAATTAATCTGTCATCTTAAAAAAATAACACAAATTAGTAATATGAAGTTATCGCATACTCTATAATCTAAATAAATGTCTGAATGGTGTTATTTTTCAGTCATTTATCCAGTATAATTTTGAAAATAAACGAGCCGCTATATTTGTCTAATTTTTAGGTACCCTATATCTACTTTTATGTAAAACTTAATAATTCCCCAGCAATTTTTGCTTTTGGCAGTTGTTATTATTTCATTATCCCTTTAGATCGAGCTCATGGGGATATCTGTTGCTTAGGATATAGAAAATTGTAAGTCATTTTCATAATATAATATTTAGATACCAAAGTCCTCATACATTAATTATATTTTTTGTAAGAGTGATTCGTGAAAATGTCATGGAATTCTCTGTCTTTTAGTTTGAGTCATATAGTCAAATCAAATGACAGCACTAACCAGTGTAAGAAACTGCTTCAAAAATTGTTTTAATTGTCACACATAAAAATAAATAATGGTTGTGTTTCTCTGTATCCTTAACTAACGTATAACTTAATACTCATAAAAATAATCTGTCTATTCATCATCCACATATATACACACAAATCAAATAAAACTACTATGTATATATAGGTATAGTATATATCATCATTATCATCATTAGCTTATTCCATCCATGGTCGAATGTAAGCCTCCTCAATTTGTCTCCAATGAGCTCTGTTTGCTTTTTGCATCCAATCGTGTCCCGCTAATCATTTTATGTCTTCCGTCCATCTTGTCTCTATTCTACATTTGCATCTTTCGTGTTCTCTAGGCCTCCATTCAACTATACGGCGTGTCCATCTGTTATCATTCAGTCTTGCGATATGCCCCTCCCAATTCCACCTTAATATAGATATTCGTTGTATTACATCTGTTACTTTTGAGCTTTTTCGTATCTCGATATTAGGAATACGATCTTGGAGTCTAATATTTAGCATTCTCTTCTCCATTGCTCTTTGGGTTACCTGGAGTTTATTTATTATACTTTTATTTAGAGCCCACGTTTCAGTGCTATACGTTAATACCGGCAGTACACATTGATTAAATACTCTGGCTTTTATTGTATTTGGGATGTCCCATTTTGACAGATTGTTACCTTCCGAACGCAGACCAAGCTAACGAGACTCTTCTATCCAAGTCAGCATTTAAATTATTTTTTGATATTTCGATTTTTTGGCCTAAATATATGAACGTTTGTATCTTTCCTATTCTTTCACCTTCTATTAATAGTTTCTGGCTGTTATCTTCACTTTTGTTGTTCAAATATTTGGTTTTGGTAAAATTTATTTTTAGACCTATTTCTCGAGACTTCTTATTTAATTCCGTCAGCATTTATTGTAATTCTTCTTTTGTGTTGGCGATCAGAGTGATATCTTTTGCGAACCTTAAGTGATTTAATCGTTCACCGGGCATTAGTATTTTCCCACTTTAACGATTTGAACATGTATTCTAGAGTCAAAGTGAACAGCTTTTTGGATATCGAGTCGCCTTGTCTAATTCCTCTTTTAATTTTGAGAATTCTGTGCAGTTATAACAAGCAAGCTTTTTTATGTTTAATTGATTTATAAAAAACATCAATCGATTATAGCTCGACTGTGCTGTACAAAGAAACAGACTCTGCTACATAAAAAAAAAAACATAGAAAATGTCGTCTTAGAGACGATATCGTTGCCCATGGCGAATTCACATAACCGGTAGGCTTAAAAACTGATGCCGATATCTACTTACTTTTTAGTGTATTAATACAGCCACACAAAAAAAAAGTTCATTACCACGAATCAAAATACATGGATCAAGTGTATTTTTCGAAGCTCAATTCGTATCCGAACCATAGTAATAATGTAATGAATGAAGTGTGAAAAATGGTAGATATTTTATAATCTAGAGAAAAGAATACGCATTCAAACTACAGCAAGCTATGTATATTAATTAAACCAAAATCTACCCTTATAGGTGGATGAACAGTACCTTAAAAACTCAAATAACGCAAGTGAGTTTAAATAACATGTTCAAACAAATTCTTATATCTCTTAGGAAAAAATGTCTGAATCTGGTGTGACAACCAGACATTACTCTTAAAGGGTTGAGATTCACCTCTATAGGGTCTAAAAACCAATTCCACCTACGAAGGTATCTCATAAGTTTCAATAACGACGGAAAAAGTTCAAGTTTTAGTAGTTTTAGGCAGAGTGAACAAATATGGAGTAAATTTACTTGAACTAACCGATATACGACTATAAACTACCCTTAGAGGGTGCTAGAAGCTACCCCTATGCTCTAATGATGCACGTTCGGAAAGGATCAAGTACTTTGATCTCATTGTGCCAAATAGAACATCTTCCTAAGAAGGTCGAAAATGATCCCTAGAAAGGGAGGAACTACCCCCTTGGATTGATGTACCTTAGGAGAAAATCTTAGAAAAAATTCAGGCTTACGTAGTTTCAGGCAGGATGGACAAATACAACCTGTTCAAGCGAATTTACTCCATATTTGTTCACCCTGCCTAAAACCTGAACTTTTTTCGTCGGTATTGAAACTTATGAGATACCTCCGTAGGTGGGGGTTGTTTTTTTCACCGTCTCTACCTTTAAGAGTAATATCTGGTTGTCACACCAGAATCAGATATTTTGTCCTTAGAGCTACTAGAATTTTTCCTTTATACATGTACACGTGCATTATTTGAGTTTTAGAGGTACTTTTTAGTCCCTATATGGGTGGAGTTTAATTAATAGGAATAGCTTATTGTAGTTTGAATGCATATTCTCTTTTCTAGACTATAAAATATCTACCATTCTTCATACTTCATTAAAAGTTTATTACTATAGTTTTAGCCCATTTCGAGAGATATTTTTGGCCAAAAAAAATGTACACCAAAAATATTTTTTTTAACTACGGATTCGAATTAAGCGTCGAAAAATACACTAGATCCATGTATTTTGGTTCGTGGTATTGAATTTTTTTTTGTGTAGCTGTGTAATCCATGAGTTTGCAAATTTTGAGAATATAGAATAGAAGATAAAGAAACAAAAATCTTATGTTATATTGACAATGCTTTGCTTTTATGTTTATAAGTTTCTTTACTAATTTAACACAACAGCAATGAAAATTTTGGCAGCAAAATTAAAGTACATGACACCATCCAAAATAGCATTAAGATATAAGTTTCGTATTGACAAAAGACACAAAATGAAATTCAAATATCTCAGCTTAGATATATCGAGTTGTGGTTATATTGACACAGAAGTGAGAAAGTCGTAAAGGTGACGAAAATAGAAAATACTTAAGTGATTTAAATAAATATAACAACCGACATAAAAATAAGACACAACACTGGAGAAATAGCCTTATGAATAGAGGGAGAAGTGACAACATTAGAACGACATGCAAAATAAATAATATGTTTGGTTGAGTAAAGAAGTACGTTAACAATAACAACAACAAAGTTTGTTCAAATATAAATAGAGGCGAAAATGACAAAATATAGTCAATAATGTGAGTACAAATGAGAAAAAAGACAAATAAAGAGAAATTGGCTGAAAAAGATACAAATTATGGTAATTTAACATCTAGTCAAGAGAGCATAAAGGCAGAATTTAGTTCACTTAATGGAAACAACTATATTTAAAGTTTTATAATTTTATTTAACATTTTTTTCTTCAGAATTCACTATTGACCAAATAACGACCAGTTTCGTTCATATCTATAACCCCATATATTGATGAAAAAAATATACAAAAATAAGATAAGATACTGAAGAAATTCATCTTTAATATTATTTTAAATATAATTGGAATTGATAAAATTCAAAAATTGAACTATAAAATGTGGATCATTAGTTCAATTCAATTACTTATTTGAAAATAGTGGTTTATCTCAACACAATTACTCTTAATTTAGAATTATGGAAAAAGATATTCATCAGAAAGAAGCAGTTAATGGCTCTAATTTAATGAATGGAGTTCATTATACTGGAGATAAAGGTATTTTAGTATTTTTTTAAGATTCTTTTATAAAGATGACAATGATCCAAAAAAATTAAATTGCCAATACAGCTATTAAAATTATGGTTTAGTTGGGATTTTATCACATTGCATAAAATTCTAAGGTTTATAAAGCAACCGTAATATGTTACTTCTTAGACCTACTAATTTATTAATTATAATTAATCTTCAAAATTATATTCCAATGGCATCTATATACCATAATTCCCGAAAGATGTCAAGGAATTATGTACTCGCAGTAAACTTGAACGTTTTGATTTATACTTTCTGTCTATGAAAAAACTTAATTCAGTATATTGTAATTTTAATAATTTTCTTCACCTATTAAACAAAATTTGCAGGCTACGTGATGGAAGTCATCAAAAAATTATTCTAACTCTGATTGCTTTTTCTTAGTTTCGTAATTAAACTACCAAATCTGTCACTCTGAGATAATTATTGCATAAATATATTTTTTTTAATTCTTCAACCACCATGTTAATGACAAACAGACTGAAATAGAAAATGAAATATAATATGAGTCTTACTCCATGAATGATTAGATTAAAACTGTTACTGCCAAAAAAAAATGCAGAAACTTCCAAATTTAGAAAGATTTTAATATCTCGTAGGAGAATAAAATAACTTCGAAATTCCAAGCTTGCCTTGCTGAAAAAGGAGAAGTTATATATACATATCGGTTTACAACGTTCTCCGACGTTTTTCAACCTCCAATCTCAGTCTCTTTTGATCGTTCCATTGATCTTCCAGGTTTCCTTCCTCAATTTGCCTGTCTGTCCCCTCTTTCCAATTTGTTCTCGGTCTACCTCATTTTTTCCTGCCTTTTCGTTGCCATTTTAGTATTTGTTTTGGGATTCCATCTTCGTCCATTCTTTGGATGTACCCAAACCATATAAGTTGTTTGGTTAGAATGCCATCTGTCAGACTGAGTTTGATTCGAATCATTTCTTTAATGCGTTCGTTAGTGACTCTTTCTCCTCTAGATATTTCTGCTGTTCTTCTCTAGAATTTCCATCGCTCTCAGTGTGGCTAGCGCTCTTTCCTTCAGAGGCCATTCTTCACAGGTATATAATGTGATACTTTTCATTATGGTTTCATATCTCTCTTTTTGTTGGTTTTATTTATAGATTTATTCCATAGAATGCTGTTTAACAGTTTAATGGCCTTTCTTTCTGCCGTATTTCTCTCTCTTATTGCGTTGTCTAATTTTCCATCCTCCGAAATTTTTATATCCAGATACTTGTAGTCACCGCAGTGTTTTATCGTGGTTCGATCGTCCAATATAAGATATTTTTGTTGCCCTCCAATACATAGATATTCTGTTTTTTTTTATATCGACTTCTAAACCAAATTTTTGCTTTCTCGTCATGTAGTTTAGGTCATGACGATCTTGGGCCATTACCATTTGGTCATCAGCGAAGCATAGCGTGTACAACATGGTGTTAATTAATGGTATCCCACTGGTCTACATTTCTGCTTCCATCTCTTTAGTATATTTTCCAAATATATCTTAAGAAGGGTTGGAGATAAAAAGCATCCTTATTTATTTTCCTGTTTTAATTTTTGTTATGGATTGGTCGTATAGTGTTTTGACAGCTTTAATTAATTCTATGTTAATACTAGTACTTTCCAATGATTGCCAAGCTGCTGTAAAGGAACGCTGTCATATGTTTTTCTTAAGTCAATGAACAGTAAGTGGACTGCTCGGTTTCGTGCTGTCTTTTTTTCTATTTAGGAGAAAATGCGGTCTAATGTAGATCATCTCTTGCGAAAGCCTGCTTGTTCTTCTGCTTTGAAATGTTGATCTTCCTGGATGCCGTAACTGCTATTCCTCGGTGATTATCGCAATTGTTTTTGTCTCCTTTTTTGTGTATCGTGGTCCATTCCTTCGCGATTTCGTTTGTACCTATAGATTTCTGAAATAGTTGTTCCTATAACTTGTCTGTTCCATATTTGAACAATTCTCCCGAGATGTCCCCAGGTCCAGGTGACTTGTTATTCTTTAGTACTTTACATACGGTTTTTATTTCTTCTGCTGTTGTTCTTATTGGTGAACCTAGTACTGTAATTCATTTGGTTCTCAGTCTTCTAGAAAAGGAGAAACAGGACTAATAATTCAAGATTTCGAACATCCTCATAAGGCCTCATAATTGGTGCATTGGTATAACAATTAAAAATAAACGAAAAAAAATCGTATTCTTAGAGTTACCAAAGTGTTCTTCGCATTTGCTGAACCATCCCAGGACGCGTTTCGCCGTATCACGGCTCATCAGCTGGGCTAGGTTCAGCAAATACGAGAACACACTTTTAGTCCTTTATCCAAGTAACTAACGTTAGTTACTTAGCCTTCGAGCAGTAAGCTTGAGAAAGGTGCGCTTCTGCAAATAAGTTGCCAGCCGTGCTGGCCGGTCTACTTGAATGACTTAGTAAGTCGCCGATAGAGTGCAGTAAAAGCATCTATTTGTATAGTTTTCCGTTAGATAAAAAATATAATTGGTATATAAATCTCTATCCGTAAAAATATTTAATTTATGGTAGATTTTTTAGTGATTTCAGTAAAATTGTACGAAGTAAAACTGTCAAGACATTGAAGTCTTTTGAATTTGCAGTAAAAACTTTATACCCTGCTCGCTTTAAAAATTAGTGTTTGGTGGGATTCCAAAGTTTCTTAACACACTATGTTACTGAAATACTTTTATTTTATGGAATTTAACTTGTATCACTAATCCCTAAAGTGCAACAATTGCGACACCTGTGTGGAAAAAGCAATTCAAGTGGATGAGGTTCTCCATGTAAAAGGCCGTTTGAAAAGTGTTGTACAAGGAGTGACAAGCTGAACTTCATACGGATGAGACGTATTAGTGTGACGTGTATTCCTAGCATGCACTGAGGACGTTAAACGAACCATCGAACCATTTCTATGAAAGCAGAATAGACTCAAGTCCCCAACCCCACCCGTTTTTCAATGCTCCGAGGTTGCTGGTCAATTCTGGATCCTCAGTCAGACGAACAGCTTTCTTCTGAGTAGAGACCATCGTTGATCGAATTTGGACTTTGTACTGAAATAAGAGTTGTTGTGGAGTATAAAGCTTGCTAGTTCAAAATAATCTCAACGTTTGAGAAGTTCTCTTTGCTATATTTGAAACATATTCATGCCAAGATATATTTGTTTCCAAATCAACGTTCAGTAAATTGAATGACGATGTTAGAGGGGTCGAGTGCCTCGACATAACTATGTCGGGTTCGGCAACGTTTACTTTTTTAGAAAAAACTACAGTCTGGGTTTTTTTAGGATTAAATTCGACTTAATTACTGTTTCTTCAAGATAGGATTAATTCCAAGTCTAAGTTAATTTGAACGACTTCCTGCCGTCTACGGATATTTGCATGAGTAGTCGATGTTTAAAAATTCAAAGTTGTTGTTTAAGAGTTGTTATTTAATATTATCAAATTTAAAATGTAATTTTTAAATTTCAATATAAATAATAAAAATTTGTTTGAAACCAGTTCCTAAATGTCTAAATGGCAAAAAACGTGAAAAGAGAATATAATTGTTAAGCAGAAGTGTAAAATCACTCTTTCATGAATAGAATTCATTACACTGTAAATTAAGGTATTTGGTATTTTCAATAATAAATAACCGACCAAGTGCGCAAGTTGGACATGCGCAATTAGTGTTCTATACGTTAATTGCTTTCAAAATAAATTTTTTTGTTACATAGGTATAAAATGATCAATGACTTCACAAAACATACCACGAATGAATTTTCAGCAAAGTTTTTTTCCGATCTTTACTGAAAACTGATGACCTTGAAATTTTTGTTTTTTTATATACCAGATAAATTATTAAAGTAATGAACTCGTGATAATATAACATATATGTGGAGAATTTTTCAGAATCTTTTTAAAATTTTTTAATCAGTACTTTTCGAGATGAGGGGGGGCAGCGATTTTTGGCAATTTTTTAAAAACAATATAAAGAAAAGTGTGCGCAAGTATTACATTATATATATTTTAGAAAAAAATTTTTTCACTCCCGATTTCACCCCCCAAAACTAACCCCTTAAGAAAAATTTAACTTAAAAATTACACGGCTCTGATAAGGCCATCAATTCCTATGTTAGTACCCAATTTCAACTTTCTATGTCAAATACTTTCCAAGAAAATCGGATGTGACAGACAGACAGACAGAAGGACAGACATCGAAGTGATCTTATAAGAGTACGGAACACTAAAAAACTAACTAATCCAAAAAATCAAATTGAAAATTAAACAAATCTTAACTTTGTTTTTTTAATCAATGTCATAATATACGAAAACTGGAAATTTATATCTTTTGGTAATTTAATACTCAAAATATCTTCAATTAAAATTAATTTACATGAAGATTGTACACAACAATAACACTATCTGATTGAAAGTGTACATCTGTAATTTAGAAATGATATTCATTATTTATGATTTTAAGACCAAAATTATAACAATAAAGTCATACATAGGCAATTAGCTGAAAGATATGTGTCCACATTTGCTACAAGTAATTATTATTACTATTAATATAAGGACACGTTTGTATAATAATACGTTTTTAAAATTCTTAAGTAGAGGTTTGAAAAAATCCAAATGTTGAATATTTTCTTTAAGTACTTATGTATCACTTCATAAATTATTTCACATTATATGTAATTTTTCTAGTCTCCGGATATGTTTTATTTTTATCTATTTTCTTATCTTATCACTTTGATTTTTACGTTATCTTTTAGAAGACACTCAATATTTTAGGTTTTTATCCATAATTAATACATAATATCTAATATATTCTAGAGTTCCGTAAGGAAAGGATCGGGGTTCTTCAAAGATTTTAAACCATTTTCTGACGTATATCGATAATATGGTTCGTATTATGAAAGAGACTCAAGCAGCCGCATTTCCTACATATAACATTATTGTTTTGATTCCGGCATATATCGGTAGTAGAGCTGTAGATGATTTATTAGATCGTACTTTTTGGCCAATTCTTAAGGTGTTACTTTTACTACTTGCTTCTGTCTGACTAAAAAAGTATTATGAGAGATATCTAAGCAGCCGACTATGTATCCGTTGTTTGCTCACGCCTTCTACATTTCTAACAGAAACCATTGACTTTTTGCTTCATACCTGAATAATTTTTTGTTCAGGATACATAATCTTATAATCAAATAAAAAAAAACTCGGTTTCAAGAATAGTTCACCTATTCTAAATAAATTAACGAGGTTCCGTTAATAATCGTATTCATTTGAAATTTAGCGAAACCTTTACCTTAAAACTGTCAGCGTCCAGTTCATATTTGCAGTTGTGCGACAAAACAGTGACCATAAGTCTTTACGGCTTTTTGTAGCAGTTTACCTCTGAAACATTTGAAATATGTTTTATTATAACTTCTTGAAATGACCCTGCATCGTCGACTTTTCTGTTTTGCTTTTTTACGGCTGAGGATAACTGGTAGATTTTCAATTCTGAGAGTACCGTGTGAATTTTTCTATCTGGGTCATCCAAGTTCACATTAAATAGTCCTAAGGTAAGTACAGGAATTTCCCAGATGTTGCTAGCATTCACTAAATTAATAGAGTTAAGATGAATATTGAGTAGTTCGTTGAGCCTTTCTTTTAAGATTCTTTTTCGGATCTGTGTGGTTAACTACTCTAATTTGCATAATTCCAAACTATATGTATCACTTGAGTTTAGTGACTCGATCTATTCTCTAGATTTAGGGTCAATCAATTTTTGCCTTTTGAGATATTAATTATTGAGCAGATATAGCGGCCGAATGACAACTACATATCAGTGCGTCAGAGTATTGTTCTGATAAGCGAACAAAATATGACTTATTTATGGAATAGAGTTTTATGAAACCTATAAATATCGTAATATCCACAGATGGTCTTTTAAATTAAAAAGGCAGCCGTAGCCATAATAATTTTAGATTGCTAAGACTAATTCTCTGACAGAAGTTTTGCAAGAAGTAAAACACTATTTAAATTTCCACTAAATTTTTTTTTATTTTTAACACCATGATGTTTCGTTGTACAACAACTTCTTCAGATGGTTTGCTCTGACAGATACCACTTCCGAAGTGAACTCTCTTCATTATCCTACAGAGATATTAGGCGTGTTGATTGTAGATGGGTGAATTTTGTAGATCTCTAACACTTTTCTTAACCACTCGTGTAACTGTATCAAAGATTTGGGTATAGCCAATATAGCATAAATCTAAATTTTTTAATTTCGCTTTATCCTGCTCGAGGGTGGCGGATAAAAATTATCGGTTATCCATTGTATTCCATTATCTTGTTGGTGCTACTTTGGGCATGATTATATCTCTTGAAACCTGCTAGTTTTTTTTTTAATTTTAACTCTTCTGTTCTTTTTTGAAGCACTTGAGGTATGGTAAGACTAGATATTGGATAATTGTCTTTACGTAACTCTGTAAATCACGACTCCATCAATGAAGTTAGAGTTGACACTGTTTTTATGTTTTAATTCGGTTGATAGGTTTTTGTATATTTTTATTTTATCTATCTGTTTCATATCAGTTGGGTTAAAGGAACCTCATGTCTGTAATAACAGCTGTTTTATGTTTGTTTCTCAATTCGTTTATCCCAATATAATAAGGAGTCTGGAGATTCAAAGCCGAATATCAATAATACGGTAGTAGGAGTTTTATTAGATGATAATTTTTGACAAAGTGTATTACTCTTGCTACTTGTTTGTATCTAGCTGCGTAAACATTATGAGAGGGAGCTAAGTATGGTAGGTGATATTATTTCGCTTCTTGGCTCTCCCACATAAATCATTCATGATTCGCATGCTATATTTATAGTTCTCGACCGGGTTACCCGATCCGGATTTGAATTAAAAAACTTTTCAGTTTTGGGAAATAGTTAACCTCATTTTAACTAATTTTTTTTCATTATCCATGGTATTCACTTAAAGTTCAGAGGAATATTGATGGTGAAATATTTTCTTCTCAAGGTTAAGTTTAGGGCGAAATAGTCATCATCATAGACTCTTTTTATCTCTTGATATAACCTTTTTCAGCTAAGCGTGGATTGTAGGCCCTAAATTTAATTAGTAGTTTGCGAGTCTTTCTATTTAGGTCACGCAAACCCACATCTGCAGTCGAAAAGGAAAGGGTAGCATTCCTTCAAATGAGTCTTTTATGTTCTACTTTACAAAGTCGAATCGTGGATGATCAACGAAGCAGTAATGAGGAGACTAAATGCCTTCGAAATTGGGTTGTACCGAGATTTTTTTTTATGGGTCTAGCACACGTACTACAGGGAAGTTGTTCTTCAATCACTGTAAATTGTACTCGGTAGGAAACACAGCCCTGGGAAAATTATTCCAAAGGGATGTTCTCTATATAAAAGACTGCTTGAAAAGCGTTGTACGCGAAGTAACAAGCTGAACATCAGACGGATGTGAAGTATTAGCGCGACGTGTATTTATAACATGCACCGCTCTGGGAGGAATTAGGCGGGCTACATCCTTCGAACACTTTCCATGAAAATATTTGTAGAACAGACTTAAGTCGCCCACCGTCCTTCGATGTTCCAGCGAATCAAGGCCGCCGGTCAGTTTCCGGGTCTCCAATCAAACGAACAGCTCTTCTTTGAACAGAATCCAACAAATACAGTGTGTGTTTGGGAATGGAGCCCCAAACATGGGAGCAGTATTCTATAGTTGGTCGAATTTGAGCTTTGTAAAGAATTAACAGTTGTTGTGGAGTGTAAAGCTTTCTGGTTCGAAATAGTATTCCCAACTTTTGAGAAGCTCTCCTTTCTATGCCTGCAACATGTTCACGCCAGAAAAAACTGCAGCCTGGGTAGCATTAAATTCTACTTGGTTACTGTCACTTCAAGATAGAATCTCTTCCAGGTCTTTGTTAAGTTCAACGACCTCCTGCTGTCTGCGGATATTCGCCTGAGTAGCTTAGCCAATAGTCCATCGTGCCAAACACGGTCGAATGCCTTGGATATGTCTCCAAAGTGTTCAATTGCGTCAGAAGAGCTCCTGTTGATCTATGTTTACGAAAGCCATATTGGTGATCGCTAATAATGTTGAATCCTTAAAGATATTTTTGAAGATGCTGATTGATAACCTTTTCCATGACTTTCGATCTTATTGAAAGCAGTGTGACTGGTCGGTAGTTATTTGGCAAGATCTTCTTGCCTTTTTTAGCTATCGGCTGAACTGTGGCACATTTCCAGCAGGAAGGAAATATTCCCATTTTATAGGATATGTTAAAAAGTCTACAGAAAACTGGTGTTAGTTCCCTCGCGAGATATCTTGAAAATTCAGTGTACACATCATGTAACTAATAACGATGTGTTCAGGAGAATAGGAAAGGAGCTGGAACTGTTCTGGATGCTTAAAAATCGCAAAATTGGACACGTCATGAGGCACGACCGGTATAGATTGTTTCAACTAATACTTCAGGGCAAGCTTGAAGCAAAAAAAAAGCTAGGCAGAAGACGACACTCCTGGATGAAAAACCTACAAGACTGGTTCGGTCGCAGTTCAATACAGTGTTTTCGTGTTGCTGCTTATAAGATTAGAATAGCTCTGTGAACCGTTAACGTCTAGAACGGATGAAGTACTATTACAAGAAGAAAATTAGTTATTTATGTAGTCCAAAGGAATATTGTGTTGGAATTTTGGAATCTTGAGTAAAATAACACTATACAGTAGATATCACTACAAAATCAATCACTTGAAACGTGATTTGCGTTAGTGTAGGACTTATACAGGTATTGATTACAAATAAAGCTAAGGTTAGCATTGAGTAGTTCGTTGAGTCGTCACATGCTTTTTTAAATTTTTATTTTTTTTGATTGGTGTGATTATCTATTCTATTTCATGTGACTCTACAGTATTTCTACGCGTTACCTGAGTTTAGAGCCCTAATCTCTTTTATACGTTAAGGGACTCTATCATTTTTGTCTTTTTGAGTTTTTAATAGTCAGCACTTGTCAAGGCTAATTGACTTCTGCGTATTTTTCCAATGGAGCTTAGTTGCTCTAATAAGGGAAAAAAGGTGCGACTTGTTTTCGAAATACAACCCAAAATGCTGCACATAATTTAAATTAGAGAAGCTACCATCAATCAGCTGTTTATTGTATTTCACTTTTTTTCTGTGCATTCCTTCAGCTGCATTTGTCTAATTGACGGCCCTTGGAAAGTACTATTTGTTATTATAACTACTCCGTCTTGCATATTTCTTTGTTTTATTTAGATTTTTAGACAAAATGTGTTTTTTAGGATACTGAATAGAAAAATCTTAAATCGAGCAAGAGACTTAAAACAAAATTAAATGTGTTTAAAAAAACGAATTAACGCCAAATTAACATGAAGGCAGCGACAGTGAAAAACAGAGAAATTACTTCGTATTCCTATATTCTAAAACAGGAATATCACACACTCATACTTCTATATAAATTCTGTAAATAAGTGCGTAATAATCAATGTTATCTTTTATATTATTATTAATATAATATTTTTACAATATATGTAGTGCTTATAATTTGTCAACGAAAAATACTGTATTTATTTAATAATAAGTTTTATTGCGACTTATTTAAGATCTCATATAACCTTTATTTCAAGAAGTAAATTGTCAGACCAGTGATATTATTGATGCTGGTGAACCAACTCTAAAAACTGAGGTTTTCATCCTTTCAGCTTGTTTAATTTTTCATCTATTTTCACTTTCTTTGTTGAGAGAAGTATTGTATTGGTAAAGAAAATCACTGTCCAAATTTCTTTTATTATGCACGCTGCAAAGTTCCTAAATTACAAAATCTACTTTCATCGATCTGTAGATCTGCGGTTCTATTGTCTTGGTAACTCTGAAATGAAAGGAAGTACCAATGTCATATTTGGAACACATTTAGTACATGAAGTAGAATAGAAGCCTATAGCGCTAGCGTTTTAGAGAAAGGGGGGAAAGGAGTTAATAAATTTTATAGACATAATACATACATTTTTACATACGTTCAAACCAATAAGCATATAGAAGGAAAGTATTATGTAGAAAAATCTATTTGATTAAGAGAATTACATGAAAAATCAACAGTATAATTTTACTGTTTCCGTATTTTCGTTTAGATGAAAAACAATTTTTAAATTTAGTTATTACACACAGAGAAGATAGTTTCCAATATATCCTGTTAAATCTCAAATTAAGTGTTTTTAAACGCCAAAAATTTAAAGATCATGTTCAAATATATTTTTTGGTATCTGGAATAGGAATAAATATGTAATAAATAATTATAATAGATAGAGGTGAGGCTACTGCTTTAATTTTAGTAGATTATAACGAGGTATTTGACACATTACAGATAACTTGCTTCTCTTAATTTTACTCTTTATTGGATTTGGAAACGATGCAATTACGTTGGTGAGTAAATATTTAATAAATAGAATGCAAAAGTGTATCATTATTTTGCATATACACCTGTAAGTTTATTAGTTGTCTTAAGTATTTGAAGGCCGACTTATACGCAGATGACACATAATTATACGCATTGTTAATCCCGCAGGAATTGTGATGCTAGTAGAATTTTTCGAGAAACATAACTTAGAAATAAATGCATCAAAATCAACTTTTAAAATGTTCAGAAACATACACTATTACAATATAAATTGGTGCAGATGAATTTTCACCCTTTGAATCTTGCAGAAATTTAGGATTATTTATTAATAACATCTTAAGGTTTTAACCTGATATTAAGACATGTATTCAAACAACCTATGCAAATTTAAAGAGATTGTCTCCACCTTTTATCAAAATCACAGAAAATGGACCTTACAGATTAATTGATTTTTAGCCATTTCAACTTTCCTGACGCTGTTTACGGTCACTGTATTATTAAAAAAGATTAAGAAAGAATTCAACGCGTCAAACGTCCTGTTTAAGATTTGTAAACACTTTTCGTCGAACAGATCCTATTTCTTAAAAGTTAAATGAAACAGCATGGTTTTCTATGGAGAATCGCAGAAAATTACGTTCAGCCATTTGGTTTCCTTCAGCAATACTTTTTAATTGGCCCTCGTATCTAGCAGCTGATAGAACTGACACACTTAATTTAAGGTATGGTGACTCCACCTCATGCCACTGCTTTTTTTCAGAGATTCGTTTTTTCCAGTGTCTATAAACTTTACAAAAATATTCCTGAATGTTTTAAAACTTTATCAGTGATAGCATTTAAATATTAATTTAAAAAGTGCTTGCTAAACTCCGTAGAACATACACAGTGACCTTAAACTCATGTAGTATTACGAGGAAAGATAAATATATTTATTCTCACTTTTTGAGCATGGCGCGTGCAATGATAATAGGCAGGACAGTAAGAGAAATACCTGTATCAGTTTTCTAAAAGGGTTAAACCAGAATCTGTCTAGTGTTCACTTATCACTTTGGTGTCTGTCCGTCTATCCGTCTGTCCGTCTGTCTGTCTGTCCATCTGTTACATTGGTGGCCTCATCAGAGTTTTGAAAGTTAAAATTTGACTTAGGAGGTTAGTTTTGGGGGTGAAAACGGAAGTGAAAAAATTTTTTTTTACTAGGTCATCGAGTGGGGTGTCAAATGAAAGCTTGTAAAAACACGAGTTCAAAATTATATATAATGCCTTACACGCGCAAACTTTTCTTTGTATTATTTCGAAAAAATCGCGAAAAATCGCTGTCCCCCCCTTTATCTCGAAAAGTACTGATCGAAAAATTTTGAAAAAAATTCTGGAACATTCTTCACGGGGTGTAGATTGAACCAAAATTATCACGAGTGCATTACCTTTAATAATATATCTGGTATATAAAAAAAACAAAAAGTTCATGGTCATCAGTTTTCAGTAAAGTTCGGAAACAAACTTTGTTGAAAACTCAATTGAAGTGTGTTTTGTGAAGTTACTGATGATTTAATACCTCCGTAACAAAAATTTTTATTTCAGAAACCAATCAAATTGATTTTAACCTCATTTTTATTATAATATATATATATATATATATATATATATATATATATATATATATATATATATATATATACATATATGACAAAACAAGATTATTTTTGTATTATTTTTATATATAATTCGTTTTTTAGTGTTCCGTACGGAACACTTATAGGATCACTTCGGTGTCCGTCTGTCACATCCGATTTTCTCCGAAACTATTTGACATAGAAAGTTGAAATTTGGTACTAATATAGAAATTGATGGCCTCATCAGAGCCGTGTTGTTTTGACAGTTAAATTTTGACTTAAGAGGTTAGTTTTGGGGTATGAAATCGGAAGTGAAAAAAAATTACCATGTCATCAAGTGGGGTGTCAAATGAAAGCTTGTGAAAAAACACCAGTTTAAAAATATATATAATATAATACTTGCGCACACTTTTTTTGTATTATTTTTAAAAAATCGCCAAAAATCGCTTTCCCCCTTACCTCGAAAAGTTCTGATCAAAAAATTTTGAAAAAATTCTGGAATATTCTCCACAGGGTGTAGATTGAACGAAAAATTATCACGAGTGCATTATCTTTAATAATTTATCTGGTATATAAAAAACAAAAATTTCGAGGTCATCAGTTTTCAGTAAAGATTGGAAAAAAACTCATTTGGGGTGTATTTTGTAAAGTAATTGATTATTTTATACCTTCATAACAAAAATTTTTATTTTAAAACAATCAACGTATGGAACACTCCAACGTGCACTTGACGGGTTATTTATTATTATTATGTATATTTTAAAACTGCACAAATTGGTAAATAAAACACTATTATTATTACAAAAAGTTCTTCTTTCTCACATTTGATCAATGTGGTTCCATGTTTGGCTGACGGGCCAAAACCAAGTCAGCACAAACGCTATTACTATTCCGTATTAAGGAATGACCTGACAATGTTACATGTTTTCAAAATCACTGACTTTTGAATGTTTCTGTGTATGTCTGTGTTGAGTCCTAATTGCACTAAATGTGGTGTGAATGTTATTGGTGTAAGGCCTGTGGCTGATATAATGAGGGGGAGAATGATGACTTTTTCTTGTTTCCATAGCCTTTTTATTTCCGTTGCAAGGTCTGTGTATTTGGAAATTTTTTCTGTGTATTTCGTTTTGGATGTTTGTGTGGTTGGGACAGCTATGTCAATTAGATAGGTGACTTCTATTATTATTATTATTATTGTAAAAAAAAATTGCCGATTCATTTGGGTTACCGAAAGTTTGAAAATTCATAATGGAAATCAAAGTAAATGTACACCTTAAATATACACGGTAGTTTTTAAGCTACCTATTAACCATACGTTGTTTGTTGTTGTAAGTGACGTTGTTTACCTAAATTATAACTCCTAAACTTAGTCAACAAAAATGAGTCTATTATTCTAATATATTTCTGACGTATAACCTCGTCAACGAATTAGTATTTTCAGTTAATTAGAAACTTATATACGTATTTAAAATACTCCTCTTCATAATGTCCCTTTTTATATGCTTCAGAAATGTAAACTTTCATTTCAAAACATATCTTAAGCTTTTTGTATAATCAACTTTTTCACCATAAGTTAGTGATCATGATAATGGGTTGGATTATTAGTATGAAAAAGTCAAATTCAGTATTTACTTTACTTTACCATTTTTATAGTAAACATCTTTTTGAATTTACACCCAGTGCATTGTTTATTTCAAGTTTTATTATTCTTCTTCTTTCTACTCCGTTTTAGGCATATTTGCCTGTTCCTTCTTCGTCACTTGTGCTTTTCTTTAGATTGTCGCTCCATCTTTTTCGTGATCCTCCCAAACTTCTCCTACCTGACGACTCGTGCTATTCTAACCATCCTCCCCTCATCTGTTCTACTAATGTGTTTGTTCCATTTCGTTTTTCTGCTTTGTACCCAGTCATTTATGTTCTGTATCTTGCATGCTTTTCTTATATCATGGCTTCTTGCCTTGTCCAATAATGTTTCCCCGCCATTCTTCAGATTATCTTTATTTGGCTTGTCTCTAGTAATCTTTTAATTGTTGATGTGTTTGACGATTCCCTGCGGTGTACGTCATTATAGGTCTTACAAACGTCTAGTAAATCCTTGATTTGGTTTCGATCACGATCTGCTTATTTTTCCATATTGTATCGTTTAGACATTTCGCAATTCTTATTGCTTTTGTTGTTTAGTGCCTCACCTCCGTTTCCACGTCACCATATCCGGAGATTTCTATTCCCCAGTATTTAAAGTTTATCTCTTTTTGTCTTATAAGTATTTTAGATGTTGTCATGCATTTCGTTTCTGAGGCAGATATGACCATGTTCTATTGTTCAGCTATGTAGTTGAAACTGTGAAGGAGTCTCTGAAGGTCAACTTAGTTTACTGCTATCAGCACAGCGTCATCGGCATAGCACAAGTTTTATTTTTTCTGAAAATTTCAGGTCCATGGTTTGGTATAAGACATGTCATGATTATCACGATGGCACTTGGAGGATGCACAGTTGTTGGTACAACGGCTCTATTTTCAATAGCTATAGTAGCGATGACCACAAGTAATACAACTTCCAACTCAGATATACCGGTAAGCTTTCTTATTATTTATTCACCTTTTTCTAGCTAATTTACACAATGAAGTAGACATTCTTAAAATTTAGAAAACACTCTAAATTTTTTAAAACATAAATCACCATTTCCTTGAGTGCTGTTTTCTATTCCGCTCACGCTGACGATCACTTATCATTCCGACCTTCATATTTATCACAGAAAACCTAGGGAACCGTTATCAACTTGTCAAGAAATGATTATAGTGTTTGTCGTACCACACAAGTTTCTTATGTTGCGGCAGCACGTTATTTTTGATCTCATCCAAGTCGCCCTTTGAACTTCTCTTGGAGTATGTTTCATTTTTTGTTATTTTATGATATTTGTAAGTTCCCTTCTCACAACTTTTCGTAAAACTTCATCATTGGATATGCGATATTTTATAATAGAATTAGAATACAGTGACCGGTTTCAGATTTCTGGGAATGAAGAGATTTTTAGGGAAAAAAGTTCTTCAGTAACATAATTCCTTTGATAAATAGTTTAGACTATCTCTCTGGATTTGGGCGCTAGAGACGATACTGTAGACTCGTTGTTGTAAGTAATGTCTAATCCAATTTTTGATCTTTTTTTCGTCTACATTTACAGAAGATGTAAAGAAGTAACAAAGCAGGAACCAAGGTAATAGTGCAGATTGTAAACCGTGGGAAGTATTATTTCTTGGTGTTATGGTGACGGACACAACTGTGACTCGATGGCTGACAGTATAATGAAGTGCATGAAAAAAGGGATGCCATTCCTAGTGGAACCTAAATTTATCATAACATATTTCGAAAACTTGTGTGCACTGAACATAAAGACTAAATACTCTTTGAATTTCAAAAGAACCGTTAAATTTGTTTTGAGTTTTATCTTCAGTATGTAACTCTTGAATGTATACTATATTTCCGGATTTATATTCTGGATTGCTTTCGGAAAATCATCTGCCAAAATTAATTTCTTTTTTCTTGTTTTTAATAGTTAGATAATAGTTCCATTTATGTACTGATCTGTTTTAGGAGGTACGCTATACATATGACTGACAATATTCCGTAGAACATTGGTTTTATTCTTGAGATAGTTTTAACAGATAAACACGTAGGGGATAATACTGAAGGGATTAATTAAGATATATATTAACCCTTTAATGCGATTTTGGAGTACTACTATGCTGTAAATAGTTTGAAATATATTACAAGAAAACCGTTATTTGAAAGTGATTAAGTTTGAAGTTTTGTTTGGTTTTCCTTTTAAGCCAGAGTTTGGAGGATGGTTGTAAAGTTTTTTTTAATACGACACTAAATGAAAGTTAAATTTATAGACATTCACATATGCATATAAAATGTTTAGTCTATTGTTGAAAGTAAATCGGGGCTCGTTCGGTAATTTTTTGTGTCGTTATAGGTCCTACACTAGAGACGTAAGATCTATGAAATTGCAACATTATAGATTCGAGACATTTTTTATTTCTTAGCAGTTCCAGAAATTTTATGTTGAGCAACTCTATTTCTAAGTTTTTTATGTGGTGAGCGTGTTAATACGAAAGCATTTAAAAATATACCTTCAAATTCAGGAATGACAGAAAATCGTTCTAATAATTTATACGGTTCTAATTTCTGATGCATAGTATTTCCACGAGCCAAGTGACCGTGTCTTATATCTAGTATGGTGATTATTATTATATTATAACTATTTTGTTTACTTAATATTACGTAAATTTAAAGAATTAGAAGTCGTAAAAATATTTGTTATTGTCTCAAAAGTTAAGCCGGATAGAACTGTAAAAAATCAAGCAGTTTTAAATAATATTTATGAATTAGAAAAATGAACGAGATGATTTATTAACTTACTTACACTAAAAAGATAATACGACTAGTTTCGTATGGTCTATGTGTTTCTTTCTTAGTTTTGCTTTGAGGTGTGTCGATGTTCTCTGATAATGTGTTTTAGGGCATATCCAAGCTTGAGTAAATCGAAGATTATTTTTTGGAGAGCTGATTGTCAAAAAAAATTTTTTTTGAGACAAGCTAGATTATAATACATGATTTACGGGTATTAATTTGGATCCAGAATCATGGCCGTAACAACAACTTTTCGACCATTACAAAAGATGAATAATGACCTTGTATGCCAGTTTCTTAGAACTAGGCCAATCAATTTTCTAGAAACCTTGCTGGTTAATATAATACCATATATCAACAACAGGCCACAATAATCAATAGCAAAATTCTTATTTTAATTATTTAAGGCATTTTGGTAACACAAATTCTACTTTCACTTATTCAGAGAACTAAATTTTTACAAGTTCCAATTTAATTATTTAGAATTTACAATTTAATTTTATTTCATAATATGATCTCAGTTAATTTAGTAGTCTTGTTAGTAATTCCAATGTAGTTACTTTAACTATTATTTTGGTAACAAAAAATATTCTCAAAATTTATAATACTGAAATATACTGAAGTACTCCCAATATATAGATTGATAAAATAAAGTCCTGTGATTTTATTTGGAAGAGAAAGACAAAAAAATATATAACAATTACCCATGAACCACTTGCAGACAAGTATAAACAGTATTAAGGTAAAAAAATCCGAAGGCACATTACCGTAAAACCATAATACAAGCAATTGTTATTAAAAAAAAAACTTCCACCATAGTTTAGGGGTCTAAATTATTATGATATTTCTCAGTCTTAACTTAATAAATAAATTTGATTATGGTGCAGTTAATGTATTTTCTGGCACTGTATTTTAAAAACGACAACAATTAAAATAAGCTCCTCTTTGGTAGAAGGTAGTTTTATGCTCTTCAGATCTTCTATAGTTTTTAAATTAGGTTTCATACCTATTGCTTTTTAGTGTTCCGTATGGAACACTTATAAGATGACTTCGGTGTCTGTCTGTCTGTCTCTCCGTCTGTCTGTCTCTCCGTCTGTCTGTCACAACCGATTTTCTCCGAAACTATTTGTCATAGATAGGTGAAATTTGTAATAATATAGGAATTGATGGCCTCATTAGAGCCATGCAGTTTTGAAAGTTAAATTTTAACTTAGGGGTGAAATCGAAAGTGAAAAAAAATTTTTTTTTTACTAGGTCATCGAGTGTGGTGTCAATGAAAGCTTGTGAAAACACGAATAAAATATATATATATATATATATATATATATATATATATATATATATATATATATATATATATATATATATATATATATATATATATATATATATATATATATATATATATATATATATTATATATATATGATATATATATATATATATATATATATATATATATATATATATATATATATATATATATATATATATATATATAACATATATACCTATAATGTAATTCTTGCGCACACTTTTCTTTGTATTGTTTTTAAAAAATCTTTAAAAAAAAAAAAAAAATCGCAAAAAAAAAAAAAAAAAGTCGCACCGCTTAAAAAAAAAAAAAAAAAAAAACGCTGTCCACCCCCCTTATCTCGAAAAGTACTTATCGAAAAATTTTGAAAAAATTCTAGAATATTTTTCACGGGGTGTAGATTGAACAAAAATTATCACGAGTACATTACCTTTAATAATTTATCTGGTATATAAAAAAAAAATTCAAGGTAATCAGTTTTCAGTAAAGATTGGAAACAAACTTTGTTGAAAACTCATTCAGAGTGTGTTTTTTGAAGTCACTGATATTTTATACCTCCGTAACAAAATTTTTTATTTTAAAAGCAATGAACGTACGGAACACTAATTGCGCAAGTTCAACTTGCAATTGATCGGTTATTTATTCATAGAGCGTAAAAAGTTTCTTGTAAAATTTTGAATGTCCGCAACTAGTTATTTAAATTGTTATAGAGAAGGAATAGAGAGAAGAGAAATAATACGTAGTGTTTAATGCTTGTTCAGAAATACTAAAAATTCGTACTTATTTTTTTTTTTATGTAAGTTATATTTACTATTTTTATGATAATGAATGTGGGATTACGGTATTAAACTATTGCGGTTCTTTCGAATAAATCACTCATAATTTTGCTTAAATATTCAAAAATTGTAGATATATGTAGATCTCTGTTTATGAATCTACTCAAAGAGTATCTTGATACACAACTTCATGACTATTCTGTATCATTTGATATGTTTTAAGGTCAGTTTTGCTAATAATGCATGGTGAAGGAATATCAAGTATCAAAATCAGCCTTAAAAAGATTTGGTATTGTATTGTTTTTCCAGATAAGACAATTCTCAAAACATTCCCAAATATTTAACGTCCTATGACCAGTTAATCTCTTGGTTATCAACTCTAACTCTTGTTAAAGGCAATATGCGTGCGTGCGCTTTGCTGAAATAAAGGACTTTAGTTTGATTCAGTTTCAGCTTACTTTTCCAATACCTTATCCGCGGCACTAATTGATTTTTCCTAGCAACCACTCTTGGTTGTTTCGAAGCTACAATGTCGTTCGCAAAAAAGAAAAAGGTATTTTGAAAGAATTTTGGGATATCTGCAATAATAAAGTGGTCTGTTTAGTATATTTCGAGATAGTGTTTCGTAATAATGATCAGTTATATATTTTGGAAATATAGTCATATTTTGTGAAATAAACATTTTTAAAAACGTATAGAGCAGCTACGGTTAAAATTGAATGTTCTTTAAGCATATTCGGTAACTTCGCTTTCTTATAAGATCAGACAATATATTCAATGTATGATTCCATATCTCAGATTGATATATGTTACACTGATCAGAAAACAAAAAAATCTTTACTGAAAAATCTTTGAAATTTTTTTTTATACCAGATAAATTATTAAAGGTAATGCACTAGTGATAATTTTCGTTTAATCTACATCCCGTGGAGAATTTCCAGAATTTTTTCAAAATTTTTTCATCAATAATTTTCGAGATAAGGGGGGTACAGCCATTTTTCGCGATTTTATTTTTTTTTTTTTTAAAAAAACACTAAGAAAAGTGTGCGCAACTATTACATTATATATATATATATATATATATATATATATATATATATATATATATATATATATATATATATATATATATATATATATATATATATATATATATATATATATATATATTACTCGTGTTTTCACAAGCTTCCTATTTCACCCCCCAAAACTAACCCCTTAAGTCAAAATTTAACTTTCAAAATTACACGGCTCTGATGAGGCCATCAATTCCTATATTAGTACCAAATTTCAACTTTCTATGACAAATAGTTTAGGAGAAAATCGGATGTGACAGACGGACAGACACCGAAGTGATCTTATAAGTATGGAACACTAAAAAGTATATGATTAGACTAACCTTAACAAATTTCGATAAAAATTCCTAACGATTTTGGTCTGAAGTAAACTAATCACTACTCAGTCCACAGTGATATTTCCAGTATCAACACTACCGCCTCTAACTGAAAATACCATCAAAGTAGTTTTTCCGTTGTTAATAATCGATTTATTGGCAAATATTCACAATGATACAAGAGAATAATTATATTAGCCATAGTATTCATTTCCATGTAGTTTAGTACATGTTTGTGTCGTCGGCATAACACATAAGAAGAACTGCCAGACAAACAATAATATTATAAAGGTCATTCGAGAAAATTATAAAGTAGTTCTAAAATCGGACACTGAGGACTCTTCACAAATACCCTGAAAACCTCAGACACAGCCAAAGAGGTGACAAGAACATGTTGCTTTCGTCCCCCAAGATAAGACCGAAACCACTTTAATACGACTCCCCTTATTATTGACATTTTGTAAAGCAGGACATCGTAATTTATAGAGTCAAAATCCTTAAATAAATCAACGAAAAGAGCGACTCTAAAAGATCAACGCACCAAATAACTTTATTTATAGAAGTAAGAGATCAGTGTCACTGTTTCTATCTATATTAAAACCGTGTTGAGATTTGTGTATATTGTATATAATTTTTAAGTTTGAGTTAAGTTTAAAATTTATTACTGACTGAGGAATAATAAATAACACTATGCACCACACATCTTGAATGGTGGCTCGTATTAGGTTCATCTATAATATATATAAAATGCAACGTCTCTCTGTCTGACTGTCCTGTCTGTCCGTTAGTGCGCTTATCACTGGAGAACCACTTATCCGATTTACGTACTTTTTTTTTGAAACATACATATGTTCTCTGGCCAGGTTATAGGCTATATTTTATTACGATAGGTAGCATAAGGAATTAGCAGTGACGATAATAGTGAATAAAGTCGGAAAAAAGTTTGCCTCTAGCGCGTTCCCTTGCAATACACAGCCTAAACCATTAAATATGGAACAATATTATGTAGCAGAAAATATCTATAATCTATAATCTATAATATATATAAAATGCAATGTCTCTCTGTCTGTCTGTCTGTCCATTAGTGCGTTTATCACGCGAGAACCACTTATCCGATTTACATGTCTTTTTTAAATTCATACATATATTCTTCGGCCAGGTTATATAATAATAATAATGATAATCTATATCTATAATATATATAAAATACAACGTCTCTCTGTCCGTTAGTGCGCTTATCCGTCGAGAACCACTTATCCGATTTACGTGATTTTTTAAATTCGTACATATGTTCTCTGACCGGGCTATAGATATATATTTTATTACATCCATAATATATATAAAATGCAACGTATCTCTGTCTGTCTGTTTGTCTGTTTGTCCGTGTCCCGCGCTTATCACTGAAGAACCACTTATCCGATTTACGTACTTTTTTTTTAAAACATACATATGTTCTCTGGCCAGGTTATCTATAATCTTCTATCTATAATATATATAAAATGTCACATCTCTCTGTCTGTCTGTCTGTCTGCCTGTCTCTCTGCCTGTCTATCTGTCTATCCGTTAGTGCGCTTATCACTGGAAAACCACTTATCCGATTTACGTGCTTTTTTTTTAAAACATACATATGTTCTCTGGCCAGGTTATCTATCTATATATATATATATATATATATATATATATATATATATATATATATATATATATATATATATATATATATATATATATAAAGCAACGTCTCTCTGTTTGTCTGTCCGTCAGTGCGATTATCACTTGAGAACCACTTATCCAATTTACGTGTTTTTATAAATTTATACATATGTTCTATATAATTCGATATAAGCCTAGATAATGGGAGATAAGGTGAGATAATGGGAGATAAGTATAAATAAGGGGAGATAACGAGAAATAATGGGAGATAAGCAGAGATAAGTTTAGATAATGGGAGTTATAGTGAGATAATGGGAGATAAGGAGAAATAAGGGGAGATAAGGAGAAATATTGCGAGATAAGTCGAGATAAACCTAGATAATGGGAAATAAAGTGAGATAATGAGAGCTAAGAAGAAATAATAGGAGATAAGGAGAAATAATGGCAGATGAGCAGAGATAAGCCTAGATAATGGAAATTATGTAGAGATAATGGGCGATAAGGAAAAATAATGAGAGATAAGGGGAAATTATGGCAGATATTTTATTACGTTAGGTAACATAAGGAATAAGCAGTGACGATAGTATTGAATCAAGTACACGCGAGCGGAGCCGCGGGCACGGCTAGTCTAGTATACAAAAAAATAGTTTTCGACATCACATCTCATAATCTAGAAAATTAGTAATTTGCTTTATTTACTCCTCGTATCACTTGCTTGAGGTTAGTCATAAAAATATTACTTTTTCGTGTATAAATGTGCTGAAACTATTTATATTACTGCTAAATATACAAAATGCCTCGCGTTTGTATTAATTCGCCTAGTTTGTTTTATTACATTTGCGGTAAATTTATCCCTAAAGGTGAAAAAAAGTCAATTTCCCGCTGCTTGAAAAGAGTTGTGAAGCTTATTTTAAGACCGCAGTTGAAAATCAAAATAAATTTTAGGTTCCCTGAGTGTTTTGTTTGAAATGTTATAAATAATTGACGGGTTGGTACAATGATACTATAAAAGAAATGCCTTTTGGTGTACCAATGTAGTGGCGCGAACCAAGAAATACAGACGATTTTTCCTTCTGTTTGACAGGTGTGAACAGTTTTTCTAAAAAAACAAAAAGTTCCGTGAAATATGTTAATGACTCCGCTACCACATTCTCCTGAAATTCCTGTACCGAATCGTCCTTTGAGCCTATCAAATTCAACAAGTTTTATAGAAGAAAAAAGAGAACCTATTCTTTCTAGTAGGGAGCGTTTTCAAGATATAACTCTTGCATTGCTGAACGACCTTGTTAGAAATTTGGATTTGACCATGCTGCATGCCTATCATGAACTAGAATGCAATATATCATTAAAAATCCATTTCTATACTCCCATTTGTGTTTCTTTCCGGAAAACATGGGCTCAGTTACCGATGAACAGGGAGAATGCTTTAAGAAATAGCTGAGTTAGAAAAGCGTTGTCAAGGGAACTTGGAACCACCAATGCCTGCAGGATTCTGTTGGTGTCTTCAGAAGGATACTGCGAGGACGAACTAGAAAAGAAAAGCTAATAGATCAGGAATCAGTATTTCATACTGTAAACTCAGTGAAATAAAAAAAAATTGTTGCATAGTGTAATACACTTATTTGATGATGGACAACGATAATTTTTGTAAGAAAATGCTTAAGATATTCATAATAGATTTTTAGCAATTTTTACGTTTTCCTGGCAAGAAACAATCTTAATCTATAGGTATTTTCTGAGGAAAAGCTTCAGCAAGTAATGTTATGTGTGTTTGTGCTAAGAGATTTACATTTCATTTTTAGACATATGACTGGGATAATAAAGGTGTGATTATGTCGTCAGTAATGTGGCTAGGTATACCAATCCAACTAATATCTGGTCAGTTGGGAAAACGATATGGACATAAATGGTTTATTATGGGATCAATCATAGTTAACGCTGTATTTTATATGCTTATTCCAACTTTTGCAGAAATTTGGGGATCTACTGGAGTTATTATTTGTCGTGTTATTGAAGGTGGAGCTACTGGAGTATTAGGTCCGGTAGCGGCTGGTGTTGGTGGACTTTGGATACCGGCAGAAGAAAGGTCTAAGGCCGGAATGATCAGTATGGGAAGTAAGTAAGATGGTAAAAATGATAGAGAATAATGGATGATACGTTCAAAAAGTTACACGACTATAGAGTTAAGGAACTGTACTGACTGAATTGTCTGACTTTTTCTACTTTACTGTTCTAGTAGGAATAGTTCTGAAGCTTATTGTATTTAAGAGATTTTTAGGATTCCGTAGCAACTTCAAACCCTTTATCATATCCGTTCCTTATGTCACAGCACCGTACGTTTTACATTTTTTAGTTTGGTAAAGTAAAGTATATAAATATAGAAGTTTTGCAAGAAGTAAACACACTAATTAAATTTCCAATAAATTTTTTTATTTCTATCACCAGACAATAAAATAATTTAATTAAAATAGATTTACTATTGGTGAATTATTTAAGTCTAATTGTTCATTTAAGGAATCTGAAATTTTCAATTTGTTTATTTCTAAAGTTTCTAGGTAATTAAGTTTCCGTACCTTTGAGCAAGTATGTAATGTTTCAAAGTGTGGGTTGAATTGGTGGTAATTTTCAATTAAATGATTTGCGTAATTGAGTTATTTTTCTATTGATGTATGATGAAGCATGTTCTTTTATTCTTTTTGAAAAACTTCTTCCTGTTTGACTTATATATGTTTTTGAGCAATTTCCACAATTTAATTTGTATACTCCGGATCTATTGTCTCTATCTGTTGTAGTTTTCTTATTTTTTATAAATTTGCCCAGCGTGTTGGATTTTTAAATGCTGTGTTAAAATTTAACTTTCTCAAGAAACTATTTAATTTAGTGCTGCATCTATCATAGTACGTTATTGATTTTACGTTTTTATAAGGTTCTTTGTTATTCGGAAAAACTGTTTTTTTTTGTAAAATTTTTTCTTGGGAATATTATCTATTATGGATGGTGAATAGTCATTATTTACTGCTAATTGTTTTATAATATTAAGTTCTTTTGAAAATCGTTTTGGTTTAGAAGAATATTTATTAGTCTGTGAGTCATATTATGGAAAACTGCAAGCTGGTGACTTGGTGGATGACATGGGGTATTATGGATAATTATGTGACGATTTATGGTAAATAGAAAAACTGTGTTTGTTATTATGTCTTTTTATTGTTGTCACCAGTGAAGTTTAAGGTTTCAACTTCACTGGTGATTTTTATATTTTTTGTATATTATTCAAGATTCTTTGATAGATTTCTCAATTTTATACCACCTTCTCGACTAACGAAACTTAATTACTAAATAAATGTTTCAAACATAATATCGAAGTCAATATCTATCCAAATACATTAAATGTCATCATTAGCTTATTACATCCATAATCAGATTTAAGTCTCTCCAAGTTGACTCCAATGAGTTTTGTTGTTTGCTTTTTGCATACAATCGTGTCCTGCTAATCTTTTTATATCGTCCGTCCATCTTATCTGTTATGTACCTCTGCATCTTTTGCGTTCTCTAGGCCTACATTCAACTATACGGCGTGCCCATCTGTTATTATTCAGCCTTGCGATATGCTCCGCCCAATTCTAGCTTAATATACATATTCGTTGTATTACATCTGTCACTTTTGATCTTCTTCGTATCTCGATGTTAGGAATACAATCTTGCAGTCTAATATTTAGCATTCTCCTCTTTGGGTTACCTGGAGTTTATTTATTATACTTTTATTTAAAGCCCGCATTTCGGTACCATATGTTAATACCGGATATATATTGATCGAATACTCTGGCTTTTATTGTTTTTGGGATGTCCAATTTCAAGGTAGATTGTAGCTTTCCGAACGCAGACTAATCTGCAGACTAAAATGCCCATCGGATTTCAGAAGTACACATCAATACGAGTTTTTTAAGCCCCCGCTCATTTACCTACCTTGCGTTAAGTTTTGGGTTCATGGGTGGCACGGTTGACGTGGAACGTCAACCGTGCCACCCATGCATGTGTAACAAAAAGGATTTATTGATGTCTCGCCCTTCTTTCAGAGCATTATCCAAATTTTATTATATACAGTTTTCACCTGAAAGCCTAGGTATTGGCTTGATAAATAGATTAGTCGGATACGCTTAAACCAAATTACAATTCTTTATGACATAAAATTTAAATTTCGATGTTAGTTAACATTATTTTTTAAAACATTTAATGTTAATAGGAGTTAAAATTTAAATTTTATATCATAAACAATTGTAATTTGGTTGCAACGTATCCTTGACAAATCTATTTATTATGTACGTATCGTTTTTCAGATGTAAATGTTGTTTCATAAAATTTTAGTGAAACATGCTAACCTAAACCTAAGATGTTAAAGTTTCCAAACCGAAATGCATTTTCAATATATTATCAAATATTTTGATGGGAGTATTAGTTAAATATCGATATATAAGTAACCGTCATTATTGAAAACAGTGGTGGATGTGAAGGTGAGATAAAACATAGATTAGCTCCAGCTGTATCAGACTTGACGTTTGACGAGGTACAGCCATTTACACTAAAACAGAATGAAGACTCACTTATCCAACCAATAAATCTTTTTTTCCAAAAACAAAAATCAGCCTAAACTTATCAAGAAGCATAAACAAATACTTCTTAACATACACCCTATATGCCATATTGCAAAAACAAGGGATTTACTACTACTCATAGTAGAAGGCAAAGTAGGGGCAAGCGTCCATGAGAAAGATCGCCAAAGGGTTAGGTTGATCAAACTAAAGACCTGGTTGGTGAGAGACTACATGATGTCGTTAATTTATCTCAGAGGAGAGTAGAATAGCGTGGGATAACCAATACTGCTACTGCATCATAGTTACTATCATCAATTATCAGGAACATGGAGCATACAGAGAGGTAACCAACATATAATGAAGTTATCTAAGTGACCTAGTCTAAAATCTGATAAAAAATCTAACTACTCTACTGCAACTGAACAACGAATTATGAAGAACTTATATAGCAAGACAACATTAGTAAGTAACGACGAATATTTCTATATTTAGAAGCAACGAATATTATAGAAGAGTTCAAACGGAATGGTTCTCCAGAAAACTAATTCAAAAACATGTTAAAATAAATCGGAAAATAATAAATCCATATAATACAGGAATTTCGGAAAAGATATGAAAAACTGTTAGACAGTACAATACAACCAATACATTATCTTCCCGGTAATATCCTTAGAGGTGTTCTTACTAAAACAGAACCAAGTAATTTATTAACAAACTGGAGCATGGGCCTATCAAATTCCTTGTGAATGCGAGACTAAGAACTTCCTACAGGAGACTAAGATCCTAGCAAAATTAGCCTCTAACTAGAGGCCAAAATTATATATAAAAAGACTAATGGAAGAAATTGCAGAAAAAAGAAGCCAGTTTCATTATCACAATAACATTTTTAGCAAACTAGGCATGAAGAAATTGGACTTTTACTTGCTAACAACATCAGTATTGAAATCAATTGATCATAAAAAGGTGGTGGCTTACCGCACTGCTATATCAATCTGGGGTACATTAACTAGCAACGTTAAATTTAGCCTTTATTACGATACAACAAAACCAGAATCCTTAGCAGCCCCAGTGCTAACTATTGCCACCATCGCCGTTGCAAATAGAAGGTCAGCATTGTTCGCTAAACAAATAAATTAGTGATGTCGACGAAATAACACCACCAATAAACCTTTCTGTAAATGCCAGAATCAAATAAGCAGTAGACGTATTCAAAATAATATTATAGCTGCTCTAAGAAGAAACATATCCCAGGAATAATTCTGCTTCTAAATCGAACTAGACATTATTCACCCATACATTTAGACTGGGCCAACATACTGGTATGGCTTTTAATATTAGAAACACACTGAGTATATCCATGTCATTTATCGGAAAAGGCTTTCATAAAGTCTGGCACGGTAGGCTGCTGTCAATATCATAAGAGACGGGTACTTCCCCCTTCCAAATTACATAAAGCTTATCCAGAGTTTCTGCTTAATAGACTATTCCAGGTTGGAGTCTAGGGCGAATGCTCAAAAACCAGTCAGGGTCCATATATATTAATACTACCCCTTCCTGTCTGGTATCTATTTAGCAAAAATTTCCAGACTCAATAAAACAAGCCTGTTACTCTATGTCTATAACACAGCTCCAGGCACATCACTGTATAACTTCAGAAGCACCTCAATATACTGCAAGCCCGGCATAAATACTAAAAAATATAAGTTAATCTAGACGAGAATAAAGGAATATTTTTGCGAAAATAGGGAAAAACCTCATAATGACCTCACATTAAACGACATATATTCGCAAGAAGATTAAAATACCTACTGTCCTCTACTACAAAAAGTGAAGGCAACCCGTATACCATAAGAGCCAATACCATACTAGTTAAATTGTACTCAGTACTGAACAGGCGATGCTAAATCTCAATCTAAAATAAGTTCATCATTGTCAACACTATAATACAGCAAGTTTTAATCAACGCCCGACAGACATGGTCCAATCTATTTAGAGAAATTAGCCACAAGAGGTAAAATACCGTATCGTATAAAAAGCAGTAGGAATTACAACGTAACACTCCACAGTAGCATAAAAATGCTAACAACAGAAAATATATTCGTTAACACCAATATAAATTCTGGAAAAAAGCGACTATTTATCACAACTATTAGCCTACCTGAAAACGACAAGAGTAACAATACCCATCGAAGAGGTTGAATGAAAGCCAAGAAAAAAGTTGTACTCTAAAACCAAATTTGTTCTGTAGAAAACTATTATTATTTTTTGTTATAGTTGTTTACCTTATTACCCGTACACTGACTTGATTCTAGTTTTTCCTTTAACAGTATTGCTATTGAAATATAGGCCCGGTACCAAAAATTAGGTCTTTAAGTCAAACAATTTTTCACAAAATATCCGATGATCCACAGACACAGGAACACAGGATAGAGTTAATTTTATAAGGGTTCTAACTTTTAAGTTGTCTTAACAGTAATTTTTTTAGTTACATTCGTATTTGGTGTGGTGTCCTATACTACTGCTGGTCAAATAGTTAAATCTTCATTGGGTACCCAGCACTTTACTATATCGTTGGTGCAATCAGTTTTCTTTGGTGTGTTTTATGGTTTTTCGTAGCACACCAAAGTCCCGCAACTCATCCGAGAATTACACCAGAAGAGAGAAAATATATTGAAACTTCTTTGAGTTCTCATAAAACCCAGGTTGGTATTTTTTATATTGTTATCTTGAAAATGATTTTAATTTGACACGTAAGACAGCCTTACTGCGTTTGCATCTAGGGTAAATAAATTTCGATTATCCGATATAAAAGTATATTAACGTTTAAACTAATAGGTACCCCAAATACCTCTGTATTGATATTTGTTTATTGTAAATTAATTGGTAGTTTCATCAATAAGTATCTTCTGTAACGAATATGGGCTCGCTTATGTATATTTAGTTAGATGTTCTAGTTTTTAGAGATCACGAGATATTTAACGGTCTTATTGAAAAAAAAACTTTGATTTAAATAAATTGAATATATAATATATATATATATATATATATATATATATATATATATATATATATATATATATATGTGTGTGTGTGTGTGTGTGTGTGTGTTTTGTCTCCACTATTGTTTAATATATACTCTGAGTAAATCTTCAGAGAGGCACTGGAAGAGGTTGATGAAGTATTATGCTTAATGGGGAGCTATTAAATAATATGGTTATTGCTGATAACTTAAAGCGCCTACAACATCTTATGACAAAAGTAAACAAAGTCAGTAATCGATACTGCCTCAAATTTATTATCACCAAGATAAAGTACATGGTAATCAGCAAGTCTCAGGTTCCTGCTACCTTGTTGATGGTTAACAATCAACAAATATAAAGAACTCCACAATATTCATATCTATGTACCATGATAAACGAACAATGGGATTATTCGCAGGTAATTCGTTGCCATAAAACTAGAGCCGTGTTCCTCAAAATGACATCACTTTTCAAAAATTCAGCAATTAAATTGAGCACGAAAAATGAAACTCATAATAAGTTATGTCTTCAGTCCTTTTTTATGGTGTGGAATCTTGGACGCTGACTGAAGCCACTCCTAAGAAACTTGAGGCATATGAATTATGGCTATATCGCCGAATTTTTAAAATTTCTTATACCGACCATATTACCAACGAGGATGTCTTATGTCACATGAACAACAAACTGGAAATTATAAGAACTGTTAAAGTAGGAAAATTGGAGTATTTAAGACACCTAACGAGAAATCCCCACAGATTTGGATTACTACAGCAAATACTCCAAGGAAAGGTATTTGGAAAACGGGATCCAGGACGCAGACGTATTTCCTGGCTGAACAATCTCTGAAATTGATTCTCAACAAATACTACTGGTCATTTCAGCACTGCAATGGATAAAGTAATAATAGCCAGAATGATTGCCAACATTTGAACCGAATAGACACTTTAAGTGGAAGAAGACGTATATATATATATATATATATATATATATATATATATATATATATATATATATATATATATATATATATATATATATATATATATATATATATATATATATATATATATATATATATATATATATATATATATATATATATATATATATATATATATATATATATATATATATATATATATATATATATATATATACTAATTGGACGTAGGTCCTTTGGTTCCATGGGGTTTGTCACTTTGGCACATGGTTTAATAATAGCCTCTTTCTGAATATCTGGAAAAAGGCTATTGTGCCATGTGCCAAAGTGACAAACCCCATGGAACCAAAGGACCTACCACCAATTAGTATACTCCCTACTTTATCAAAAATTCTGGAGCGACATGTATATCAGCAAATGTTTTTATATGTAAATAGTAAACAAATAATACCCAATTGTCAGTCGGGATTTCGACATTATTTTAGTACTACTACGAGCTTGGTTAATTTACTGAACGATATTCGTTTCAATGAAGATAAGAATGAAACCACCTGCTTAGCTCTTTTGGATTTTAGTAAGGCGTTCGACACCCTAAATCATGATCTGCTCTTAGCAAAGCTTAACTATTTTGGCTTCTCAGACCAGTCAGTTATTTTTATGGAACATTTTCTAAAAAATCGATCACACTGTGTAGAAATTAGAAAAGATTTTAAATCCATTAAATCTAATTACATACCGCTTACTAAAGGAGTGCCTCAGGGCTCCATCTTAGGTCCACTATTGTTTTCTCTTTATGTGGCAGATATTGATAAGGCGATAGAATATTCCAAAATGCAACAGTATCCCGATGATTCTCAAGTATATATGCCATTTCCTTTAAATACGTTACGCACTTCTTTAGTATATTTTAATAGGGACCTAAATAACATATATAATTTTTGTAATGATCATAGCCTTAAGCTTAATGCACAGAAGTCTTGTTTTATGCTGTTTAACGGTAATAAAAATGCAGAGGGTATACTTTTTGATACCTTTAGACCTTCAATTGACAATCTTTTTTGCCTATAATTCATGAGGCCAAAGTATTAGGAGTAATTTTTGACAAATCTCTATCATTCCAATCACATATTAATATTAAATTAAAGGCAGTTTATATTCGTTTAAAAAAACTGTATAATCTAAGGAATCTTCTGCCATCAAAAACCAAATATTATTTATGCAACAGCTTGATCTTATCTTTATTTGATTATGCTGATGTTGTGTATGGCGACTCTTTGTCAGCCCAGATTGTTAGATTGATCCAGAAAATACAAAACTCTTGTATGCGCTTTTCTTTTAACATTCCATTCAGAAATCGAATCACACCCTATTTAAATAATAGCTATATTTCAAATATGGAAAATCGTAGAAAGTGTCATTTGTATAATTTCGTCTATCGGATTTTTAAATTTGGACAACCCCAATACCTCAGAGAACAATTTAGTGTTTTTCTGCATACGCACGATACGAGAAACATTAATTCTTTTAGAGTTCCTCAACACAGGAAGGCAGCCTTTCAAAAGTCCTTTATTTTTGTTGCTGTGCATTTGTGGAATTCCTTGTCACAAGAGGTTAAACAATTATCACCAGGCAAGTTTTCTTCCTATGTAAAACACCAACTTATTAACCAGCAAAAGAATTCTAATCTAACGTAATATTTACCTACTTTTTATGTAATTTTTTGGGTTCCTTTTAGAGGTGGTACTACTTGCCCACCATATCATATTATGTGCGTGCTCGCCGATCCCTCTTTACGCTCTGCTAGTATTAGAATTTTTTATTTTTAGAATTTTTTCAATTAGTTTTTTATTTATTTTTAAGGTATAGGTTCGCCACTGGGTGGGACTACACATACCCAAATAGTAAAGGGCTTGTGGTGTCGGCTCTTTATAGTCGCTGTGCCATCCTTTTTGTCGTATTTTGAGCAAATTTAATTTCTCTCACTTTATGAATTTGTAGATATTGGCAAATAAACTTAATTTGAAATTGAATTTGAATATATATATATATATATATATATATATATATATATATATATATATATATATATATATATATATATATATATATATATTAAACTTTTCATTACATAGTACTGACCGCTGCAAACTCGCTTAAAATGAGATGCTACCAAATATTCCAATCCTGTTGACCAACTTTCATAGTTAGAATTAATTTAGATTCAGTCCGATTTTTAAGTTCTACTCGAGTAGAAATTTTGATGCATTTATATTAACCGGAAAAATATGAAGGTATTTTAAGCCCTAAACACTATATTTTACTTTTGATAGTTCAGTAGTATTTAAATATAAATTAAGAGAAATATATAAAAACATTAGTAGTCAATAACCCCCAGTTCCAAGTGATGAAACCCGCCAAAACCTTTTATCCAATAGCAAAACCAGCAAAAAATAAGCTGCTTACTGCATCGCATGTAAATACGGAACTGATATCACTATTAAATATTTACATATTTTTCTGTAACTTTTCGAGCTATCCTCTCCCCCCCCTCGTGTGCAATCCTTTCTGAAATAGGAAAATCGCGAAGTTTAGAGGTAAAATCCTTATATCATAAAGTTTGGAGGTAAAATCCTTTTATCGGTTTGGAGGTAAAATCCTTATATCCATAGAATCTTTATGCCTGGGTAGCCAGTCTTCCTGTTTAAATTTTTCTCTGCATTTTTATCTTGTTCGCTAAATATTTAATATATTTGCTTTTAGCGACATCTATGGGAGTCTTATTTTTTTAACGGTTTATATCAGTTTCTGCTGGAGCTTATTAACTACTAACGTCTTAGGTATTTGCTTCTACAATCTTTCTTGCTGTTCTAATTCTACGGCGATTTTGCAACGCTTATTTTTCACATTCCTTTGTCTTTATCGTTATTTCAAGCATGCGCAGTATTAACGCGAAAGAATTGCAAGGTTAGGTTAGTATTCATCTTCTATAAACTTAGGGGATTTTTTTTCATTCATTTCATTGTTAAGCACACCGGTTATTAGTATTTGATGGGCCAAAACAAATTGCTAAATTAAAATTGTGTCTATCAGGTTTCTGTCACTGTTTTCAATTTTTCCAAATACGAATGTACGATAGATAAAATTTTATTTGAAATTAGCACTACACACACTCTAATGCTATTGTGCCAATGATTGCAAAATCTCAACATAATCTGAATGCTGCATTAACTGTTGTCAGTGTCATTTGCAATAAAAGATTATCATTTCAATTTACTGTATTTTTTAGTAGTGTGTAAACATAAGTAGGAAAAAAAACGCGCCCTACCATAATAGCGCTAAGAACAACGAACTTCAAATAACCTCCCTTATAAGTTTCTAAATAGGGAAAATCGTTATCCTTAATAAAGGATTTTCTTATTTTGTTTCAATATTGCCCAAGCTCCAAATGGTGGGCGCATGCTTCAAATAACGATAACAGCTGAGTCCTTGTATTTAATTTCTTTCTTTTACTACTACGCAAGATCCACATAGTGGGCGCGTGGTTCAAATAAAGATAAAGACAGTGGCCTACCAAAATAAGCGTTGCAAAATGTCTCTATTGATTAAAAAAAAATGGCGTTATTTACAAATTAGTAGGTTATATTTTTATCAGTGTAGATAGGTAAAAATAAGACTTTCTTTACTTTAAAAAAAAATCCTGTTAATTTCCAGTTAAATTGAACGCAGTAAATTAGGACGGAAAGCAGCCAGTCACTTAACCCTAAGTCGTACTGGTAAGCTGCTACAGTCATCTGATATTTGAAAATTTCCATTATTTTAAACAGCAAGAAGATATTAAATGATATCTATTTGCACTCTTTTATATTGATGGGTTTAGGACTTTCAGTAGAATTGAAAAAAATTAGGGGTGCTATTTTAAAAAAATATATATGAATTTATTTTCCTAGACGGTATATAACAGATTATATCTTAAAAGCTATTATATTTACAAGAGGCAATGTTGACACGGGATGACAGCAAGAATGGTGTTGTCTTTTTATCAGCTGTCACAATAGATGAGGCACGGATTCCGGTTTTTATTCACAAAATATAACAGTCAGTATAATAAAAGCACGCCGTTTCAAAGTCACTAAAAAATTTCGTGTTAACGCCAGTCCAAGAATGACGGTCATATTTTGGGACAGCAGAGAAGTAATTCTCACTAGCTAAAGAGAATGACGATGACGCCTGTATCCTACGAACATGTTTTGAGGACATAGCTATTACCAGCATTGTAGGAAAAATGACCGGAAGTGTGCTGTTCCATCCAGATAAAGCGCCTGCTCATCAGATAATCCTAACTTAGCGACTTCTTGGTAAAAATGCCCACCTTTCAAATAGTATCTCATGTTTCATATTTATGTGGTCTCACTTCTAGCAATATCTGACTTTTTCCAACTATGAAGCTGTGATCGTAGCCGCTCATTCAAATGGATTTTACATCAGCGAATTTCCAGTAGGTGAAAGGAACCCCTACAAAATCGTTCTTGGTGCCATCGAATCGTAGTATCGATGATATAAAAAATATATAGGTCTACAAAGAGGCTAAGTTACGAACGAACAAAAGTTTTAGCGTTCTAGTAAATAATTTGCCAGAAAAAAAAAACAGAAGAATTTAGAAGTTGACCGTACTTTGATTTGCACCATTTTATAGTCGGGTATAAATAACTTTAAGCAGAATTTCAAAATAATATAAGAGGCATTAAGAAAATATTTATTTTTCTCTACCCTCTAGAGAATTCCACTTTTTTGTAGCCTGTCCGCATTACATTCTAGTAGAAATTTTAATTTAACTGCAACTATTTTATTTCTTAGCATGTTCCGATTCCTTGGAGGAAACTCTTAACTTCATTGCACTTTTGGGCACCTGTGGTTGCTGCTATTGGAACTAATTGGATTGACACAATTATGACATCAGTTAATCTTTTCTATTCAACCAAGGTCTGGAAAGTTGATGTTGGGCAGGTAAATATATATATATATATATATATATATATATATATATATATATATATATATATATATATATATATATATATATATATATATATATATATATATATATATATATGCGTGTTTGATTATCGGGAATCGGTCTGAACTGCAAATAAAGCTCTTTTCTTCTTTAATACTAATATTTCCTTACCGTTTGATAACTTCTTTAGAAGTAATAGCAAGATTAATATACGGATCAGATATATTAAAAACAACTTTCAATTGTTGTGGTTGTTACTTGATGGAAATTCATAAGGAATGTAATGAAAGACTGATATTGTCAAATTTCCACTTTATTTAGTTTCACTGAAACTGTATGACGCGTTTCGCTATAATATAGCTTCTTCTGATACAAAACGATATTTGAATATTAGTGTTGTTACATTTATACAAATACCCTAAGGTAGATAGGTAATAAAATTGATACTATATGATAATGAATATTGCTGGGAAATCCATTCTGAATATTAATTGTATAAATTGAGTAAGGGGGAGTTACCATGGGCCAGACAGGTATCTTTTTGTTCGTTTAAGATGATGTCGGAATTTTTAATTCTATTTATTTCTAAATTTCCTAATAGGTTTAATTTTACGCCTTTGTTTTGTATGTGTAGAATTTTAAATTTATCTTCAAAGAGATGATTTGATTCTGTTAAATGATTTCTGTACGCTGAGTCAGTTTTGTTTTTTAAATAGCTTCTTTTATATTCTAAAATCCGAGTTTCTAATGAGCGACCTATCTGACCTATGTAACTTTTATGACAAGAACCACAATTCAACTGATACACTTTCGATTTTTTTGATCTATTTTGTTTTCCCTTTGCGTTTTTAATGAATTTTCCTAACGAGTCGTTTGTTCTAAAAGCTATGTTAATTATTATATTTGTTTAAGTGGTTTTTAATTTTCTCTTACGTGTTACCAAAATAGGTTAGAACATTATATTTTTTCCCTGTGTTTTCTTTCTTTGGGTATACTAAAGAAATAGCTTAATTTTTTAACTTTTTGCTTACAATTGAGTTTATGGTGTCAGGAGAATATCCGTTGTTAACAGCAATTTGTTTTATTAGATTTAATTTTTTATTACAATCATCTACAGATAAAATAAATACGCGCAGATATTATAAAAAAGGAATTTCTTAGCAACAAGCCAAATTTAGATAATGAAATAAATGTAGCTAGATCAATAAAAAACAAGGCTAAAAATAATAATATTATTTTCACAAAAGCAGATAAGGGTAACACAATAGTCGCTATAGTTCAACAACAATATATAGACAAAACATTAGAATTTATTAAGAAAGGAAATTTCAAAATCCGACAGAGAATTTCAAGAAAAATCCGACAGAGAATTTCAAGAAAAATATTATAACAGCGTTAGGTAAAGCTTCTAGCATCATATCAGACAACCAAATCTCAAAATTAACAGTCATGAATCATCAGCCCCCTCTACTTTATTTATTAGTCAAATTACATAAAGAAAATCATCCTATTAGACCTGTAGCCTCCTACATATCGGCCCCAGCTTATAAACTCTCAAAATTTCTCATAGATATCATTAAAATGAACATTAACTTCACCCCAACTTACACAATAAAAAATTCGTTAGAATTAACAAAAAAAATTCCCAACGTCTTTCTACCAGATAATTCAAAACTAGTATCATTTGACGTCCAAAACCTTTCCCTAGCATACCCCCGGATGAAACAGTAAAAACCACAAAAACATTCCTAATCAAAAATAAAGTTAATATCGTTATACAACAAGACATACTAAATTTATTAAACACGAGCCTCAATCAAAATTATTTTTACTTTAATAATACGTTTTATAATAGTTCTGAGGGTCTCACAATGGGTAGTCCACTTAGCCCGCTTTTAGCAGAAATATTCATGGATAACCTAGAAAAACAAATACATCGACAAGAATTTAGCAAATCTTTTTTGTACTGGTACCGATATGTAGACGACATCTTTGCTTGTTTTAATGGTACAGAGCGTCAACTTGACAACGCTTTTAACTACATAAACTCAATACATAAAAATATTAAATTCACTATGAAACTAGAAGTCGGCAATAAAATTAATTTTCTTGACTTAAGAATAACCAGACATTACAACAAACACAAATTCTCTATTTTTCACAAACCCTCACATACAGATACTACAATAAACATAAAATCAGCTCACCCCCTACAACACAAATTGGCAGCTTACCACAGTATGTTACATAGACTTGTAAGTGTCCCCTTATCTGTAGATGATTTTAATAAAGAATTAAATCTAATAAAGCAAATTGCTGTTAACAACGGATATTCTCCTGACACCATAGACTCAATTCTAAACAAAAAATTTAAAAAAAGCTATTTCTTTAGTATACCCCAAGAAAGAAAACACAGGGAAAAAATGTAATGTTCTAACCTATTTTGGTAACACGTCAGAGAAAATTAAAATCCACTTAAACAAATATAATATCAACATAGGTTTTAGAACAAACAACTCGTTAGGAACATTCATTAAAAACCCAAAGGGAAAACAAAATAGATCAAAAAAATCGGGAGTGTATCAGTTAAATTGTAGTTCTTGTCATAAAAGTTACATAGGTAGGACAGGTCGCTCATTCGAAACTCGGTTTTTAGAACATAAAAGACGCTATTTAAAAAACAAAACTGACTCAGCGTACAGTAATAATTTAACAGAACCACATTATCTTTTTGACGATAAATTTAAAATTCTACACATACAAAACAAAGGGGTAAAATTAAACCTATTAGAAAATTTAGAAATAAATAGAATTAAAAATTCCGACATCATCTTAAACGAACAAAAAGATACCTGTCGGGCCCATGGTAACTCCCCCTTACTCAATTTATACAATTAATATTCAGAATGGATTTCCCAGCAATATTCATTAGCATATAGTATTAATTTTATTACCTATCTACCTTAAGGTATTTGTATAAATGTAACACAACACTAATATTCAAATATCATTTTGTATCAGAAGAAGCTATAGTATAGCGAAACGCGTCATACAGTTTCAGTGAAACTAAATAAAGTGGAATTTTTACAATATCAGTTGTGTGTGTTTTAAATTCTTGGTATCAATGGTTGGCCGCCAAGTGGTATTGGGAGAAATAACACGGATAGGTTCCTGAACTTTCTCGTACCATATTTAGTAAAGAGCAATTTCCCGAATAGATTATATATACCTATTACTCGACCTTTGAATCCTATTTCTTTTATTTATTGCTTTTATTCATACGTCAAAAAAAGACATTGACGTCTGAGAAATTATACACTTTGATTTCGATAACATGTAAGGATGTCTCACAAAGGCAATGTACAACGGTCTTTACTCAAGAGTATACCTATTGTATGGTAAGTTGCATCAAAATAAAGACAATTTTTATAATAACGAGCAAATTTCATTAAAAAAATAGTTAATAATATTTTAGTAATACTGTTTTTGATCTGGAATATTCAAGAGTGTAAGTTTTGCAGCTAAACAAGAACATTCATTTCCTAACGTTCGCTCCATTCGCATCTTTCGCGTCACCCGCTCCGCTCTTATAGAAAACTGAAAACTTTAGTGGCAAAGATTTGCTGCAAGGTATTATAATACGCAAAAGAATTATTTCCTATAAGAGCTTTTAACTTCATGCAAATCTAACATACCCAAGTAATGGACAGCAAGAACTTAACTGGGTGAACAGCAATAATACGCGATGGTACCCCGTACTTTAATAGTATGTAGAATTTTACAGGTAATGTGCTAATAAAATAGGGACGTTTAAATTTCTTACGCCTTCTTGAGGCTTTAAAATACGGTTGAGTAACGGTAATTTGGGATTTAAGTCTATGCCAATTCATTCCTAATAGAATTAAGAAATTAAAGGATACTTTCATTCACCTTTTTCATTTTTCTAATTTCGTTTATTATTTACATATTATGTTTCAGAGTACTAGTGTGCTATCACTTCCGCCTGTAACTGGAATAGTCCTCGGAATTTTCATCGCACCTCTCTCAGATTATCTTATAAGAAACAATCACCTTCGGGTTGTTAATGCTAGAAGAATTTTTCATACAGTTGGTAAGCTGGAGTATATGTACAAATTTTCTTTATTATTTTATATAAATATGATTGTATTTAAAAATAAAAACCGGTCATAGGCAAGTTAGACTTGCGCAATTATTGTTCTTATCGTGATCGCCTTGAAAATAAAAAATGTTGTTATTTATTTATTTAACGTATAGCAGCAAACATTACAATATTAACATATTAAATTGGCAAACTCTTAGACAGGGTCCAAGTCTTCTAGTCAGTTGGTCCTGAGAATGTCCATTTGCATTAATATCTTGATCAGTCACTGCAATGTTTCAATGACCATGAAACTCTAAGGATTGTCTGGTCGTTAGCATGTACTAGTTCATTTAGTTCTCGTATTTACGCTATCCAATGTGTACCACAAGAAGGCGAATTAGCTATATGACCCAAAAAAAAATTCTTGTTATAGTATAATCAGTGACTTCATGAAGCACACCCCAAATGAGTTTTCAACAAAGTTTGTTTCCGATATTTATTGAAAACTTATGACCTGCAAATTTTTGTTTTTCTTTATATACCAAGTAAATTATCAAAGGTGTGCATTCGTGATAATTTTCGTTTAGTCTACATCTTATGAAGAAGATTCTAGAATTTTTTCAAAATTTTCAGTAGTTTTCGAGATAAGGGGGAGACAGCGATTTTTGGCAATTCTTTAAAAATAATACAATGAAAGACGTGCGAAAGTATTACCTCATATCCATTTTTGAACGGGTGATTTTACGAGGTTTCATTTGACACTCCTGCGCCTGCGAGGGAGGTTTCCGATGTTATTTTGGCCGGTATGGAGGCTTACATACCTTTTTCAAAGAAATGCCCTCTCAACGGCAAGCCTTGGTTTGACCGAAAATGCAAAGAAGCTGTTGCTTTTAAATACCTTGCATACCGACAATGGCATGAAAATCCTAACACCATAAATTGTAACACATTTGTTCGTGCCAGGAACAGATGCAACGAGGATATCGACGAAACCAAGGAGGTACACAATCAACGGATTAGAAACAAACTTCACGCTTGTCCTGAAAATTCCAGGTCCTTTTGGTCGGTCGCTAAAGCAGTTAGTCAAAATTTCACCAAATCCACCATACCACCACTCACACGGCCAGATAATTCTATTGCAACGACACCTGTTGAGAAAGCGAACTTGTTGGCTGAACTCTTTGCTTCACATTCTACTGTCGATTTCCAAGGGAAAACACCACCTACTATTCCCATAGAGCAGTCAAGGATGCCCGATGTTATCTTCAGACAGCGTATCATAAAGCGTATACTGATGAAGTTAGACACCAAAAAGGCTTCTGGCCCTGACGGAATACCTGCCATAGTTTTTAAAAACTGTGCGAGGGAACTAACACCAGTTTTCTGTAGACTTTTCAACCTATCCTACAGAAAGGGAATAATTCCTTCCTGCTGGAAATGTGCTGCAGTTCAGCCGATACCTAAAAAAGGCAAGAATACCTTGCCAAATAACTACCGATCAATCGCACTGCTTTCAATAATATCGAAAGTCATGGAAAAGGCTATCAATTAGCATCTTCTAAACTATCTTGGAGGATTCAACATTATTAGCGATCACCAATATGGCTTTCGTAAAAATAGATCAACAGGAGATCTTCTGACTTATGTAACACATGTCTGGAACAACGCAATTGAACACTTGACATATCCAAGGCATTCGACCGTGTTTGGCACGATGGGCTGTTGGCTAAGATACGTTCTTATGGTATGTCTGAAAGGTTTTGTTTGTGGGTCTCATGTTTCCTCAAAGAGCGTTCTTTACTAGTGGCAGTCGACTGATTTCTTTCTAACACCTTAACTAACAACGCCGGTGTACCCCAAGGCTCCATACTGTCTCCTACTCTCTTTCTCATTTACATTAACGATTTGCTGGAAAAGATCGAGAATCCAATGCTTTGCAGATGACAGTACACTTATCTCTTCATTCACTTTGAACGCTCGGACATCGGCTACTCAGACGAATATCCACAGACAGACAGCAGGAAGTCATTCAACTTAACAAAGACCTGGAAGAAATTCTATCTTGGGGTGACAGTAACCAAGTGGAATTTAACGCTACAAAAACCCAGGAGGCAGTTTTCTCTAAAAAAGTTAAGTTGCTGAACCCGACATAGTTATGTCGGGGCACTCCATCCCTCTAACATCGTCACTCAATTTGTTGGGCGTTAATTTGGGAGCAAATATGTCCTGGCATGAACATGTTGCAGGCATAGCAAGGAGAGCTTCTCAAAAGTTGATAATATTATTTCGAACCAGAAAGCTTTACACTCCACAACAACTGTTAATTCTTTACAAAGCTCAAATTCGACCAACTATGGAATACTGCTCCCATGTTTGGAGCTCCGCTCCCAAACATACACTGCATTTGTTGGATTCTATTCAGAAAAGAGCTGTTCGTCTGATTGGAGACCCGGAACAGACCGACGCCTTGATTCGCTGGAACATCGAAGAACGGTTGGCGACTTGAGCCTATTCTACAAGTACTTTCATGGAAAGTGTTCGAAAGATGTGGCCCGCTTAATTCCTCCCAGGTGCATGTTAGAAGTACACGTCGCGCTAATTCTTCACATCCCTATGAGGTTCAGCTTGTTACTCCTCGTACAACGCTCTTCAAGCAGTCTTTTATATGGAGAACATCATCCCTTTGGAATAACTTGCCCAGGACTGTGTTTCCCACCGAGTACAATCTACAGCGATTCAAGAACAACGTGAATCGCTTTCTCTGCACACGTGTCGCTCCTGTAGCGCTTTAGGGACTTCCCTGTAGCACGTGTGCTAGACCCATAAAAAAAAATACTCCACTCGATGACCTGGTAAAAACGAATCACTTCCGATTTAACACCCCAAAACGAACTCCTTAAGTCAAAATTTAACTTTCAAAACTACACAGCTCTGATGGAGCCGTCAATTCTTATATTGGTGCCAAATTTTAACTTTCTACTTAAAATAGTTTTGGAGAAAACTGAGTGTGACAGACGGGCAGACAGATGGACGGATAGACGGACAGACATCGAAATGATCTTATAAGTGTGACTTACAGGTTGGAGATCTTTAAAACAAAAAATATTTTTATACTAATATTTTGTTTTAACTTACCACCATCGAAATTTTTAACATAAGCAAATACCATTGTAAAATTAAAAAGAAAACAAAAAAAACGTTATTTCTTCCTTATTTTGGACAATAACCTCCATTAAACACTTTTCAATAAAGTATTTATAATATAGGTTAGGTTGCCAACCTTCTTCGATTTTCCGAGGAATCAAGATTGCTGGTCAGTTTTGAGTCTCCAGTGAGACAAACAGCTCTCTTCTGAATGGAATCTAACAAATGCAGTTTATGTTTGAGACCAGAGTCGCAAACGTGAGAACAGTATAATATGGTTGGTTGTAAAATATAAAGATTTCTAGCATGGAATGATATATCCAACTTTTTAGAAGCTTTGTTTGCTATGCATGTGATATGTATGTCCCAAGATATATTTGATTTCAACTTAACGCCAATGCAAATTGAGTGACAATGCTATACATTTTTAGAGCAGTAAATTCTACTTAGTTACTGTCACCACAAGATAGAATTTGTTCTATGTCTTTGTCCAGTTAAACAACTTCCAGTTGTCTGCGGAAATTCTTCAAGTTTTAAAAAATCGGCCAATCTTGTTATGCTATAGAATTATACTATTTCGAGGGTATATTATGCGAAACTTCTTGTTTTTAGCAACGGATATTAATAGTCATGATAACTGGTCATCAATTTGAAATTATTGGTGAATTTAAACTCACAAATAGCCATAAAGAACAATTACTAACTTCCGAAAATTGCATTTTTATCGAGTAATGTTGTTGCTGAATGTAAAGAATAAAATAATTTTACGCAAAAATATAATAAACTTGACCTAACTAGGCAATATACACAACAGAAAGGTAAATAACTTAACCTAACTATGGTAGGCTACCCTGTCCTAGCTTTATTTTCTTTCTGTGGTGTACGCAGCCTCTTGTTAGGTTAGGTTAATTTACTTTCTATTGTGTTGGCTGCCTTTAATTTGGTTAGTTTTATTTCCTTTCCATTGTGTAGGCTGCATTTTATTACGTTTGGTTTATTTCCTTTCTTTTGTATAGGCCGCTTTTGTTAGGTTAGGTTTTTCATAATTGATTCTAAAGAATGTTATCGGTCTTTGAGCCAATTTGAAAAACTACATAAAAACCCTAAATATACCCAAGATCGATCAATTTCTCAAAACTAGAATACTTTTGGCCGAAGTAACTGGTACATTCCATCTTTCAGAATATTTGGAATATTTGGTTGAAAAAACAGGATTTAACTAAATTTAAAAATTTTCGGCAGCCATATTAGATCTGCTATTTGGAAATTTTAAAACCTAACTTTAAATACATAATCAGTAACTAAAAAACTCCTAGATACCAAATATCAGATTATTTGGTTTAATACGAAAAAATTAAACTAATTTTATATAATACTGGATCCACCATTTTGAATTTTTAAAATGTGACATCGGATTCGTAACTGGCGATGGCGGTCCCATAAACGTTAAATATCGTTCAAAAAGTCGTTGAATATGAAGGAACACAAGAAACGAGAAATAACCTGACATATATATATATATATATATATATATATATATATATATATATATATATATATATATATATAAATTTTGGGTCTTTTCCTCATTTAATCATAAACATTTAGATTTAAAAAAATCAAAATTGGATGAAAACTGCGACCTGTAGAGAATTTGAAAACAATGCATGTTTAAATACTCTAGTGTGCGCCGGCCTGTATGTCTATCTGTCCGAGAGTCTATTTGTTGGCATGGTATTTTCTGGTATACATGTAATATTTGAAATACAAAAGGAATCTATAATTTTCGCCTGATGTCGCTTTAAGAAAAGAGTGCTAAAGGAGTAAGGCTGATAATTTTGCATAGTTTGTAGGATATATTATTTTCTTCCTGGTTGGCATTCTAATCATAATTATGTAGATTCAAGCCCATAAGAGACTAAGGAGGAGGTTACTAGGGTTTTTTCAAATATATTTTGTTATGTTATGTGATTTTCTTCCAGTCGAGAGATCTGCAAATTATTTTATCGCTTCATTATACTATATTTTTTCGGACAAAGTATGTACATCTTATTGCTTAGATTAAGTTATTATTTGCTCTAAAAAAGTCAAATGGAATTACGTTTTTGTTAGGGAAGTACAACATAAATAAATAAATTACAGATTTCTGGAAATCATTATCAGCAAGAATTAATTTATACATTTAAGCTAGTTAGTGGCTACTGATTTTAAAGATTTTGATTCAAATAAAATGAGAATCAATTTTAGGTATAACTGGATTTTCATTAGTCTTCTTATGGAAGACTATAATATATCCTGGACAAATAGGATTGATGGTTGCCAATGGTATTGCTTTCAGTGCATGTATGATGCTTTTCAACGTTGGTGGTGCTGGTTTGAATATTCTAGATATCGCCCCGTCCTTTGCTGGTGTAATCAGTGGATTTGCTAGTACAATTTCACAATGTGTCGCCCTTTTTGCACCAATGGCATATGATTGGATTGTTAGCGATGATGTAAGATATATCTATGTATTTATAGGCTCTCAAAAATATTTCTGAATAATATAGATATTAAAAATATAGTACACACAAAAGATTGGATGACCAAGTAAATTTTAAATCATAGTAATATTAAACAAATGCGAAAATCAATGCTTAAACTTGTGACAGCTACAATTTTTTCTAAGTCTCACTATACATTTTTTTTGCATTCTCATAATATGTAGAATGTAATAATAATTATTCAAAATACAAATGAGAGATGTAAACATTTCACAAATCCCTTGCTCTTTTCATATTACATGCAGGAAATAATACTAGGTAGAATGACAGGCATGCAAAAATATATTTCCGTAAAAAAAATGGTCTGTATTAGGACGTAAAGTCAATTTGAAAGCCTCCTTAGTATTATTAAAACTCTAATTTTAAAACAGTAAGTTAAAAATTAGTTCTGGTGTCTCTTCATATTAAGAGCGATTTTAAATGGGCCAATGACAAACCACTAGGTGGCGCAGTAGCAGTCTTCTTATTTAAGAACACTTCTAGATTGGCCAATCTGTCACACCACAGAGTTGTAAATAGTCTTATTTTCATTTAAAACCCTTACTTTTGAGGCATTCGTTTAATAAGAGCGGCGTTTAGAGTTTGGTGTACCTTTACTTGGTAGAGTTTAAAATTTATGTTTCTGTGTAATTTTCCCAAAATCTGGCAACAAGAATTCAAAGCAGTCTTGGTGATTTTTTAAAGTAGTTGTCCGCAATTTGAATCTCATGGAATGATTTTCTGCGTCTCTTATTGTATATAGGTATCACGATGATCTACCAAATTTATGTTTGGTGCAACAATAATGTTATTTATATAACAATATCGCAGCGATGTTATGATCTTTTTTTTTTTTAAATTTTAATGTGCTTTTTAAATGAAGTTTTCCTGTATTATTTTGAAGAAATTTAAAATATGAAACATTAAGTTGTGACTTTTTTCAGTAAAAAATTCTTTAACGTATTGATTTTACCTCTTGCATGCTCTGAGGGTATAAAAATTTTGTTTTTTAGAATGTTTCCTAAAAAACAGAAAAATTTAAAATTTATCTCGCATTATTTTGTGAGGCTTATAATCTACTAAGCTTAAAACTATAATACCACAATTTTTTTGTTGAAAATTGAAAGAAATTTGTGAGAATTTTCAAAATTTTCTGCGTATCCATATTTCATTTATAGTTTTTAGTGAAAAAATGTGGTTTATAGTTTCAACTTTAGTAGACTTAGTAGCCTCAAAAATTGAATGAAGGGAAACTTTAAGTTTTTATTATGCTTAAGAAATATATTCTAAAAGAATATAATTTTTATACTGTCAGAGCCTTCAAACGGTAAAGTCCTCCTAATATGAAAATTTTGAACAGGAATATTTACTTAAAATGAAATATTATGTATGTGTTTATACTTGTTTACACAATTTTCTTTTACTTTTTCATTTGGTAAATACAACGATTTTTTATAAAGCTTCAAAGTCAAACGAAAAATGCTTCTCTCAAGTGCATCGGAGCCAACGTTACCAAATTGTCTAGACGTTCTGTACGTAAAGAAGGTGCTTCTTTCTTGTTTTTATTTTAATATCACCCGTATACTAAAATTGTATATCCTAAAGTACTTAATTTGCCATTTGCCTAATTTCTTTCTAAATTTCGTATCAACGGAAATATTATCCTGATTTTTTGAGTTGTTTTATTTTAGGCTATAATCTGCTCCTGCACGATAAGATTTTGTGCCTTATAAAAGGAAGAACGGATCCGGAACTCTAATCAGGCTCGAGAGAAAAGTAACATTGGAATTTTTGTCCTCTCTCCTATATTCTTATGTTGCAGGCCGTGTTGGAAAAGGATCCCTCTTATGTATGACGTTACATAAAATCTCTGAACAACACTCTTAACGAGCGACTCTCATATGGAGCGTAGTGATGTCAACATGGACTAATTTCTGTTTTGATAGTTACTTTGTTTATGGAGTTTAAAATTGAGAATAGTCTTTTTATATTTAAGATATAACGGATACATCAATGAGATATTCAATGCCAAAGCATGAGAAGTAAAGTAAATCCCAAGATATAAGATCCTTCATTTTTTCTTTTTCAATGGGGAAATAAACCACCCTATTAAGCTTTTGTGCATAGTTACCAGGTATTACGATAAACGTATCTTTATTTTAGCTGCTTTGTATACCTCCCTCACTTGCACCTGCAATCATATTGGATCTATTTTTACCTATATATTTACTACCTGGCAACCCGGTTTGGAGCCCTTTAAATATTTGACAATATAGGCCTAAAGACCACAGGTCCTCATTAACATCCGAAAGATACTTTTTATTATTAGTTTTACTTACAACTTACAACGTAACGGTTCTATTTTAATTATGTGGCGTCCGTGGGAAAATTGCAATAGTGGTTATCGCAAGAGAAAACATTTATCACTTGACGCTAAACAAATAGTGAAAAATGTTTACGACAGTTTGGTAAAAAAAAATTTATTTGAATAAACAAAGTACTTTGCAAGAAACCTGTGAACTAACAAAAACCCCGATTTCTACGATTAATGGTATTGTAGGAAAACCATCATTCAGGAACAGGAAAAAACGGAAAGATTTTCAAATGCTTCATGTAGACGATTGTAAAGAAGACGTCATCAGGAGAAAAATATATTCTATGTATGAAGAGCAGTTGGTGCCGATACTAGACAAAATAAAATTAAGACTGGTGCAGGACGGGACCAATATATGTACATTGTGGCCGATCAAGCCTTCACAGAATTCTCTTAAGAATGGGATTCACGTTCCGAAAAATCAAGAAAAAGCAAGTAGTGATGGAGTTACAAAGATTACGAATCTTGCGACAGTATCGATCAGAGAACTGGCCAATAATTTACCTTGACGAAACATGGTTCGATACCCGTGACACTATGCAAAAAGGGTGGATTGAGAGCAGTACAAAATGTCAGACTAATGCACCTTCAAATAAAGGTAAACGAATAACCATTTTGCATGCTGGATCTGAAAAGGGTTGGGTTTCAAATTGTCTACTATTATCTGCAAAAAACATAAAAGATTGTAGTTTGGACTATCACTAAGACACGAGCGCAGAACTTTTTGAAAATTAGTTTTAAAATCCCCTTTTGCCAAATGTTCCCGAACAGAGTGTTATAGTTATGGACAATGCAAGTTACGATAGTCGCCTACTAAACGCAGCCAACACCAAATCGGAAATACAGGAATATATGTTAGAAAATGATTAATTTTAACTTTAGTTATAAAAAAAACTGATCTTTTGGAAGGTTTGAAAGACTATAAATTGAAAAAGAAATATGTTTGTGATAGAATGGCTGAGAAAATGGGACACACTGTTTTGCGCCTTCCTCCGTATTATTGTGTGTTTAATCCAATTGAACATATTTGGCATCAAGTTAAATCAAAAATAAGAGCACAAAATTATTCTCCTACTTTAAGCGTGTCAGTGGTTAAATTAGTAAAAAAAAGTTATAAATGATATACCCTGTGAAAGCTGGAAGAATTCCATTCAGTACGTTGTTAAAGTTGAAAATTCATATATTTATATAAATGATATAAAACCACTGATAATTACCTCAGCTGATGACAGTAATAGTGAAACCGAATTAGGCTTAAATTAAAATATATTTTTATTTATGCAATATGTCTCCTCTTGTAAACTCCATTCAATCAAACTGTATGTTTTTACTTCTTATCCATTTGTTTTTACATGCATTTATAAACAAACATCTCCAAAAACACTTATAATTTTATTTATTTGCATTAATGAATAAAATTCTTCAGTCGATCTCTGCAACCTATCATAAACAAAAGGTCAGAATTTTTATATTGTCCACTTAAAACGGCCAAAATTAGGATCTTATATTTTGGGACAGGCTAAAATTGACCAATTATTCATACTATTCTTTATGAAAGTTAAAGTTGTTATTTGACAATCTAGTATTATTAATTGCACGCATACTGATAGTCTTCTACGATGATTGCAAGGTCCTACAAGAAGCTTTTTTTTTATGGGTCTAGCACACGTGCTACAGGGAAGTCCCTAAAGCGCTACAGGAGCGACGCGTGTGCGGAGAAAGTGATTCACGTTGTTCTTGAATCGCTGTAGATTGTACTCGATGGGAAACACAGTCCTGGGCAAACTATTCCAAAAGTATGATGTTCTCCATATAAAAGACTGCTTGAAAAGTGTTGTACGAGGAGTAATAAGCTGAACCTCATACGGATGTGAAGTATTAGCGCGACGTGTACTTCTAACATGCACCGCTCTCGGAGGAATTAAGCGGGCCACATCCTTCGAACACTTTTCGTGAAAGTACTTGTAGAAGTCGCCAACCGTTCTTCGATGTTCCAGCGAATCAAGGCCGTCGGTCAGTTCCGGGCGTCCAATGAGACGAACAGCTCTTCTCTGGATAGAATCCAACAAATGCAGTGTATGTTTGGGAGCGGAGCTCCAAACATGGGAGCAGTATTCCATAGTTGGGCGAATTTGAGCTTTGTAAAGAATTAACAGTTGTTGTGGAGTGTAAAGCTTTCTGGTTCGAAACAACTTTTGAGAAGCTCTCCTTGCTATGCCTGCAACATGTTCATGCCAGGACATATTTGATCCCAAATTAACACTCCCAATAAACAAGAAGCTTTCCTAAGATTATACTGAATTTTGACATTCGAGAAATAAGTTAATAAAAACAATTCTGAATTCCACACGAGATATGAAGTTATATTACCTGGTATAAGTATTTCAGTAATATGTTCAAATGGAGAATCTGGAAATGCCTTAAAACCCTTACTTGTCAGTAAATAATCTAAGACAAGCAACAGTGGTACGCGAAGTGAAGACTTGTACTGTTCCATGTACTATCGTCTCGGTAGTTAGTTGTGGTAGCTAATTTTATACGGTGATTATATTATGCGAATCAGGCTTTTATTTATGTTTTAAAATGTAACTAGTAAAATGAAAATGAAGAATCGCTTGGGAGAAAAATATTATTTCTATCTTTCGGATGTAATGAATTTTTCTAAAAAAAATAACACATTGCTCTGAATTCGGTCATGAAAATAGCTCATCGTTTGATTGTTACAATTTAAAATTTTCCAGTGAGAGTGTTTCTTTCTACCGTTTTTCAATGCATTTAGGATGATGCTATTTCGATGACGCTTTATAAGAAGAGCAAGAATTAACTTTCTTTATATTCAATTGAATTATGGACAACAATTAAATAAATGACAGTTTTACCAAATCTCTGGAGGCAAAACACATAGTGGTACCATTAGTAGCGCCCAAGTGTTGTTAATTCGTGGGCTGCAGTGGCGCTATAATTATCATACTCAGACCAAGTAATTTAATATCAGCTATTAGCTGTTAAGTGTAAAAAGTTTTTCAAATTTTTAGCCTCACCTTTAAAATCTTTCATGTCACTAATTCACTTTTAGAACAAAAATTTATAGTGAATTATGTTAGCATACTGTCTTTTTTATACAAACTACTGAATTATATCTATTTTTAGAGTGACCCAGCTCAATGGAGAACACTTTTCTACATCACAGCAGCTATTAGCATAACAACTGCTATATTTTTTGATCTATTTGCCACTGATAAAAGGAGATGGGAACAATCGATGATGAAAATGACTAAATGATTGATGATTGATGACACAGATATTCCTATTATGACAAGAGAAAATATGAACGATGTAAAAACGTTTGAAATTTAACAATTCTGATTTAATAATAATAACACAGACCAACAAAAAAAAAATTGTAAAAACCAATACATCTAAATCTTATGTATTTTTGGGTGCTGAAACCGTATCTGGAATCAGTTCTTTTTTTATCACCCACAGTTCTCTCACAATATGATATCGATTAAATTTCAAAATAGGGAAAATTTGATACATAAAAAGTAAAAATCTTAAACCGTACTTTTATTTGATTAGGCTACAATTTTGATCTCTTGTTCTATAATGGTAAATAGATGTTCCAGATTCCAATAAATGTTTTTCTTTCAGCCTAGAACCAAGCAATTCTGCTTTTTCATTAGTCAAACCCAAATCTCTCACTAAATCATTTAACTCAGCTTGTGTAAGCACCGTGGTTTTAAATTTTCTAGAGAACATTGAGACTCATCATCATCCTGTCGAATTCCATTGAATTTGGGATTGGCCTGTAAAACGTCATCAATAGACTGAGGTGGCTCAGGGACAGGAAGTCCCGGTCCGTGTCCTACAGGCCGATTAGCTGAAGTAAATTTAGGATAGACAATTACTTTCTTATTTTTGGAGTTATATCCAGAAACATCAACGCTGCAAAAATAACAATTATTTGAATAATTTTCTTGCTCTCTCCATACCATGGGTACTGCAAATCTAAAAGCTTCCTTTTCTTTCTTGTACCATTTCCTAAGATCCTCGACACAAACATAACATACTTTGTGAGGAGCCCAACATTTTTTTTGATTACCGATTTCTACACCAAAATATGCAAAGTATACTTTTTTCTTGGGTTCCCTCCCCATTGGTACTGGCAAATCAAAAAGCTTCCTTTTTCTTTCTTGTACCATTTCCTAAGAACCTCGACACAAACATCACATGAATTGTGAGGATGGCCAACATTTTTTTTGATTACCGATTTCTACAAACCAAAATATGCAAAGTCAGTAATGTTTCTTTGATGTTTTTTAACTACAAACTCACCACATATATAACAGAAGTGTTGGAGGGTTTTTACAATCAACCTAATGACTTTCGAATGATAAAAAATAAACTTTTCACTCTTTGAATATTAAAATGTGAAAAATTGGTGAGTGATATGACTTTTTAGTGTTCCTTACGGAACACTTATAAGATGACTTCGGTGTCTGTCGTCTGTCTGTCCGTCTGTCACACCCGATTTTCTCCGAAACTATTTCTCATAGAAAGTTGAAATTTGGTAATAATATAGGAATTGATGGCCTCATCAGAGCCATGTAGTTTTGAAAGTTAAATTTTTACTTAAGGGGTTAGTTTTGGGGAGTGAAATCGGAAGTGAAAAAAAATTTGTTTACTAGGTAATCGAGTGTGGCGTCAAATGAAAGCCTATGAAAGCACGAGTAAAAAATATATATATATAATGTAATACTTGCGCGCACCTTTTTTTGTATTATTTTTAAAAAACCGCGAAAAATCGCTGTCCACCTGCCTTATCTCGAAAAGTTCTTATCAAAAAATTCTGAAAAAATTCTGGAATATTCTCCAAGGGGTGTAGATTGAACGAAAAGTTATCACGAGTGCATTACCTTTATAATTTATCTGGTATATAAAAAAAACAAAAATTTCAAGGTCATCAATTTTCAGTAAAGATTGGAAACAAACTTTGTTGAAAACTCATTTGGAGTGTGTTTTGTGAAGTCACTGATCATTTTATGCTTCCGTCACAAAATTTTTTATTTTAAAAGCAATCAACGTACGAAACACTAATTGCGCAAGTTCAACTTGCACTTGACCGGTTATTTATTATTATTTTTGGACTCGGCACACCAAAAAACATAGAAATCAGGTAAAATTATTAAAAAAGTTTTTTCATCGTTGACCTGTGTAATGTATTATGAATTTGTAAACAATATGTGTAGTTAACAGAGACAAGACATTTCTTATTGAATAATTTTTTAAAAAATCATAGTCGTTACACCAAAATTTTGGATGATGACCATTACTCCACAGTTTTTAGCCAATCACTGAATTTTTATTACTCAATAGGTTGGTTAATATTGTATTCAAATTGGTAATATGAAACTACTGCTATTAGAAAAATTTATCATGTTTTTGTCATTCAACTGTTTCCACTTTAGCAGCGTTATTTAGACAAATTGTTGATACTATAAATTAATTTTAGACGATTTCTTTTGTAATTTAAAATTGGAAACTACAGTTTTTAAAATCTAAGAAGCTTTGTAAATTTGACTTAATCACATTAGTTAGTATCTAGAAATATAACTAATATTACTCTTGATTAAATAGTATACTACCATATTTTATAAAAAGTCTGTGTAAGTGTCATATGTACCTTCATATTCTTTGGAGTTTTAAAAGTTTAATTTATTACGAAATTTGTAGTATTTATTATAAACATTGTTACGTTAACTTAGTAAATATTTCATGTGTATTGTAAGAGGTATTTATTTTAAAATATGATTTAATATAAATAGTAATAAGAAGATACCTATCTAATTGAAAAGCTAAAGTATACTAAAATTACAAAATGAATTTTGTTCTTTATTAACCTTTTTATTTGCTTTTTTAGCATCTCTGAATTTATTTTTTTGATTCTTATGTAAATATTTGTTATATAACTCATGAATCGTTTTGATTCCTCTTCAGTTATTAATATAATTAATAACACAGCCCCAAAAAAAAATGAAAGTTTATTACCACGAACCAAAATACATAAATCTAGTGTATTTTTCGACGCTGAATTCGAATCTGTAGCTTAAAAAACAATTTACCTTGTCATTTTTTTTTTAGCCAAACACCCCTTGAAATGGGCTAAAATTATAGTAATAATGTAACGACACAAATGAAGTGTAAAAAATGGTAGATATTTTATAGTCTAGAGAAGAGAATATGCATTCAAACCACGGCAAACTATTTCTATTAATTAAACTAAATTCCACCCTTATAGGGGGTAAAAAGTACCTCTAAAACTCAAATAAAGCACGTGAGTTTAAATAACATGTACAAAGGACAAATTCTTGTAGCTCTTAGGACAAAATACCTGAATCTGGTGTGATAATCAGACATTACACTTAAAGCGTTTAGACTCACCCCTATAGGATGTAAAAACCACCCCCACCTACGGAGGTATCTCAATTCGTTTCAATAACGACGAAAAAAGATCAGTTGTATTTTTAAGCAGGGTGCACTAATATGAAATAAAATCGCTTGAACCATGGATACACGACTATAAATTACCCTTAGAGAATGATAGAAACTACCCCTACGCTCTAATGATACACAGAGATGTTACTGAAATTCGGAAAGGATCAAGTACTTCACCTAGGAGTAGGGAAACTACCCCCTGGGATTGATGAATCTTAGAAGTTCTGAGAAAAAAATACCGGCAGGATGGACAAATACAGCTGTATTTTTTTTCTCAGATGCTAAAACTTCTAAGATCCATCAATCCACGGGGCAGTTCCCCCCTTTCACCTCTTAGGGATGATTTTCGACCTTATTAGGAATATGATATTTGGCATAATGAGATAAAAGTATTTGATCCTTTTCGAATTTCAATACCCTGCCTAAAACAAAAGCCCGAACTTTTTTCATCGTTGTTGAAACTTATAAGATACCTCCGTAGGTGGTTGTGGTTTTTACATCCTATAGAGGTGAGTCTCGACCCTTTAAGAGTAATGTCTAGTTGTCACACCATATTCAGACGCTTTGTCCTGAGAGCTACAAGAATTTTTCCTTTGTACATGTTAATTAAACTCACGTACGTTATTTGAGTTTTAAGAGGTACTTTTCACCCCCTATAAGGGTGGACTTTGGTTTAGTTAATAGAAATAGCTTACTGTGGTTTAAATGCATATTCTCTTCTCTAGATTATAAAATGTCTACCACCTTTCACACTTCAATAAGAGTCATTCCATTATTACTAGAGTTTTAGCCCACTTCAAGCAATGGTTTTTAGCCAAAAAAAAATGACACCATAAATCTTTATTTTAACGACTGATTTGAATTAAGTGTCGAATACACTAGAATACATGTATTTAGGTTCGTGGTAATAAACTTTTTTTTTGGGGGGGGGTTGTGTAATCTGTGATAATAAATATCTAATATTCAGATAACTATATCCCATAAGAAGATTACAAAGTAACTATCCAAGTGCCGAAATTGCCATCCTGGGCGACTTTAATGTCCATAATATCAACTGGCTTAAATATTCAAATACTACCGACGAACAAGGTCGTGAAGCTGAATCATTCTCAATCAGTTATGGCTTAACTCAGCTTATTGACGAACCAACACGGATCCCTGATCGAGACGGGGAGTTCGCCAGTCTTCTTGATCTGTTTTTAACCACCAATCTGGAGATTTAGACGGTCACCGTAAATCCGCCGTTAGGTTCTTCCGACCATAAACTGCTTTCGACATCGAGTATCCTGCCAATCAGTGACAGAGAGGCGCCTAGGCCGCGCAAGATTTGGCACTACAAATATGCTAAATGGGAAGATCTCATGGAATACTTTCGAACTTTCCCTTGGATGGACATTTGTTTTCGATCCGATAATCCATCTGACTGCGCCAGGGAGGTCTCCGATGTTATTTTGGCTGGTATGAAAGTTTACATCCCTTTTTCGAAGAAATGCTCCTCCAACGGCAAGCCTTGGTTCGACCGAAAATGCGAAGAAGCTATTGCTTCTAAACATATTGCCTACCGACAATGGCGTGAAAATCCTAACACCGTAAATCGTAACATCTTTGTTCATGCCCGGAACAGATGCAAGGGAATTATCGACGAAACCAAGGAGGCACACAATCAACGAATTAGAAACAAACTTCTCGCTTGTCCCAACAATTCCAGGTCCTTTTGGGCAGTCGCTAAGACAGTTAGTCAAAATTTTACCAAATCCACCATACCACCACTCACACGGCCAGATAATTCCATTGCAACCACACCTGTTGAGAGAGCGAACTTGTTGGCTGAACTCTTTGCTTCACATTCTACTGTCGATTTCCAAGGAAAAACACCACCTACTATTCCCACATTGCAGTCGAGGATGCCCGATGTTGTCTTCAGACAGCGCATCATAAAGCGTATTTTAATGAAGCTAGACACCAAAAAGGCTTCTGGCGCTGACGGAATACCTGCCATAGTTCTCAAAAACTGTGCAAGGGAACTAACACCAGTTTTCTGTAGACTTTTTAACCTATCCTACAGAAACGGAATATTTCCTTCCTGCTGGAAATGTGCCACGGTTCAGCCGATACCTAAAAAAGGTAAGAAGACCTTGCCAAATAACTACCGACCAGTTGCACTACTTTCAATAATATCGAAAGTCATGGAAAAGGTTATCAATGAGCATCTTCTAAAATATCTTGAACGATTCAATATTATTAGCGATCACCAATATGGTTTTCGTAAACATAGATCAACAGGAGATCTTCTGACTTATGTAACACATGTTTGGGACAACGCAATAGAACACTTTGGAGAATCTCGAGCGGTTGCTCTTGACATATCCAAGGCATTCGACCGTGTTTGGCACGATGGACTGTTGGCTAAGTTACGCTCTTATGGTATGTCTAAAAGGTTCTGTTTGTGGCTCTCATGTTTCCTCAGAGAGCATTCTTTACGAGTGGCGGTCGACGGATTTCTTTCTAACACCCTCACTATCAACGCCGGTGTGCCCAGGGCTCCATACTGTCTCCTACTCTCTTTCTCATTTACATTAACGATCTGCTGGAAAAGACCGGGAATCCAATCTATAGCTTTGCAGATGACACTACGCTTGTCTCTTCATTCACCTTGAACGCTCGGACATCGGCTGCTCAGGCGAATATCCGCAGACAGCAGGAGGTCGTTCAACTTAACAAAGACCTGGAAGAAATTCTATCTTGGGGTGACAGTAACCAAGTGGAATTTAGCGCTACAAAAAACCCAAGCGGCAGTTTTTTCTAAAAAAGTTAACGTTGCTGAACCCGACATAGTTATGTCGGGGCACTCCATTCCCCTAGCATCGTCGCTCAATTTGTTGGGCGTTAGTTTGGGAGCAAATATGTCTTGGCATGAACATGTTGCAGGCATAGCAAGGAGAGCTTCTCAAAAGTTGGGAATATTATTTAGAACCAGAAAGCTTTACACCCCACAGCAACTGTTAATTCTTTATAAAGCCCAAATTCGACCAACTATGGAATACTGCTCCCACGTTTGGGGCTCCGCTCCCAAACATACACTGCATTTGTTGGATTCTGTTCAGAGAAGAGCGGTCCGTCTGATTGGGGACCCGGAATTGACCGGCGGCCTTGATTCGCTGGAACATCGAAGAACGGTTGGCGACTTGAGTCTGTTCTACAAGTATTTTCATGGAAAGTATTCGAAGGATGTAGCCCGCTTAATTCCTCCCAAAGCGGTGCATGTTAGAAATACACGTCGCGCTGATGCTTCGCATCCGTATGAGGTTCAGCTTGTTACTCCGCGTACAACGCTTTTCAAGCAATCTTTTATATGGAGAACGTCATCCCTTTGGAATAATTTTCCCAGCGCTGTGTTTCCCACCGAGTACAATTTACAGCGATTCAAGAACAACGTGAATCGCTTTTTCCGCACTCGTGCCCCTCCTGGAGCGCTTTAGGGACTTCCCTGCAGCACGTGAGCTAGACCCATAAAAAAAAAAAAAAATAAGATTCTCAAATATAGAACTATAATACTATAAAAAAATTCTTATATTTTATTAAACATAAATTTAATGTTAACTAAGGAAATATAATAAATAATATTTTATTAAATTATTATGTACGAGGCTTTTTTTTAATTATCCACCAAGCTACGTAGGAAAATTGACAGAGGTTAAAAAAATACAATGTTAAAAAGCTGTGCTAACATAAGTAGTTTGGCATTTCTTGAGTTGTTCAATTTCATATAAAAAAATCATTTCATTCACGTCACAAAAAACAATGCTACAGTGAATTTCAATTAATCATCTGAGGAAATTTTTCTGCCATTGAGGTTTTTTCTTTAGACATCTGAACAAAAAGAAGTGTAAGACGCTAAAACAGGACTATAAGGTGGATGTTGTAACTGGGCGAATCCATAGCTTTTGATACGCATGAGAAATTATTTGTTTAATTGCTGCAAACAACAATGAGAGAGGCAATGAAATTAGTGAGTAATAGGTTTTCTGCCTGCTTGAAAAAAGCGATGATTGTATCTATTTTTAAAACAGGCGATGCTAAAAGGGTAGACAATTACAGACCAATTTTTATTTTAATGGTTCTCTCTAAAATATTCAAGAAAATTGTTTAAGTTAATATGTTTTTTAGATTTCAATAATAGTCATCCCGGTCTTAGAAATGGTCTTGGTACAGAATCGGTAGCCGCAAGTCTAGTGTAGTTTGTGGCATCTAGAATTGACAATATGGAAAGGGTTGCAATTTTTTCTTTTGACCTTTTCGTGCATTTGATGTGGCTGCAAAAAACCTGCAAACTGGTATAAAGGGAAACGTAAATACTTGAATTCATTCTTATCTGATTGAACGATGATGTTTGAGCATACATGGGGCAGAAATTTCGTTCATTCCTTATTCTTTGTGCACAATCTCGAAAACTCTAGTTTCGAATACTCCAGTTTCTTTTTGCTAGCACTGGGATTTTGATTAGTCGATCTGGTGTCAATAATAGGTTATTCAAACTAGTCTGAGGTAATTTTAAACTGTTTTTCGGCCCCATTAAAACGATTTAGACCAGTGATTCCCAAAGTGGTTCAGGTGGACCCCCAGGGGTCCAAGGGAGACTCGACGGGGATCTACGTTGGCGTGAAAAAAAAATGGTTGTTAACAAGTTGTAAGTGGGGGCCCACGAAAATTTATCTGGTTTCGATAGTAAAGAACAAAAATGTTGGCTTGGCTTTACCTATCAATGTAGGCAGATAATACACTACTCGAAAAAATTAAGGGAGCAAAATAAATTCCAAATTTTTCGGTGATTTTTGACAGGCTGTATTTCGGTGAAAAATGGTCGTATTGAGACTTTTAAAAAAAGCATTTTGAAGCTTTAAGATTCTAATTTTCTGATTTTTTGGCTAAAATTTTTTAATAGCTAAGGTTCTCATGCAATCCTAACAGATTTTTTTTGGTCCACCGGCTTGAAAAAAATTTTTTCAGTTAGGCCGACATATGGATCAGATAGCCTGTTTATTTAGCATTAATTTCCTTGTTTTCAAACCTCCCTTAATTTTTTTGAGTAGTGTATTTTAAGAAGGTCAGCGGCTGTTACTTGTAAAAACTTGCATATTCGATATTCAGTACAACGCGCGTCGAGACATGCAAAGCCCCCGCCCGCCCCCCAACGCAACCCGTTCAGACGTGCAAATGGACGAAATACGACTTGTGCTGTGCTTGCAATCTTGTATGAACTTGTTTGATTCTTCACCAATATAAATACGAATGCCAAGGACAAACGTTAATCATTTGTTTCCGGAATTTTGAAAAGAAAAGTGTGAGTGAATCGATGTCAGTGTTTGCCAGTGCCGGAAAAAGTAAGTACCTGCCTATTTGTTATTCACACTTTTATTTTTATAGTGTAATAATATTATATTTGTTATGTTTGCGTGTAGTAGATGCGTAATAAAAATTAAGTACTGAACAGGGCCATTATTCGATACTTCTATAAAAGAACAGAAAGCCGTGAAAGATTGAACTTTTAGTACTTTTTATTATAAAATTATTTATTTACCCGACTATGGTGATTCACTAAAGTAGAGATATATGGTTGACCTGCATATTTGTACATATTTCAGTGCCCTCGTAGTTGCTAATGCTAAATGACTAAAAATATTTTCATAAATTGTACGTGTCTTTATGTACCACTCGTAACGTATATCAAAGTAATAAATAAATCATTAAAATCGCGGAGTTTTGATGTCAAAATATTCTTTAAAAGTATTTTCTCTCGAATGTATCAAAATATAATTAATCAAAAAATATTTTATATTACATTAAAATAGGTTCATTTGTGAAAACCTCTATATGGGTCTTAGCAGTTTATTGCTTTTAATAATTAAAATCAGTTTTGCCGCCGGCATTTGGACAGCCTAAATTTAATAAAAACAAAGGGTGTAATTTCAGCTTTTCTTGGAAAATTGAAATTTATGAAGCAAAATATTAGTCGGCGCGAATTCTCCCAGTTTCCAAACTTGTCACAGGCAGAATGTCTTGATGAGGATATTCAGACATATGTTCAACATTTAAATGCCCTGCATGATGACTTCAAAAATAGATTTGAAGATATTCTGACGATGGAAATACCACCATGGATCATAAATCCATTTGATGAAACGGAAGTGGTGCATATGGTATTACGAGAGGAGCTACTCGAGCTTAGCACCAATGAGGAGCTGAAGGTGAAATTTAAAAAAGGCTATCAAACATTTTGGCTGCAGGCAGAAATACCCGAAAAATATCCTGGGCTGTGGGAAATTGCGAGAAAACTTTTCATAGCGTTTCCCACGTCATACCTTGTCGAAAAAAGTTTTAGTGTCGTTACAAACCTATTAACAAAAAAAAAGGAGCAGATTGAACATCACAGAACGAGGAGATTTGCGGTTATTCCTTACAAAACTGAAGCCAAATATTGATAATTTGCTGTCAATCCATCAAGTACATCCCTCCCATTAAAATTATGACCATTTTTTTTAATTGTTGATTTGCATTGTTGAAGTTACGGTACGTTATTAATGTTTAATTTTAATTCTATTAAGTCTGTAATTATATTATTTTAATAAATAGAACACAAGAAAATATATCATTTTTCTTTTTATTATTACCACTCCGATTTTGGGGTTGGAACGACGCAAATTTCCATCGTTAGAACTAATCTTCACATTTTTTGACGAGTTTTGGGAATATGGTAGAAATGTAGCAGCAGGGGGTCCACCGAAACCAGTAAAATTTTGAAAGTGGTCTATGAGAAAAAAAAGTTTGGGAACCTCTGATTTAGACCAACATATTATCTGAACATAAGATGTACCGTTATTGCCGTAAAATTCGGCCATTTTTAGTGTTCTGTACGGAACACTTATAATATATCTGCCCATCTGTCTATCCGTCTGTCCATCTGTCTGTCCGTCTGTCACACCCGATTTTCTCCGAAACTATTTGACAGAGAAAGTTGATGGCCTTATCAAAGCCGTGTAGTTTTGAAAGTTAAATTTTGTATTAAGGGGTTAGTTTTGGGGTATGAAATCGGAAGCAAAAAAAATTTTTTTACTAGGTCATCGAGTGGGGTATTAAATGAAAGCTTGTAAAAACACAAGTTCAAAAATATATGTTATGTAATATTTGCGCACAATTTTCTTTGCATTATTTTTAAAAAATCGCTGTCTCCCCCCTTATCCCCAAAAGTAATAATCAAAAAATTTGGAAAAAATTCTGAAATATTATCCACAGGGTGTAGATTGAACGAGAATTATCACGAGTATATTACCTTTTATAATTTTTCTGAAATATAAAACAAAACCAAAATTTCAAGGTCATCAGTGTCCAGTAAAGATCGGAAACAAGCTTTATTGAAAACTCATTTAGGGTGTGTTTTATGAAGTCATTGATCATTTTATACTTCCGTAACAAAAAATTTTATTTTAGAAGCAATCAACTTACGGAACACTAATTGCGCAAGTTCAACTTACACTTGACCGGTTATTAATAAATAAATTTCGTTCTATTTTCCTCTTTACTGAGAAAGTTTAACTACGCGAGATGCTCCAAAGTATTTTCGTTCATTTTTTAGGAAGAAAAGAATTCTAAAAACTGCAAAATTCAATAAGTTAGGACAAAATTTCTTCAAAGTACTTGAAACAGCTTCCTTAATTTGATAGTAGAGAAACTGGCTATGTCACGGTTACGTTAATAACTTAAACACTCTCGTATATCTGTAATATAAATCGATAAAGTTATTTACTTAGCACTTTTTGTGCAAACACGTAGTTCTAAAATAAGTACTTAAGCAATAAGCAAATAAATTCTCAGCCCGTTTAACCCGTTTTTCCTAAAATGGAGAAAATTATAAGTTTCATCCATACTTCAAGAATTATCTTATTATCTCGTTCGAAAGTTAACGTGCCAATAGATCAACACGCCGACAGTTAGATAGACAGACCGATGAAAATGGGAAAATAAGAAGCAAAGGAAGAAGAAAAGCAAAAATTTTGAAGAATAACTTTTATAAAAATATTTTTTTATGTTTTTTATAATCTATCTATATAAAATTTCTGTTAAAATTGGAAATAATGGAAAAAAATAAAAAACCGAAATAGAAGTATATTACCATTTATATGTAATCACCATTCACCTCATCCTTTCACTGCATATATGTGTATTTTACTATAAAAAATTATTTTTTAATAAATACTCAGTGTCCCAATCAAGAATTCACACAGATACACCTACACATGTAGAGCTACAGAACATAAATATGAACGAGGTGTCATTTAAGTTGAAACTTTATTTTTACCTGGTTGTAGTACTAAATGCCACATTTGGCAAATATAACCTACCAAAGGTCTCAAAAAAAAAAAAAAATTTAATTATTACGTACTATAGTAAATTTTCACAATTATAATATTGCGCATCCAGTCTCAAAAATTGATTACTACGAATATTTAATATAATGTTGTCACTAATTTCGGTACAAACTTTCCACATATCAACAGAGGTATATATATATATATATATATATATATATATATATATATATATATATATATATATATATATATATATATATATATATACGAGGCTGGTTTAAAAAGTCCGTGCAAAAATAAAAACTACTTATGTGTTTGGGGTAAACCTTTTTTATTTTTCGACATAGTCTCCTTTTAGGCTTATACACTTCGTCCAACGATGTTCTAGTTTGTTGATCCCTTCCGAATAATAGGATTTGTCCAAATCTGCAAAATACCCATTAGTGTCTGCAATCACCTCCTCGTTTGAATAAAATCTTTGTCCCGCCAGCCATTTCTTCAAATTGGGGAACTAATAGTAGTCCAAGGGAGCCAAGTCTGGAGAATAGGGGGGATGTGAAACGAGTTGGAATCCTATTTCCATTAATTTTGCGACCACAACTGCTGAGGTGTGTGCTGGTGCGTTGTCGTGATGGAAAAGGATTTTCTTGTGGGCCAATCGCGGGCGTTTTTCTTGCAGCTCGGTTTTCAAACGGTCCAATAACGATGAATAATATTCACCTGTAATAGTTTTACCCTTTTCCAGATAGTCGATGAGGATTATCCCTTGCGAATCCCAAAAGACAGTCTCCATAACCTTTCCGGCCGAAGGAACGGTCTTCGCCTTTTTTGGTGCAGATTCCCCCTTGGTAACCCATTGTTTAGATTGTTGTTTGGTCTCAGGAGTATAGTAATGTATCCATGTTTCATCCACAGTGACGAAACGACGCTTAAAGTCCTCCGGATTCTTCTGGAACAGCTGCAAACCATCCTTGCAACACTTCACACGATTCCGTTTTTGGTCAAGCGTGAGCAATCGCGGCACCCATCTTGCGGATAGCTTTCTCATGTCCAAATGTTTATGCAAAATATTATGTATCCGTTCAGTCGAGATGCTCACAGCACTAGCAGTCTCACGCACCTTAACTCTTCTGTCATCCATCACCATATCATGGATTTGTTCAATGATTTCTGGAGTCGTAACCTCCACAGGCCGTCCAGAACGTACAGCGTCACTTGTGCCCATATGGCCAGTCCGAAAATTTTGAAACCCCTTATAAACTGTTCTAATCGAAGGTGCAGAGTCACCATAATGTTTATCAAGCTTCTCTTTAGTCTCCTGAGGCGTTTTGCCTTTCATAAAGTAATGTTTAATCACCACACGAAATTCTTTTTCGTCCATTTCTTGAAAATCACTCGACTTCCTTGATTCACACGAATGCCAGACAAAAAGAAATAGACCAATATGGCTGAAACTTGGTGTGCGTTCATTCAAGAGATGCTACTAACTAAACCTGACCTCGATACGCGCCGGTGGTGCCATCTCTCGGACTTTTCAAACCAGCCTCGTATATATATATATATATATATATATATATATATATATATATATATATATATATATATATATATATATTCGTAGTATGTTTCTATTTCATCTGTTGACAAAGTTCTTACATTGTATGTTGTTATATAAAGTGGCTGGAATATGCGATTGTCAGATCTTTTGTTGTTTATTATGATATACAGTAAATTTATTTCTCGGTCGACGCTATATATAAAAAATTTATATTATGTTACTTCCACTTATATCTCAATGTCAGTATCAAACAATATATCTGATTTATTTTCCTTAACGTCAGTTACGATTGCGTTATACTGGTTTAAACTGTCTCAATTTTGGTGATTAAAATTAAGTCGGATAACCGGACACATCAATGCATAATAAACGAGCCACCGTTTTGTAAAAGGATGAATTTTAAAAAACGAAATTTTTGAAAGTAGATTTTTTAAATGGATAAATTTAAAAAAAAATCAGTTGAAATAATTTCGAATGGATAAAATATTAAAAAACATAGTTTTCAATGGATATTTTCAAAAAATTATGTTTTTTGCAGATTATAAATTAATACAATATGCTGGAAAATAAGTATTGTAATTCCGCAAATATTTGCCTCTTTTCTAAGGAAATGGATCACAAATTAAATCTAAGTAACTCTAGAGCGCATAGTTTACTCATCAAGATTGAGAGATAGAAGGAGTGCCCGGCTACATGTTCTTCTTCACCTTCCTCTGGGTTTAGTGAATCAGAAAAGCTTGAGCTGCACTTTTCATCGACTTTCCAGAACGAGTAGCAATCAAAATATCGTTCTTGAATAAATTTTGGGACATAAGATTTCATTTAATTGCATCCAGTTATTTAGAAAATACTTTTACCATAAGCTCATAATTCTCTGAACTTTTAGAGTGTTCTTTCGTATATATTGCGGAAACAAGTGATAGCTTAAGCAAGAAAGAAGAATTGTTACTATCAATAGATTTCGACGATAAACTTTAACATTGTTTGTCATTTTAGCGGAGATATTGTCCGGTCAAACATTATTTTTATTTTTAAATTTTAATTGGTAAGTAATAAATGTAAAGCAATAATATTATGTAATTTGGTTCATTACTCTTTGTTCTGGTTTTGATAGACCTACGCAGCTTTTAGTGCAATAGGAATTATTTTTTCAACAGTTTCCATATTTTCGTGGATTTTTTGCATATAATTGTTAATATTTTGGCATTGTTTCAGACAAATGATATCTAAGTGCTTTGCAAACAAACATTCATTGCTCTCTCGCCTAATTACCTAGTATTGAATTCTTGACACTAGCTACGACTGTATTTTAATTGATTTTATTATAATTACAGTCTATTTTCTTCTAAAAATCACCAACCGCAAACTGTTTCACACCTTACTTGACCTAAATAAGAAGGACAATTGAAGAGGCGTTTAGTGTTTGTTTTGTATTCTACCATAAGTGATGTGGCTTGTACTATTAATTTTACTACAACTCCAGAATTCACACAGATACACCTACACATTTAGAGCTACAGAACATAAATATAAACGAGGTGTCATTTAAGTTGAAACTTTATTTTTAACTGGTTGTAGTACTAAATGCCACATTTGGTAAATATAACCTACCTAAATGTCTTAAAAAAAAATAAATAAATTTAATTATTACGTACTATAGTAAATTTTCACAATTATAATATTGCACATCCAGTCTCAAAAATTGATTACTACGAATATTTAATACAAGATTGTCACTAATTTCGGTACAAACTTTCCACGTATCAACAGAGGTGTATATGTACATATATACATATACATATATATATATATATATATATATATATATATATATATATATATATATATATATATATATATGTATATATATATATATATATATATATATATATATATATATATATATATATATATATATATATATATATATATATATTTTCGTAGTATGTTTCTATTTCATCTGTTGACAGAATTCTTACATTATATGTTATATAAAGTGGCTGGAATACGCGATTGTCAGATCTTTTTTTGTTTGTTATGATATACAATATATTTACTTCTCGGTCGACGCTATATATAAATATGCGTATTATTGTTGTCTATATTATGTTGTTTCCACTTACGAGTATATCTCAATGTCACTATCAAACAATATATCTGATTTATTTTCCTTAACGTCAGTTACGATTGCGTGATACTGGTTTAAACTGTCTCAATTTTGGTGATTAAAATTAAGTCGGATAACCAGACACATCAATGCATAACAAACGAGTCACTGCCTTGTAAAAGGATGAATTTTAAAAAACGAAATTTTTGAAAGTAGATTTTTTAAATGGATAAATTTAAAAAAAAAAAAAAAATCAGTTGCAGTAATTTCGAATGGATAAAATCTTAAAAAACATAGTTTGTCATTTTAGGGGAGATATTGTCCGGTCAAACATTATTTTTATTTTTAAATTTTAATTGGTAAATAAGAAATGTAAAGCAATAATATTATGCAATTTGGTTCATTACTCTTCGTTCTGGTTTTGATAGACCTACGCAGTTTTTAGTGCAATAAGGAAGACGCAGTATGAATTATTTCTGAACAGTTTCCATATATACTCACTCGAATAACTCTTGTAGTAATACATATAACAAGTTGATGGGTACTTTAACATCTGTTGATTCAAATATCAAAAAGATCATTTTTGTTTTAAAACTAGCAAACAAATGCTTTACACACAAACACAGATTTAACTCGGAATAAGAATTTTACTGCTTATATAGTAAATACTATTAGTCCTCTATTACGCAGTTGATATTAGGAATATTAATGATTTGTTATCAATATAAATGCAAAGTTATTTTTTGTTGTCCCTCTAAAAATCTTTTATCTACTAGTACAGTAGGACTCTCTTTCTCTCTCTCTCACTCCAGATTAGCTAAGAATCTATCCTTATTAATTCATAAGTTTAAACTAGTAAATGGTTAATTTGGATATAAAATAAAACAAGGATTGATACAAATTTTGCTATATTACAAGTCTAATAAATACATTCCATACTATTTAACCTATTGAATTATAATTTCTTCTTGGGTTTTATTCGATTCGAACATATTTTACAGGAAACTTGTCAAGCTCTTCTAATTCACTCGTTGTAGGTTCCTGCTCCAACTTTAAATGAATAGTATGGCTAGTTACTACTTTAATTCTTTGTATAATACCTCTGAAAATAAGAAAGGATATGTTATAAGAGAAATTTCCTAAATTTTTTGCATATAATTGTTAATATTTTGGCATTGTTTCAAACAAATGATATCTAAGTGCTTTGTAAACAAACATTAATTGTTCTCTCGTCTCATTACGTGGTATTGAATTCTTGATACTAGCCACGACTGTATTTTAATTGATTTTATTATAATTACCGAATATTTTCTTCTAAAAACCACCAACCGCAAACTGTTTCACACCTTACTTGACCTAGATGAGAAGGACAATCAAAGAGGAGTTTAGTGTCTAGTTTGTATTTTACTATATGTGTTGTAGCTTGTACTATTAATTTTAGTGCAACTCCAGAATTCACACAGATACACCAACACATTTGGAGCTAAGAACATAAATATAAAAGAGGTGCCTTTTAAGTTAAGACTTTATTTTTACATGGTTGTAGTATTAAATGCCACGTTTGGCAAATATAACCTACCTCATACAGATTCGTATGAGGTTCAGCTTATTACTCCGCGTACAACGCTTTTCAAGGAGTCTTTTATATGGAGAACATCATCCCTTTGGAATAACTTGCCCAGGACTGTGTTTCCCACCGAGTAAAATTTACAGCGATTCAAGAACAACGTGAATCGCATTTTTTTTTTTTCCGCACACATTCCGCTCCTGGAGCGCCTGAGGGACTTCCCTGCAACACGTGTACTAGCCCCATAAAAAAAGCTAAAAGTCTTAAAAAAAATAAATATTTAATTGTTCCATCGTACAGCAAATTTTCACAATTATTATAATATTGCACATTCAGTCTCAAAAATTGATTATTTCGTATATTTAATACAATGTTGCCACTAATTTTGGTACAAACTTTCCACGTATCAATAGAAGTGTATATGTATATATATATATATATATATATATATATATATATATATATATATATATATATATATATATATATACACTTCTATTGATACGTAATATATATATATATATATATATATATATATATATATATATATATATATATATATATATATATGTTTATGTATGTATGTATGTCATAAAGTACTTCCATTTTGCATTCTTAGAATAGAGGAATGTAATAATTTCTTTTTCAAAATTTGTAATTTTAACGGGGGAACGAAGATCGTTAAATACTGTAAAGTTTTGATAGTTATTATGAAAAATTTTTGTAGTGTTTCATTGATATATTCGACAAAATTTTGATATGATTATTTAGAATAAAAGATTTGTCCGGTTAAAGAATTGGGGTTAGAGGAGTGGTTGCGTATTTCGTCTTGGAGTGAAAATAATACTATTTTTAATTATTTTCAACCTTTTTTAATAACTTATAATTCTAAAGTACCTATTGTATAAAATACCGAGTTGTAATACTCTTGCTAAGTTATTCTCACATATGACAATGATAAACTACGTATCTATTCTAGAACTGCGTGTTAACAAGAATGTATTTGGTAAAAAATTTTACCAGTTTTTCTGAAGATGTCCTTGAATATTTTTTTCTCCTACGAGTGGAGTAATTTAAAATTAGTCAATAAATCAATCATTCGTTTAGTCAAATTTAGAATAATATCTGAGGAAAATCTTCAGTTAAATAGAATTGGATAGATTTGGCGCTTACTTGATGAAAATCCATTTTTAGAAAATTAAAAGACGAACTGCTGTACAGATTTTTACTACGTATTACCTACCGAAACATGTCACGGCTAATTTAAGTTATTATTTTATTTATTTCATTTTGATAGATAAAATATAGTAAAAATCTAAACAACAGTTCGTCTTTTAATTTTCATCAGTTAAATTGTAGGCACAGTTGATGTATATGTAAGAAGGTGATGTATCTTATATACCATTCGTTCGTAAACTTCTAATGTAAGTAAACTTTTAAATAAAAAATTGCTGGCATCGCATTATCAAAAATTTTATATTATTATTTTGTTAAAAGGGAAGAAGATTCTCGATCTCGAAGAACTTTCTCGTGGACCGAAATTTCAAAAACTTTTTAATTATAAAAGTTCGGGCTATACCTATCACCTCCCTTTAATGCTGCACTAAGCTATCCATAGGTTCTGACAAACTATTAGCGCTTATCTACTGGAAACGATGTGTCTCGCTAAAGCATTTGTTAAAAAATCTTGTAACTTCACATAAAGATATGGAGAGAAGCAGGATTGGTATCTCCCTTAGGAATACAATCCATAATGAGCAGGTAAGAATATGAACCAAAATCACTGACATAGCTCTGGAGATGTCAAAGAATAAGCTATGATGGGTACATTACGTGACTAGGTCCCTCCGTAGACAGATGGGTGTACAGCATCACGGAGAAACAGAAAAAGGCGTTGGACGTCCACAAAAACGATGATGATATAAGAGTTGTAACAAGCAAGCAGTGATTAAAGGTGGCAAGAGACAGGGAAGCATAGAAGAGATTAGAAGAGATCTACGTCCAGGAGTGGACAAACTTAGGTTAAAAAAAAAATAATATATATATATATATATATATATATATATATATATATATATATGTATATATATATATATATATATATATATATATATATATATATATATATATATATATATATATATATGTATATATATATATATATATATATATATATATATATATATATGTATATATATATATATATATATATATATATATATATATATATATATATATATATATATATATATATATATATATATGTATATATATATATATATATATATATATATATATATATATATATATATATATATATATATATATATATATTGATATTAGATATATTTTGGAGATTATTCACATAAATACAAGCATCATTTATAAGCCAATTTTGTATTTACATAAGATTAAATATAAATTCTCCTCTGTTGATCCAGTTGATGGTCAAGACCTCTCATAATGAAATGACTGACAATTTTTGCACATATCTCTATTATCTTTGTTTTTTCTTTCAAACCTATTTATATATTTCCAGTGTTAACTCTATTTTGAGAACAATTTCTGATAGGAGGGGAATATCTCGTGATTGAGGTGTTTGTTTTTTACTTCCGATGTTTTCCTTGATTATCTCCGTATTTCCACCTTCATCATTTTTCGGGTCGATTACTGACCGATATTACGCTTCTTTCCTTTTTCAAAAAAATCATAATTGACAGTATCAAACTGTAATTGCGATAGCGAAATGGAGATACAGCAACGCATGAAGATTCTCTTTCTTTAGTTATCTTAATTTTGTAATAAATCTTTATGCCAAATTATCATGTTTAGTTCGGTTTTTTTAAAAATATTTTTATTAATAAATACTTCTTCTTTTCTGACCGTGATTTTTCATCACTGTGAAATTTTGTTGTTATAACTTGCAACATTGCGGTCCCATATTTTATTCTTTAATAATATTTAGGCTCTTAGTTCTTTGGATTTCAGTTTTTACTTCGTTCAGTTTTTTTTCTATCAGGTTGTAGAATTTTTTTCTCACTTTAGGAGGACCTTTTCAGCATATGCATTGAAATGCTAATTTTAGGATAAATGTGGACAATCTCTTTTCAACAAGCTTTTCTCTTATCTCCTCTTCTCTTATTATTTCTGGAATCCCCCAATAATGATATAAAACTTGTAAGCTTGCCATCAGTTGGTAAGTAGCTAGACAGCCTTTTTACTATCTTTCCAACAGCTTGATCCTACCTTTCAAGTCTTCCTATTGCCAGACATGTTCTTGCATCTTCGAGTAATATTATATCTCGGTCATATCAAAAGCCATTTTTCTTTAATGCTATGGTTGTAATGTATATTCCATTTGTTTTACGGTTTTGTTTTGTTGATTTACGAGTATATTAGATGACTACTTGGAGATGAGAGTTTGATTAATAATTGAACTTCTTTGCATTGGGAGCATGTCGGAGTGTCTGTTTCAGAGTTTTTACGATTCTTGTTTTGTTTTTTCTTTTACTTTCATTTTCTGTATCTTTTTAACTTTGACTTAGATAAGACGCCAAGACCTTCTGTATCCATTTCTTCTTCTTTAGTTTGGGTTTCTGAGTTCTTGATTTCATTTGCCTTGTTTTTTCTTATTTTACGTTTTACATATTTCATATATTTGCTAATGAAATGCTTCATTTCTTCGTATAGCTTGTTAATAAAGTTCTTTTTCTTTTAAGAATATCATTATCTAAGAGTCCCTAAGGAAAGCACCTTGTGTTATGCAAACTATGGAGGATAGAATACGGGAGTCTTCTGCTATATCTTTTCGGAAATATGATCACCACTGTACACTGTTTACTTTCCACTCCTGCCTCTGTTCTGCCTCGCTACTAACTGTGGGCTACTTTTGAACAACAACAGTCAATATTACGAGACATAACATTTTTGAGAAATAATTTACTATATTTTGTGCTCACTGTGCTTATTATCGGTCACTCTATTTGGCTAACCCTAAATATTGTTTAGGAGATAAAACAAGGTAAAAATTAGTCATAATTACTTAAAATTAAAGTGTGTTTAAAGTAAGAAGGCACTTTATTTTAGATAAAAAAGAACAAAAATGATTGTCATTTTAATTGATATGGTTCTATAAAAAATCCAGATTATAATATGGGCATATCATTTAGCAATTCGCTTATTAATTTGTTTAAAAACAAATAACAAATACAATTTTGTAAAACGAGATAAGATAAAATATCATTATTAATTATAATGAAAATAAGATTAACATATTTTTATAATTCGATTGTAATTTTTCAAATGATACACCCACAGCCAAATAAAAATTATAAAAAACGAAATTTCTTAAGCCAGTTATGCATTTTGACGACATAATAACATATTTGAAAAGTGGTATTTTGTTGGGTAAATAAGCAAGTTTCAGGACAACGCCATAGATGAAGTTTCTGCTATAATACTACTTCTATCCGAACATTTTTTTTTGCATTTTGCTCAGGAATGTGATTTCAGCCGAGTACAATTTACAGCAATTGAAGGCCAACGTGAGTCGCTTTTTTTTCCGCACACGTGTCGCCTTTGTAGCGCTTTAGGGATGTAGGCCCATAAAAAAAACAAAGTCGGCTTGTTGTCTTCCTATGTGGTGTGTTCTGGCAGAAAATAAAGCTATGGTTCGCTTAAAAACCAGTTTACTGGATAGCATGCGAATAAATCGGTCATTTGTACAGTGTCATACTTTCAAAATTTGCAAAAATCCTTGATTTTGGCTTTCTTAATAATATTGGTTATATATACACATATGTATAAGCAAGTCCAATTATAGGGGCTTCCTCTCGCTAGTAGATGTGTCATCTACCTGGACTTTTCTTCTTGATTGGAGAAATGACATTCATAAAATTTGATTGTAAAGCCATTTTCATAATTCAATATATTCAAATAAATCCTTAAAATTAATTAGGTATGCTTTTTGTAAGAAAAAACTAGAATTACATCATGGAGTTCGCTATTTTTTCAATTTAAGTTATGGAGTAAACTAAATTAGGTTATAGAATCTGCTAGTTGAAAAAATTGCTTCAACAGTCACCTACACAAATAAAGACATGTCCCTTTTTTATATTTTCTTCTAATCAACATAAATTAGTCAATATATCGCAGAACTGCCCAAGACCAATTTAAAAAAAAGTCCCAAGTTAGTTATAATGTAAGAAGGCTGTACATTCCACAACAACTGTTAATTCTGTATAAACCTCAAATTCGACCAACTATGGATTACTGCTTCCATGTTTGGGGTTCTCCTCCCAAACATACACTGTATGTACTGTTTCGTTCATTCTAGAAGTATTTTCATTGAAAGTTTTTTGATGGATGTAGCCCGATTAATTCCTCCTAGAGATGGTGCATGGTATTAATTCACGTCACACTAATACATCACATTTGTATAAGGTTCAACTTATTACTTCTCGTACAAACCTTTCAAGCAGTCTTTTATATGAAAAACAGAATCACTTTAGAATGATTTGTCCATGATTGTGTTTTCTACCGAGTACAAGTTACATGGATTCAAGGCGAATCGCTTTTTCTGAACACGCGTCGCTCCTATAACGCTTTAGATATTTCCCTGTATCTTGTATGCTACGGCTATAAATAAAATTGACGTAATTGTATGCGCTATAATTTATAAAACGAAAATCCCCGCTTAAAGCTAAATAATTAAATGTTGTTGTTTTCCAGTCATTCAGTATAATTTTGAAAATATAAAACCAGGCGTATTTGTTTTTATGTAAAGCTTGACATATGAACATGCATCTATAGCATCTATCAAATTTTCTGTGTACACAGGTATCAACAAGATGATTTTTCTTCTCTAATCTAGATATTTTCAAAGAACAAAGTTGTGGCTGCTCTCAGGTGTTTAAAGTGGTTATTAGCTCTCCCATTCTATTGTCGTTTTTACCAATAAGTAGTTATAAATTTGTTATCCTCAAGCAAATATTTTAGATTGGGCTCCTTGGGAATTCCGTTGCTTAGGATGGTTCCACCAACCTCTGTAGAAAATTGAAAGTCATTTTCATAATACGATGTTTCGACGCCAGAGTCCTCAAACGTTACGATTTATAATTACATAAAATTCTCTGCTGTTTACTTTCAGTAATTCAGTAAACTACATCAGATGATCAGACTAGTCAGCGTAAGAAACCGATTTTAGCCACTTTCTATATCTCTGCTACTCTATTATCTTTTATAACAGTTAATTTTTTTACAAAATATCCCACAAAGATTTCTTAATATTATGCATAAAATATAACGTATTGTTCTATTTTGAGTTAAAATTGTTTCTTTATGATAAGCAAAATAATAATAATCATATGCCATATCGGATCCTTGAATCCACTTGCGCACCATACGAGGGTGTTTTTTAAAGTTGTCTACTAGCTATGAAGGAAAAATTACAGAGCTCAAAATATATATTTTTTTACATAACTTACAAAAAAAAATCCTATTTTTGTGCCTTAAAATACAAGGCTCCAGATATATTTAATTGATTTCTTGAGAAAAATACTTGGCTCCTGAAAGTTCTCTTCACATGTTTGAACGAAGGGAAGTGGCAAAGTGCTAAATAAGGGCTATGAGATGGAGGTTGTAGCTCGGTGAATCCACAGCTTTCGGTAATGAACTGTGCGAGCCTTCGAGAATTTGCAGGTGTCGTGCAAGAACAAGGAATTGGTTCTCCATGAATCCTGACATTTTTCTTTAATCGCTGGCTTTTGTAAACCGGTCTATTCTCTCGCAGTCCCAAAAAATGGTAGCCATTAACTTTCTAGAAGAGGGTTCAATTTTCGTTTTCTTTGAAAGAGGAGAAACATTGAACAACCCATTGCATGGGTTATGTTCATTAATTTTTTTTAGAAGAAAAAAAAATTGTAGAAAATTAATGTAAACACTTTGTAATTTCACTCATTTCATCATGAGACAAATTACCGAGACATTGATAGAATACTTCAAACCAGCATTTTCATGTTTGTCATATATATATATATATATATATATATATATATATATATATATATATATATATATGTATATATATATATATATATATATATATATATATATATATATATATATATATATATTATGTATATATATATATATATATATATATATATATATATATATATATATATGTATATATATATATATATATATATATATATATATATATATATATATATATATATATATTATATATATATATATATATATATATATATATATATATATATATATATATATATATATACACCGTGACACAGACAACAAGTAACACCCTGTAACTTTTTTATTTTATATTTCCATTTTTAGATACCAAAATGGAACATTATTAGGCTTTTTTTTATCATTTAAGAAATATTGTTAACTACTTCCGGTTTGACCGGAAGTAACTGCAACATTCTTTTTTTAACGCAACTCTGTATATTTTTTTATCAATTTCAATTCGCTTTGAAATTCTCTTACCAACGATGTATCACACGTTGACATTTGTTTGACAGGTGACCGGCAAAAACTGATTTAAACTCTTAGACTTAGGCGGCCATGGCGGATATAATAGCAATTGTTTTCGTTCGTATTATCTCACTTTGAAAAGAAATTACGACTATCTAATTATCGTGCCATTTTCGCGAGTCTAAGTGGCTCCTACAAAATTTTATGCTTTACGTTCAGTTACAGAGTTTTCTCTTTAAATAATGATCAATATCACCGAAATTAAGATAGGAACACATATTTTTTATTTAACCTAGTCACACATTACAGGTTGCCAACATATGTACATCTAACAGAACTATCTAACGCCAATTGGATTTATTATTATTTTCAGAAAATAAGAAACCTATTTATTAAATAAATATTTAAATGCAAATAATAAAACCAAAACATTTAAAAATAAGAATAACACAACAAAACCGATAATTGTAATTAATTATTATTAGAAAGAAGTAATATTTTAATTAAGTAACATAATGAAAATAAATAGGCAAAACTATTTTATACCAGATATAAATTTGCTAGGTATTTATTCCAAATGTTTAAAATGCTGTCCGTTGTTAATCCTACACCATCTTGTTTTTCTCACCGTGGCTGTTATAACGTTCTCCAACTAAATTTCAGTAATTTGATTTACTGCTCTTCTTAAGAGCATTTCTAAATCATTTCTGTCTGTTGGTGGATTTTTGTAAACTTTTTGTTTTAGATGGTTCCATATAAAAAAATCATGAGGCGTAAGATCTGGGCGATCTTGCAGGCCACTTATTAGGTCCATTGGTACCTAACCAATTTGCACCAAATCTTTGATTCAAGTAGTTTACTACATTTCTACTATTATGGGTTGGAGCGCCATCCTGCTGGAAAATAATGTCTCCACGATTTAAAGGCATCATTTAGAGTGAACTCCAAATATCTTTCTCCAATTAACGCACCATCATATGTAATAGGACCAATAATTCTTGTGCCAAGGATACCCAACCACACGTTAAAGCCGAATCTTTCTTGATAGGCACTTTCTCGCATAATTCTAGAATTTTCTTGGGCTCAATATCGAGTATTGTTACGATTAAATAGACCCAAATTAGTAAATCTAGATTCATCCGCAAATAGAATGTTGTAATGAAATTGGTTATCAAGGTGGTATCTTTGCAAAAACCAGTTGCAATAATCTATTCTTCTTTGGTAATCTGTTTGAAATAAATGTTGATTTATTTGATATTTGTAAAAGCTGAATTTATATTTTCTTAAAATGCGGCGAGCGGTTTCACGATTTACACCGGTTTGCTTTGCAACATGTCTTATAGAAATTGTAGGATCTACCTGAACAATGGCCAATACATTGATTTCTGACTCTTCGTCACCAATAAATACATCAGCAGGTTCAATCGGTTGCCTTCTGAACTGCTGCTCTACCCTTAAAAAATAATTGTTAAGTGGGTGCCTCCTATAGGGATATCTTGCCATGTACAACTCGGCGGATTGTCAGTTAATCTTTCTGCACTCTCCATAAATTAATAACATGTCTACTTTTTCATCCGTTGAATACATTTTTATTAACGAAAAATTATTTTCGACGTAAAGTAAACAATAATAATGGCCATTTTGGTAACACGCAGCAACCATGACTTTAGGTTCGTCTATTTTATAACAGCCTACTAAATCCGTAAAGGAACTTGTTGATATCACATTATTGCATAATAAAACTGTTTATTTTCTGAAAATAATATTAAATCCAATTGGCGTTAGATAGTTCTGTTAAATGTATATTGGCAAAAAACCTGTAATGTGTAATTAGGTTAAATAAAAAATATGTGTTCCTATCTTAATTTCGATGATATTGTTCACTATTTAAAGAGAAAATTCTGTAATTAACTGTAAAGCATTAAATTTTGTAGGAGCCACTTTGACTCGCGAAAATGACACGATAAATGGATAGTCTTAAATTCTTTCCAAAGTGAGATAAAAAGAACAAAAACAATTGCTAGTATATCCGCCATGGCTGCCTAAGTCTAAGAGTTTAAATAATTTTTTGCCGGTCACTTGACTTGTTATACATCGTTGGAAAGAGAGTTTCAAAGCGAATTGAAATTGATAAAAAAATATACACGGTTCCATTAAAAATAAGAAAGTTGCAGTCACTTCCAGTCAGACCAGAACTAGTTAAAAATATTTCTTAAGTAATAAAAAAGCCTAATAATATACTATTCTGGTATCTAAAAATGCTTCACAAATATATATTGTGATACTTTTCACTATGGTTTCATATATTCTCTTTTTGTTGGTTTTATTTATAGATTTATCCCATAGAATGCTGTTTAGTAGTTTAATGGCCCTTTTTCCTGCCATATTTTTCTCTCTTATTGCCCTATCCAGTTTTCCATCCTCCGAAATTTTTATACCGAGTGTTTTATCGTGGTTCGATCGTCCAGTTTAAGACCTTTTTGTTACCTTTAATATATAGATATTCTGTCTTCTTTATATTGACTACAAAACATCGATCTTTGTATTCATCAAATAGTTTTCTCGTCATGTAGTTCAGGTCGTGGCGATCTTTGGCCATTACCATTTGGTCATCCGCGAAACATAGCATGTACAACATGGTGTTAATTAATGGTATACCCATTGGTCTATATTTCTGCTTCCATCTCTTTATGTTATTATGTTTCCAGATATATCTTAAAAAGGGTTGGTGATAAACACATCCGTGCTTCCGACCTTTTGACGTAATAAATTCTGGTGTGTGTTCCTGTTTTAATTTTTGTTATGGATTGGTTGTATAGTATTTTGAGAGCTTTAATTAATTCTGTATTAAATTAGTACTTTCCAATGATTGCCACAATTTCTGCAGAGTAATGCTGTTGTATGCTGTTCTCAAGTCAGCCAACAATAAGTGGACTTCTTGGTTTCGTGCCATCTTTTTTTTTATTATTTGAGTTAAGGAGGTATATATATGGTCTGTTGTGGATCATCCCATGTGAAAGCTTGCTTATTTTTCTGCTTCAAAATCTTAATATTCCTTCTCCATTTTGTATTTTAAAAACCTTTTCATAGATTCTACTTATGGATGCCGTTACTGCTATTCCTCGTTAATTTTCCCATTTGTTTTTGTACCCTTTCTTTTGTATAGTGGTTGGTTATGACACTTTCCAGTCGTATAAGGCGTTCGTACAGCTTGTCTGTTCAATATTTGAACAATTCTCCAGGGATGTTCCCAGGTTCGGGTGATTTGTTATTTTTGAGCGCTTTATACACTGTTTTTATTTCTATGGTGTTATTCTTAATGGTGAATTTATTACTGTAATTCTTTGTTTATTTAGTTCTCTGTCCTCTTGCAATTTCTCTGTTCTCTACCAGAAGCTTTCCGAAGTATTCCTTCTAACCTTGAAGTTTTACAGTTGTTCTTATTTCTTTGTTCTTGTCCCTTTTTAGGTTTTTTTATGACTTTCCAGCTTTCCGGGCTTTTGATTCCTCCTAAATGGGTATTTATTCTTTGACAGTTCCCATTAGTCGTTCTTTTTCTTAGATATTTTTCTTCTTACTACTGCTTGCATTTCTTTATACTTTATTTTATCTTCAAATTTTTTGGTACTTATATATTTTTGTTGTAGATTCCTGTTGTGTTCTACATTTCGGTGTCCTACCAATAAGGTTTATTATTTGTTTAATTTCTATAATATCCCAGTACTTCAAAGGCCACCTTGGGTAAACATTCTTTTAAATGTTCGTGTATTCGACGTTGTTTGAGTATGGTGCCTTTAGTTTCTCGTCTAATCTTTTTTTAAATAACTTGAGAGTACTTTCATTTTCTAGACTTTTGATATTTTTATCTTCGTTTTTTTAATTTTTCCTTTACTCCATTTTACTTTGTCTTTCATTATTTTGTTTTTTGAGAGGCAAGTTTATTTTCGTGCGCAGTAAATAATGGTCACTACCACATGTTGCACTTCTTTGGGCTCTCAAGTCTTGTACTCTCGGCCATATAGTTGAATTTAGATTTGTTGCCACTTGGATCCACGTGTATCTGTATATCCGTTTGTGTGAAAAGTATCCATTAAGCATTCTAAGTTGGTTCTGATTGCATAACTTTATAATCTTTAACTGTCGTTATTGATAGTGTCCTCACCATACTAATGTCTCCCAATAGAATTAGTTCCAGTGATTCTCCTATTTTTGCTATTTCTTCATGTGTCTCTTGTACCCACCGGCAGTAGCCGGTTAGTTCTTGCCCTTATTCGCCTCCCCGGGGACGCGCGCTAAGGAAGACAGGCTTCCCCGAAGGTATCAATCAAGTACAACTAGAATATGTGGTAAATCTCCTGTACGACAAATACGTACCGCATCTTCTGAATGGACGATATTGTAGCAAACTCACATAGCCAATCTGTAGAAGAAATCGCCAAGGATCGTGAATAACTTCTCAAATTGGGGGGATTTAAAATGGAGAATAAAAACTAAAATTATTATGCTACATTGATGACGCCGCACAGTGGGCTGAATCTCGATTTTAGCTGGACAAAATTTAAAAATCAATGTCAAAATGTAGGGTTTGCAAATAAAGAAAATGTTTCTTAAGAGTTTAGTAAACTCAATTCCAATTGGATTTTTGACCGCCATATTGGATCCGCCATGTTGGATTTTATCAACTTACCACCCCAATTTCTTGGGGCGTCCATCAGCTACAATTTGAGCCAAAAAACGACCCAAACAGTTGCGATTTTTTATATTTACAAGCTTTTTTTGCTGGACACTTGATTTTTCTCCGGCTACCGGCCGCCATATTGGATTTTTCAAAGGCGCACTCGGTATTTGAAAGTAGACGCTCTAAGCTTTAAAATGAGCCCTTGGTCAAGTTTTTTGGTTGCTTCTAATTTTGGTCGTAGCTCTGATCCGGTTGACGCGGATCGTCCCCATTTATTCTTCTTTCTTTTTTTTGCTTGTATATTAATATTATTATGTAGAAGGTACAAATTAACTATTAATAACGTGTTGTCTCAAAATTTAGTGCTTGTAAAAATTACATGAACAAATTATTCCATAAAGACCTATTGTGTCATGTATATAATCGTAAATTTAGAATCTTTTCAAATATTTAGCTAATTCTATGTCAAATATTACTGTATAAACAATTATTTCATTAAAGATTGACACAATTCAAATTCCACCAAGTTACAAATTTCTTTCTTTAGATATAACATCAACAAAAGAGATTATACAAACTGTCGATAATGAAAAGTGGAATCAATATATTTCCATGTTAGAAATTAATTTAATTGAAGCTGTTAACCTTACACCAAATACCAATTATTTCGCATACAGTTCTATAGACAGATTGATGGATGTGTTATGGGTTCCCGCATCTTATCTGTCATTGCTCAATTAGTTGTAGAATTCTTGGAGGAAAACCTTACTGATTCAATTTTAACTGTTTTTCAAAATGTACAGCGACGATTAATTTCTGGCTGTGCCTGATAATAAATCGGAGAAGCCTCCCCAAGAGTTCAATAATTTTCATAGCAAATCACAGTTCAAATCAGAATTAAAAGAAGAGAATAGGATATACTTTTTAGACATAAAATTAATCAGAAAAATAACAAAATCATCACAGATTGGTACACACCAATCCTACATGATTAGGACGATATTCAAATCCCAAAATCCCAAAAAATCAGCGTTATCGTTGGTATAACTGACAGTTTAATAGCACTGATGTTTCCTAAGTGAAACGCTAAAGTGTTAAACAAAGTAAGGCCAGTTTTACTACGAAACAATTTTAAAGCAAATGACATAAACCGAACAATAAAAAAAGATTACACAAATTCTACAGTAACTCATCAAACCATACTAAAAACAATTAAGAAAACCAAAACAACTTCACTTCCGTATACAAACGTATCTTCCAGAAATTAAAAAGTGTTTTAAAGAAATAGAATATCGTAGTCTGCTATAAAACTCAAAATAAATTCAGTTTTCTAGTTACAAATCTTAAAAGTCAAAAGGGTTCTTGTGTACTTGTAAAATATAAGGCTAAAGTCAAGTAGGTAATATCCTGAAAAGTTTGTATAGGATTTCATGTGCTACAATTTAACCTTAATCCATATTTATTCATTAATTAATTTAATAGATACAATGTATAGGATTGTGGCAAAACCATGGATGGATAGTGATTGAATTTTAGGTAATTTTATATATATATATATATATATATATATATATATTATATATATATATATATATATATATATATATTATATATATATATATATATATATATATATATATATATATATATATATATATATATATACATATATATATATATATATATATATATATATATATATATATATATATATATATGTTTTAAAGAAATAGAATATTGTAGTCTGGTATAAAACTCAAAATAAATTCAGTTTTTTAGTTACAAATCTTAAAAGTCAAATACCTACCATGACTCCACTTAATGTAGAAAATTCAGTACTTCGCGCGGATTTTCCAAGGTGATACACTGGAATCTCAAGTCAAAAAAATAACCGGTCAAATGCAAGATGGACTTGCGCAATTACTGTTCCGTACTGTGATTCTCTTTAAAACAAAATTTTTTGTTACGGAGGTATAAAATAATCAGTGACTTCCCAAAATACAATCAAAATGGGTTTTCAACAAAAGAATGGAGAGCCCAGATTACAAACATGTCTACTGACCCAGGAGGCTAATCAGATCAACCAAAATAAGACAAAAAGTTCCTGACATGTATAAATCTTAACATCAATGTATTTTCACGTTTCTTTTTAGTCGATAATGTATAACAGTTATAACATTTTAGCTACCTAATAGATAATAAATCAATATAACTTACTCTAGAATCTAGTAGTAAAAGTTTAAAACAAGTATTTACTATCTAAATATTTATTTAATTATTAACAAGTAAAATAAAATTATTTTCAGTAGTTACGTAATACCTAAAGCAGTAGGTATCACTTCCGGTTGAACTGACAACTTTCGACGAAATAAATCTTCACCATTTTGGAGGACAACTATTTTTTTATACCAGATAAATTATCGAACCTAATGCACTCGTGCACTACACTTTATGGAGACTATTCCAGGATTTTTTCAAAATTTTTTGTTCAACACTTTTCGAAATAGGGTCGGTGGATAGGGTCTTTGGCTATTCTTTTAAAAATAATAAAAAGAAAAGTATGCGCAAATATTACAACATATATATTTTTAAACTCGCTTTCATTTTACCCGCCACTCGATGATCTGGTAATTTTTTTTTCACTTCCGATTTCACCCCGTAAAACTAACCCCTTAAGTCAAAATTTAACTTTCAAAACTACATGGCACAGCAAATCACAGTTCAAATCAAAATTAAAGGAAGAGAATAGGACATACTTTTTAGACATAAAATTAATCAGAAAAATAATAAAATCATCACAGATTGGTACACAAATCTTACATGATTAGGACGATATTCAAATCCCAAAGTCCCAAAAAATCAGCGTTATCGTTGGTATAACTGACAGTTTAATAGCATTGATGTTTCCTAAGTGAAACGCTAAAGTGTTAAACAAAGTAAGGCCAGTTTTCCACCCTCACTTTATTATTATAGCAAATAATAGTGTGTAAAAAGTTACTGCGTAAACGGTCGAATGCGAGTAAAGCGTGAAACGCTCTCACGGTACATTTATCTGACCTTCTTTTATATTTGTACAGTGACAGGATTGTTTATTTTCGTTTGAGTATACATTTTTCTGGTTTAGATACATTCTGAGAAGAAGTTTCAAGTACTGGAAACATCCGATTAAAGAAGGTAAGTTCATACCATTACAAAGTAAGTGAGTGTGATTTTGCTTAGTGGAAAGTGAAAAATCTTTTATATTTTAATGCGCAACTTTTAAAGTCCGCTTCCGTCCGGCTTCTAATTTCCAGAATTTATTTATTATAATATAACTAATAACATATTCAAAGGGGAACAGCCATAATGAACCATAAATGCAGATGAAGCCGCTGTAGCTACAGGAGTTGATAAGCGATTAATATCTCGATTTGGAACTATTCTTCAGGTATTTCTAAAAAACTTCCTCAAATTCTTCACTGCAACAATGACCTTTTCTTATCGTTGCAGGTTATTTCAAGCGGGAATCCAAGCAAGAAAGACAAATTTAACATATTTGCCTATCATACTGCCAAACTGTTTGTAGAGCTATATGGCTGGTACAGGATGCCTCCCAGCGTACACAAAATCGTTTTACATGGCTCTTTAGCCATCAAACATGCCCTTGTTCCAATAGTGCAGCTTTCAGAGGAGGCACAGGAGGCAAGGAATAAAGACATGAAGCGATTCAGAGCCTATCATACTAGAAAGTCCTCATATATTAAAACCTATGAGGACTTAGTTCATAAGCTTCTAATTTCATCGGATCCTGTTATTACTGGCCTTAGAACTTTCCAAACAGTCCCGTTGAAGGAGCTGAGTCCTGATACAAAGGAACTACTCACGGATTCTGTGGAAGAGTTTGAGCAGCATAGTCATGCGGAGAAGGATTCTCCGAGCGAATCGGAAGGTTCTGATTTTGAATTTATATAAAAAAATAGTTCATTTTATTAGCAAATACATAAATTTAGCAATTAGTATCTCTATTTTATCTTTCCATTTTCTTTTATACTAATTTTTCCTAAGAAAATATATAAACACCTCAAAATGCAGTAAAAATGCAGTTCTGAGAACTAAAACACCTATTTTTCCCTTCATATATATTTTTTATTAATTTTTTTTGGCTGTTCTAGTCATTTGGACCTTGTTCAGCCCATAAAATAATTTTGTCCAGCTAGAATCGGGATTCAGCCCATTGTGCGCCGTGCTGATAGGTTGAGTGGTTTCTTTACAAATTTAACAAAATAGCAATGACGAATTTATCAGCAAACACAAGGTGTACTACAACATCCAAACTACTATACAGTTTTTTTTATCGTTTACCTCTGAATAGGGATTCCCTTTTTCGATGGATAACGGGAGGATGTCGTTCTATCCGTCAACGATGTCCAGTTATCTACACATACACAACACGGTAGTGCTGCCACGGGCGTTATTGCATTTCTGTAATAACTACTAGCTATGTATGTGGCCAAGTCAAATATACTGCCGGGATTGGCACCCGAAACCCCTGATGGTCGTATGCCGGCATTATAACTATGGAACTAGGAACGCCAAGCACAGTTGTGGTTATATGGAGACAGAAGTGAGAAACTTCGTAACGGCGACGAAAACAGAGGTAATGCAAAACAAACATCTGAGAATTGAAACACAATCTCGAATTTATAAGACCACTATTAGACCTAGATTAACTCACAGTAAAGAGTCGACTCGAACATCAAAAACGAAAACAAGTGCTGGAATAAACAGATATGGAAATAAGACACAGAACAGCGAAAGTAGCCTTATAAATAAAGCAAGAAGTGACAACATTAGAACGACATGCAAAAGACATATTTGATTCTGTAAAGAACTGGATTACTAATAAGAAGGGGAAACATGGGTAGAATCCGAAAATTTTGAAACGTCAAAGTTTGTCGTATATAAATAAAGGTGAAGAGATAATAAACAAGCAATAATGCCACTACAAATGAGAAAAAAGGAGCCGATTTTGTTGGAAAAAAAGCCTGCCTACAGAAAGAATATTAAAATTGGGGTAACTTAGTTTCTACTAAGGAAGAATGAAAGTAGAATTTAGTGTAACTATTTTTTCGCTTTTATAAATTTATTTAATATTTTTCATTGGGGTTTAATATTTGCAAAATAAATGCTGATCTTATTCATATCTACAACCCGGTATATTTATCAAAAAAAGATACTCAAGAAATATACTTCTGATGATATTTTAGGTGTGATTATAATTGATAAAATTACTAAAGTTAGGTATAAAATATGGAAAGTACTATTTGTTTAAAACAATTAGATGCTTACAGTTCCAAGTATAAAATTCTAAGTATCATTTTCATTAGTTAAATTGAAACCTTTATTTAAAACTAGGGAATTATTTCAATATAATTGCTCGTAATTTAGAATTATGAAAAACATGAACGAGACAGATACTCATCAGGCAGAAGCAGTTAGTGACTCTAATTTAATGAATGGAATTCATTACACCGGAAATAAAGGTATTTTATTTTTTTGAAGCTTGTTTTATAAATATGATAATGATTCAAGAAATTAAAATAAGAATCGAATAGAAAGTGAAATCATGGTTTAATTTAATCATTCAAATTATATTACATTACATAGAGTTCGAAAGGTTATAAATCGACTATGATCTTCTTTTCCTAAGATCTTTGTAATCTCCAGAATTATATTGGTAGTCCCCTGTTATCCGTCTAAGACCCAAGACTTGTTAAGGAAGTACACACTCGCAGTAAACTTGAAATGTTTTGCTTAAGTTCTTTACCAAAACTTATTAAATTTAATATATGTTAATTCTAATGATTTTTTCACCTGTTAAAGGGAAAGGATTTATATCCAGTTAACTGTTTTTTATGATACACTTTGCTGCCTGTGTAGTGGAAATCATAAAAAAAATAGAACAATTTAATTTAGATAGCAAATCTGTAATTTTAAGATAATTCTTGTATCATCATAATTTTTAATTTTCTAACCATTACTCTACGCTAATGATAAATAGGTAAAGTAGAAAATAAAATATAAAATGAATTCTATGTGTCATTAGATAAAATAACCAGTCAACTGCAATTTCAAATTGCGCAGTTAGTGTTCCGTACGTTGATTGAAAGTTTTAGTTACGGAGGTATAAAATGATCAATGACTTCACAAAACACACCCCAAATGAGTTTTCAACAAAGTTTTTTCCGATCTTTACTGAAAACTGATGACCTTGAAATTTTTGTTTTTTTTTTTATATAACAGCTAAATTATTAAAGGTAATGAACTCGCGATAATTTCCGTTCAATCTACATCCTAGGGAGAATATGCCAGAATTTTTTCAAAAAACTTTTCGAGCTAAGGAGGAGAGATAGCGACTTTTTGCGAATTTTTAAGAATAATACAAATATATATTTTTAAACTCGTGTTTTTACAAGTTCTCATTTGATATCCCACTCGATGACCTGATAACTTTTTTTTTCACTTCCGATTTCACCCCCCAAAACTAACCTCTTAAGTCAAAATTTAACTTTCAAAATTACACGGCTCTGATGAAACTATCAATTCTTATATTAGTACCATATTTTATCTTTCTATGTCAAAAAGTTTAGGAGAAAGTTGGGTGTGACAGACGGACGGAACATTCTTGTGTGGACTTTATAAATTTCTAATCTTGTTTTTGGTGTTCCGTACGAAACACTTATAAGATGACTTAGGTGTCTGTCTGTCTGTCCGTCTGTCTGTCTATCTGTCACACCCGATTTTCTCCGAAACTATTTGTCATAGAAAGTTAAAATTTGGTAATAATGTAGGAATTGATGGCCTCATCAGAGCCGTGTAATTTTGAAAGTTAAATTTTGACTTAAGGGGTTAGTTTTGGGGGGTGAAATCGGAAGTGAAAAAAAAAATTTTTTTACTAGGTCATCGAGTGTGGTGTCAAATGAAAGCTTGTGAAAACACTAGTAAAAATATATATATATATATATATATATATATATATATATATATATATATATATATATATATATATATATATATATATATATATATATATATATATATATATATATATATATATATATATATAATGTAATACTTGCGCACACTTTTCTTTGTATTATTTTAAAAAAATAGCGAAAAATCGCTGTCCCCCCACCTTACCTAGAAAAGTACTGATCAAAAAATTTTGAAAAAATCCTGGAATATTCTCCACGGGGTGTAGATTGAACGAAAATTATCGCGAGTGCATTACCTTTAATAATTTATCTAGTATACAAAAAAACAAAAATTTCAAGGTCATCAGTTTTCAGTAAAGATTGGAAACAAACTTTGTTGAAAACTCATTGGGGTGTGTTTTGTGAAGTCACTGATCATTTTGTACCACCGTAACAAAATTTTTTATTTTAAAAGCAATCAACGTACGGAACACTAATTGTGCAAGTTCAACTTGCACTTGACCGGTTATTTGTTATTTACCCAAGTAAAAATATAAAGTATATATAAATTTGTATCCACAAGAATAATTAGTTTATGGCACGGTTTTTAGTAGCTCCACTAAGATCAGTAGAGATAAAACTGTCAAGGGTTACAGAGTTTTAATTTACATTAATAATTTTATCTCCCAGTCGATTTAAAAATTAGTTCTTGGCTGATTTCCAAGGTTTTTCAACACAGTGTACGTCTGAAGTTACTTTCATTTCGTGGAATGTAACTCTTATCGCTAACTCCTACCTTTTATAAAACAATTAACGGTTTCTAGGTATATCACGAACAACAGCTCCTTACAGTAATGAAATACGATGAACACTTAACAGATATACACGTAAAATACGATTTTTTGTTATTTAATATTATCATATATTAATTGTATTTGAACTCAAGTTCAAGTTTAATATAAAGTATAAAATATCTATTTTATATCTTTCTAGTTTTAATTGTTTGAAACGGAGCATCATTTTTATCAGTTTTATTCAATTTTTATTTAAAACCAACTACTATTATTATTAAAAATATAAATAGCAAAGAACATGAAAGAAGAAAATATCCATCCAGTAGAAGTAAATAATCACTCCGATTTGATGAATGGAATTCATTACACTGGAAATAAAGGTATTTCGTATTTTTTGTTAATAAATACTAAATCAGAATTTAACAAATAGGAGGTTGGTTTAGCCAAAGTTAAGATTTTATCAAATTATATAAAATCTGGAAGCTATAAATTCATGATAATATTATGATAATTTAATATTCAAAAATAAGTTTATTTAAAATTAACTCACATGATTGTTTTATGGGATAATAACACTATCTAGTTGAAACTATATGTATTCCAAAAAATTATAAATTACTCGTAGTATTTTTCACATATTTCATACAGGAGCTAAGTCCAGCTCAAAACCAGAATTATTTATTGAACACAAATTAGTTTTGAAATAACGTTCGAATATGGAGATAAGAAATTATAACAATAAATTAATAAAGACTAAAACATAATGATAATTTTTAGGACTATGATATTTAATTTCAATAGTCCAAGCTTGTCATAAATAAACATATTATTATTATACAAAAAAGTTCTTCTTTCTCACATTTAGTTAATGTGGTTCTATGTTTGGCTGACGGGCCAAAGCTAAGTCAGCACAAACGCTATTACCATTACGTATTAAGGAATGACCTGACAATGTTAGATGTTTTCAAAATCACTGACTTCTGAATGTTTCTGTGTATGTTTGTGTTGAGTCTTAATTGTGTGTGGTGTGAATGTGATTGGTGTAAGGCCTGTGGCTGATATAATGAGGGGGAGAATGATGACTTTTTCTTGTTTCCATAGCCTTTTTATTTCCGTTGCAAAGTCTGTGCATTTGGAAATTTTTTCTGTGTATTTCGTTTGGATGTTTGTGTTGTTAGGGACAGCTATGTCAATGAGATAGGTGACGTGACTTTTCCTTTTTTGCACTGAAAAGTAATATTGGGTCTATTGGCGGAGACTGTTTTATCTGTATGGATACTGATGTCCCAGTAGAGCTTGTAATCTTTATTTTCAAGTATGGATGTTGGTGTGTATTTGTAGTAGGGATCTGTGTTTCCTATGAGTTTGTATGTTGTTGCTAGTGCTTGGTGAACTACTTTGGCAGCTGAGTTATGTCTGGCTGTGTATTTCGTTCCGGCTAATATTTTACACCCGCTTGTTATGTGTTCGATCGTTTCTTTCTGCTGCTGGCATTTCCTGCATCTGTCTTCTGTAATAGTTGGGTCTTTGATGATATGCTTTTGGTAGTTTCTGAGTAATATGACTTTATCCTGGATGGCAAGTAAGAAGTCTTCTGTTTCAGGGAATAGCTGTCCATCCTGTAACCACGTGTATGATTGTTTTTTATTTACGTGGTCTTGTTCTATGTGTTGTGGTATCTGTGTTTTCCGTGGAGTGTTTTCTCTGACCACGTTTTTATCTTTTCCTGTTGTAATTGGGTTTGACTGTGTGTGTCTGCTAAGTGGTCTGCCCGGGATAAGTCGAGAGGTGTGTGGTTTATATCTGCTTTCACTGTCGCTGTGTGGAGGCTGGTTTGCGTGTTGTGAAAGAATTTCCTAAGTGCTTGTATTTGTTTTGTGTGTAGTGATCTGATGTCTATGATTCCTCTTCCTCCTGCCTTCCTTTCGATGGTAAGTCTGTCTTTGCATGCTTTGGGGTATAATTTCCTGTATTTGGTGAATTGAGAACGTATAAGGATGTGAATGTTTTCTATGTTTATTTGTGACCATTTGATCATACCAAATAAATATGTGAGTATAGGTATAGGGAACGTGTTGATGGCTTAAGTGAGATTTTTGGAGTTGAGTTTTGTTTGTAAAAGTTCCGTGAGTGTTTTTGAATTCAGTTCTGAGCTCTGTTTTGATGTGAGTGTGGTTGAGTTTGGTACTTTGTTAGAAGCCTAGATATTTGTATGTTTCTTTGTCGAACAGTGTTTCATTGTTGATGGTTTCTGTCTCATGGTGGCCCTTCCATTGGCCTTTGTTGATGTGGAGCACTTTACATTTACTTATACCAAATTCCATATTGATATCTAAGGTGAATATTTCTGTGATTTTGAGGACTTCTTTCAGTTGTGTTTTTGTAGCAGCGTAGAGTTTTATGTCATCCATATATTGGAGGTGGTTTATTTTATGTTGATTCATTTTTTGGTGTATGATGTTGAAGCCATGCTCTGTTCTGTTTAGTGTATTTGAGAGTGATTGAGACAGAGGCAAAACCATATAGCGTACAGCTCTCTTGGTTTTCCATGTTTTCATAATTTGCGCGAGAAATTGCCTGAGGTGTTGGTTGATTTTATAGATTTCTAGGGCTATGATTAACCAGCTGTGGGGAATGGAGTCGAAGGCTTTTTTATAGTCTATGTAACCGATGTGAAGGTTTCTGTGTTCTTTTCTGGTTTGTTCCATAATCACGCTATCTATGATCAGCTGTTCTTTGCATCCTCGACTATTTTTCCTGCATCCCTTCTACTCTTCTGTGATAATATTGTTGTCTATTAGGTGTTGTTCTATTTTCTTGGAAATTGTGGCTGTGATGATCTTGTATAAGGTTGGAAGATAGGTGATAGGTCAGTAGTTTGACGGGTTTGTGGTGTCTGAATTTTTGGGTTTGATGTATGTTATTCCTTGTGTAAGAAAAGTGGGGAATGTGTGTGGTTGTAGAATGGCTTTGTTGATTTGGTGTGTGAGTGCTTCGTGTGTGGTGGTAAACTGTTTGTACCAGAAGTTTTGTATATTGTCTATCCCAGGGCATTTCCAGTTGTGTGTGTTTGATTGTTTCTGTAATTTCTTCTGTAGTTAGTGTGGAATTTTCTTGTTCTGTCACACGTTTGTGTTTATCTTCTTCGGCTTTGATCCAGGGGGTGTTATTATTTCCAGTAATCTGCGAGTTCTTGTTTGTTTGGCGGTTCAGTTACTACTGTCTGCTCGTTGTACATAGTTTTTCGGTAGAACTGTTTTTCGCTTCTTCGGAAGAGGTTGTTGGTGTCTTTCCTCTCGTTTGATTCTTTGTATCTACGGAGTCTTGCAGCATATACGGATAGTTTTTGTTTCAAAATATCAACGATTTCTGGCAGTGTTCGGTTGGGAGATTTAGATTTGATCTTGTCTACACCCTGTGTGACACGTTTGGATGCGTTCCCGTTCATAAACTGGGTAAGGTGTCCCAGATCTCTCCTGATGTTGTTGATTTTCTTTTCTATTCTTATTTGCCATTTAAATTTAGGTTTTCTGCTGTTGCGGTCTCTTTGTCGTTGCGGGAGTTTTTGATTATTTTGTGTTATAGTGGCTGCTGCATATATTATTGTGTGAATGTCTTCGATCCTGCTTAAGTCTGTTATGTACTGTGGTACTATGTGCTTGTTTTTATTGTGTTGAGGATTGTTTGTGTGCTCTGTTTGAAGATTAAACTGGGGATGGGATTTCTTGTTGTAGGGTCGATGCCTGACCATCGAGCTAGATGTGACTGCATTTCTGCTTTGAGTGTTTGTATGAGAGGTGATTCGGGGTGATGTTGTGTAGATGTTGTTGAGGGTGGTGAGTCATTCATTTTGTCTTCTGTGATATGGTGGCGTGTGGTGCTTGCTATTTGCATTGAAATATTATTTTGAGTTATGCTCCTGCTGGGTGGTGGGTCTTGTTGTTTTCGACTGGGTAGTTGTGTGTGTGTGAGATTGGTTCGGTATCTGCTTTACTGTTTCTATTGTTTGGTTGGTCTGTGTTCAGTTCAGCAGCTACTTGGTCTGTGTTCAGTTCAGCAGCTACTGTATCTTTGATGGTTTGCAATTCGAAAGGTGTGAGGCGATTGTTCTTGGTAATAACTCTTTTTTGGTCTATTACTCTCTGTTCTGTAACAAGTAATTGCAGATGAGGATATTCGGTCAAGAAAAGTCTCTGTAGTTCCAGTCTGTAGCATGATGTCACTGTTTCTAGTTTGATGCCGGTGTAGTAACAGCGCATCACCGTCCTGTTCATCTCTTCCGTCCACTTTAACCGCTGTCTTGGTTTGCCCGCCTTGGTAGTTGCATGTTGTCCTTGCAAAACATACGCGGTTTGGCCTGGCTTTGGTTTGGTTGTATTTGTCTCGCATCTACGTCGGTTGCGCTTGAGATTGGTGGTGGTGGGTCCAAGCGGCGAGTGATTCTCTTGTCAGTGATTTCTCTGTCAGGTGTGATTTTATTACAGCAACGCATGGCATGTTCACTGATTCCTGTGGTGCAACTCATGCGTTACTGTGACTTTCCCGCCTTGGTGGGTGTCGGCTTACTCGCCGGTACAACACTTTTGGCAGGTCCATTTTCGGTTGCCCGGTCTTCATCGTTTTGGTCGAGCTGCCATTTCACGCGTCGTCCTCGACCGTTACGTCGCTCGACAGATGCTTCTTTCATTGGTCTGCTGTTGTCTGGAATGTTCTCAATGTTTTGTGGTGTCAGAAGCTCAAAGTGTCCCGACATTGAGTTGCCTGTTAATAGAAGGTAAATAGTTTTGTTGTATTTTTCCCGTGCTTGTTATTGTTGGTCTGTCCGTAAAAGATATTTTTGTATGTCTTGTTCTTCGTTGTTTTGAGAAGATATGAAAGTTGCTATTTTGTGTTTCCGAGAGGGCAAGTATCTCTAGGCTCGTTCCATAGGTGCCATTTTTCCTCATATAATTATAGTGGTTATTGAAGTCTTTTATATCGTCGACTTCAATTTTATTATTATTATTGTTATTATTATTGGTATTAATAGACGGACCTTTGTTCAATAATACGTTTCTGAAGTACTTAAATATGTGGTTTCGAAAACCCAGGTGTTAGATATTAGTCATGAATGCTTAATTATGGATGATAATTTAGTGTCCCTAATTTTTCTAGTTTACGAATATGTTCATAGTTTATCATATTTTCTTATTTTATCAGTGTGATTAATAAATTATCTGTTAAAGGACCCCCGATGTTTTAAGGCTTCATCAATAAGTACTACGTAGTATGCCTTCATAGATTTCAAAATAGAGTCCGGCGTATATCAGTAATACAATTCCTAGTGTGTTACTTTTGTCTGTTGTTTTCTCATGCCTTCTTGCATAAATCATTGATGTTTTACTTCGTTCGTAAACAATTTCTGGTTCAAGTTACATAATCTTTTATTCAGAAAATAAATCTCAGTTTCAGGAATAGCTGACCTATTAGCAATTGACCAGTTAGCAATATTTGGTTAATCTTTGTACTAATTTCAAATTCAGCGAGACATTTATCTTGAACTTGTCAGCCTCCAGTACATGACAAAAGAATTACAATCAGAACTTCTGTAGCAGTTTAGCTTGGTAACATTTGAAATATTTTTTTTAGTGTATCTTCTTGAAAACAGTCGGCATAGCTGACTTTTTGGCTTTCTAGGGCTAAGGGCAAGTGGTAGACTTTCAGTTTAGGTAATAATGTATGAATAAGTCTTTCTACGTACAGTTTGTCAAGTAAGAACGTGACCACTCGTATAATTGAAAAAAAATGTGTTTCGAGAACTTTTTTTGCCTTCAATATATTCTTTGGTATGATAACAACGGCACAATTACCTTAGTAAGTTCTCCGATCACATTCTGCATCAATAATCGCCTGGCACTGTGAGGCATGATGTCGACGAAATTTTCTGCATAGTCTGCAAAATCGAATCTCGCCAGACAACTGAGTCAAAGTCCTCAGAGCCTTTCCTCTGAGCTATCTCTTTACAAGGGACCAAACGTTTTCAATAGGGTTCACGTCCGGCAATGGTGAGAGCTCCTTCAGTATCTTATCGTGGGCCCGATCGAGCCGCTTGGCGACGTAATTTTTGTCCAGCAAAGGTTTCCTCAACCTTCTTTTTGAATTTGACCTCATGAGCACGAAGATGTTGTCAGATGGTCTCATGGGACGCACCCAAACCCGATTTTCTTAATTTTGTCGCTGCTTGACGCAGCGTCAATTCTGGGTCCCGTGAAACCAAAGATACGATTCTTTCTTCAACATTAAGAGTGACTTTGCCTACCAAACCAAGTCGTCGACATTTTTCGTCTCGTTAAAATGATTTACCCACTTCTTTACAAACGACATCGACTTTTTATTATATTTAGTGACCGCAAAATGTATCATTTTATGCCCCTTTGGATGGAAGCAAAGAAAGACTGCCGCAAACCGACGCGCAAGCAAGTGACTCATTTCGGATTTTACGTGATTTCGGCAAAAGTTTAGAATATTACATACGTTACAAATTTTATATATATATATATATATATATATATATATATATATATATATATATATATATATATATATGTATATATCTATATATATATATATATATATATATATATATATATATATATATATATATATATATTTATATACCTTATAAAGTTCAGTATGAATTACAAGAATACCCTAATTAACTATTTTCAGACTAATTGTAAAAGTAGATAATAAAGTGGGATAAAACCTAAACGTGTGTTGCCAAAAACATCAAACGAAGTTACTATGTAACGAAAATTTTGACAAATTGTCTTTCATTACCTTAGGGAGCAAATTACTTAATAATGTGCCTTTAAAGAGTGGTATACACAAAAAAAAACCTAGTTCGCTTTATCAATTTTTCGACAACATAAAAAGTTAAGTTCAGTAATAAAACGCATTTTTCATGTTCTGTACGGAACACTTATAAGATAACTTGGATGAATGTTAGTCTGTCCGTCTGCCTGTTCGTCAGTCTGTCCGTCCGTCACACCCGATTTTCTCTAAAACCAAGTCATTAAAAATTTGGTACTAATATAGCCGTGTCGTTTTGAAAGTTAAATTTTGACTTAAGAGGTTAGTGTCGGAGGGTGAAATCGGAAGTGAAAAAAAAATTTTACCTAGTCATCGAGTGAGATATCAAATGAAAAGTTGTAAAGACACGAGTTTTAAAAAAAATATATATAATGTAATACTTGAGCATACTTTTCTTTGTATTATTTTTAAAAAATCGCGAAAAATCGCTGTCACCCCCTTATCTCGAAAAGTACTAATCAAAAATTTTGAAAAAATTCTGTAATATTTCCACAGGGTGTAGATTGAACGAAAGTTATCAAGAATGCATTATTTTTAATAATTTATCTGGTGTATAAAAAAAAACAAGAAAGATCGGAAAAAAATTTTGTTAAAAACTCATTTGGGGTATATTTTGTGAAGTCATTGATCATTTATACCTCCGTAACCAAATATTTTATTTTTAAAAGCAATCAACGTACGGAACCCTAATTGCGCAAGTCCAATTTGCACCGGTTATTATGTTTAGTTTTAATTTATGTTCTAATTTTTATCGATACACTAATCTAAAATTTACTGACTAGTTCATTTTAGATTAGTGTATCGACGTATATTTGTGATATTCAAGGCTGTTTCTTTTTGACATACTTAATGGCAAAATCCTAAATCGTTTAATATTCTTAAAAAAATGACTACCTTTAAGAAAACTAAGATACGCTAAATTAAAAATAAAGCCACGACAATGACAAATAGAAGAATTACTTAATATTCTTATATTACATTCTAATATTTACGCCCAATACTCAACGTAATCTTTTACATCATTATTAATGTAATACTATTATATGTAGTGGTTATAATTTGTCAAAAAAATGCTGTGTATAATTTTTTTAATCTTTACTTTAAAATGTATTTCTTTGTCACTAATAATAAGTTTTATTGCTACTTATTTAAGATCTTCTGTAACCTTTATTTAAAAAACTATATTATAAGAAAAATGTTATCATAAATAAAGATTTTGATTAAATCATAATATACCAATATAACAAATGACAATTATATAAGTTTACAGACTAATTGTAGACCTTCCCATGCAATGTATATTTTAGAAATAATCTCTGAATTAGAGACCCCATTAACAACGTTTCCCATCAAATTAATTACCCACTTAAAATTTTAACAAGTGTAGTAAGGACAAGTACAAAACATTGGACTAAATTGCAATCCTATATTATGCAGAAAATTACCTTATGAGACTTCCATGCAACACCGTAAAGGAAATTAAATGACTGTAAGCTATTTTGTAGTGCAAATCGCTTTGGAGCGTAGCGCTATTGTCAGTTATATATATAAGTTTCAATAGCTGATTATATATGGTTATATATTACATTAAAATCATACTAAATAGTTAACTGTTAATTATAAATAACATATTTTATACATTCTTTTCTATTAGCTAAAATTATGCATTGCATTAGACTAGACTCTATTGAAGCCGATGAACCAACTCTAAAAGCTGAATTCTTTATTTTTATTTAATTTTTGACCTATATATACTTTCTTTGGTGAGAGAAGTATTGTATTGCTAAAAAAAATCACCCTGCGAGATTCTTGTCTTTATGCACCTTTGAAAATCCCTAGTTACAAAAAAATAATTTCCAATTTGTTCGGTCTGTAGAACCGCTGTTTTATTGCTTAGAAACCAACGTCGAGTTTGGTATATATTTGGTACTTGAAGTAGGGAAGGAACCTATAGCGATATGGCTTTAGATGCCAAATTTTGTAGAAATGGTACATACATTTTTACATACGTTCAAACATGTAATCGTGGAGTAGGGGTATAGATAGGGATAACTCGAATATATTATTTTACCAAAAGTATTATGTAGAAGTATGATTAAGAGAATGACCTACAAAACCCGATAATATTATTTTATTGCTTCCTTAATTTCGGTTCGACTGAAAAGCAATTTTCAGGCGTAGTTATTTTTTCGTTAAACGTAAAGAAGATAATTCCCAAAATATATCATATCATATTTAGCGTTCTTAAAAGCGACCATCATGTTGGAGCAGTTAGTAAAGGTGACTGTAATAGAATTGACTTCCTGTTATCGACCTAGTAGTTTCAGTTAAGCATCAACTCATCTTCTTCTTCTTTTTCCACGTACTGTAGGCCTCAGGCCTGTAGTTTCCAACTCATCAGTTTTCTTGAGATGTTGATGTCCATGATTCGAGCCATCTCTTTGGAGGACTTCCCAGGGGTCGTTGTGTCCGTGGTTTACCATCTCGCGCGATTCTCGCTAGTCTCTCCTCAGTCAACCTCTCCGCGTGATCTCTCTAAGCTCTTCTGCGTTTACGTCCCCATCTGATTATGTCTTCCACTTCGCATTCAAGTCTTATGTCTGTGTTTCTTTTCCTATGTCTTAGTGTGTATCCTGAAATGTCTCTAAGTATTTTCATCTCTGTTGTTCGAAGAATGCTTTTTGTTCTTTTATTGTCTGCTCTTGTTTCCATAGCGTATGTTAGTGTGGGTCTGATACATGTTTTGTATATCCTTACTTTTACTTTTTTATTCATAAAGGCATTGTTCCAGATGATGTCCCGAAGTGCGCCTGATATTCGGCTGGCTTTGTTTGCTTTGTCCTTCACTTCATTTGTTCTATTTTGGCAGGAGGTGATTTGTATGCCTAGGTAGCTAATTGACATGACTTGTTCTACTGTTTTGTTTTCCAGAGCAAGTTTGCATCTTATTGGCTCTTTAGATACAACGAGGGTTTTGGTTTTTGTGGTGGTTACCTGCATGTTGAGGGCTTTAGCTTTTGTGTAGAATGAGTGCAGAAGCCGCTGTAAGTCGTCTTCGTTCTCTGCCACGATCACAGCGTCGTTTGCATAACAGACAATGTTGATTTTACCCGTTGTAAGTGAATATCCTTCCTCCATGTCTCTGATATGGATTATTATCGCGTCCATTATTAAGTTGAACAGTTGCGGGCTTAAAGAGCCCCCCTGTCGGATTCCGGTTGGCGTTTGTATTTCCTCTGTCAGTCTTTGATTAACTAACATATGAGTGCCTGTAGTATTGTGGTTTAGTTGTTTTATGATGTCTATTATGTTTTTTTTTCACATGTCTTCTTTTTAGGATATCAACAACGTGGTTTAGTCTTACTCTGTCAAGTGAGGTCTATAAAGTACATAAATGCGGGTTTTCCATATTGTATGGCCTTCTCCACTACTTGTCTGACTATGAAGATGGCATCTACGGTTGACCTATTTTTTCTGAAGCCTTGTTGTTCTTCCGATATGTTTACATGCTCACTTATTATTACTTCTATGATCTTTGTAAAGAAGTTCATGGTTGAGCTTAACAGAGTTATACCTCTATAGTTTTCTGGTAATTTCTTGTCTCCTTTCTTGAATATGGGAATGGTTATGCTTTTTCTCCATTCATTAGGGACTTCTTTGGTTGATAATATTTTATTGTAAGTTCTGCCATTAATTGTTGCCTTCCATATTTCAGTAGCTCATTTGGTATGTTATCTACCCCGGTTGCTTTCCTGTTTTTAATCTTTTTTATGTGTTCTATCGTCATTTCACCTCATCCTCGTCTTCTCTTTCGGGTGTATCTGCGTACAACTGCTCAAAGTAGATTTGTTGTGTTTGTGTGTACTCCACGACTTCGAGTTTCTTTCTTCTTATCATTCTCCACACTTTCTTTTGTGCTCCGTATGGGTCATGTTCCATTTCGGAGGTGAATCCTTCCCAAAAGTTTCGTTTTATTTCTCTAATTTCTGCGTTGACTCTGTTTCTTGTTTGGGTGTAATGGTTCTTTTCTTCTGGTGTTTCGTTGTTCCTGTATCTCAAGTATGCCTCCCGTTTCTCCTTAGCCAGTGCATCAACTCATAAAGGTAGTAAAACATTCCACCACAAAATATACCTTTTTATCTATTTGAAGCTCCTTTAGCAAAATGCGCAGGGTACTCCGTAACTGCAAACTAAACTTAAAAACAAGAACGAAAGTGCTAAGATGCTACGTATTCTGAGTCATATTATATGGTATAGAAGCGGTAACAGCCACAGAAACAACACAACAGAGATTCGAGATGCCGTGCTACTGCCAAATGTTGCGCGTTCCTTGGACAGCACAAAGCACAAAAGTGAAATTACTTAACCGGATACTAACAGAGAAAAAATATGTGTGGTAAAGAAAGAAAAAGTACATTTTTTGGCCACATTATGAGAAACCAAAAATATGAAGTCCCACAACTTATAATTAAAGGAAAAATAATCGATAAAAGAGGACCAGGAGGGCGCCGCAACTCCTGGTTAAAAAATGTAGGGCAGTGGATGAATATGACATCTACTGAACTATTTAGAGTGACAATAAAATCAAATACGCAAGGGTGATCGTCCACGTTATTCCAAGATAAAGCACATTAAGAAGAATGAGATATGCGTTGGAAATGTAAAGTTTCATTTCAAATATATCTTGAGCTTTCTCTATATTCAACTTCTCACCATAAATTACTGATCATGATACTGAGTTGGATTATTAGTACGATAAAGTTAAATTCAATATTTACTTTATTAATTTATCATTTTAATAATAAACTTATTAGTGTATTGTTTAATTCAAGTTTTATTATTCTGAAAATTTCAGGTCCATGGTTTGGTAAAAGACATATTATGATCATCGTGTTGTCACTGGGAGGATGTACAGTCGTCGCGACAAAGACTCTATTTTCTGTTGTTATAGTTGCCATGACGTCAAATGATACATCTTCCAACGCAAATATACCGGTAAGTTTTCTCTTTGTTTAATCTTTGTTTTTCTAGCTAACTTTCCCAATAAGGTAGTCATACTTAGAAGAAGATACTTAAAATGTAGGTAGATTTTTCTTAAAATATAAATCATTACTTCCTATCACGCACGCCAGCGATCACTTATCTATGCCAATCTTCATGTTTATCATAGTATAGCTGGGGAAATGTCCTCAACTTGTGAGAATACGATTGTAGTATCTGTAATACTGTAAAAGTTGTTTATTTGGCTGTGGCATGAATGTTGTTTCCGACTTATTTCACATAGCCCGCCGATCTTATCTTGGAGTATAAATTTGTAAAAATGTTTTTATTAAATTTATAAGTTTCCTGTCCAGAATATTCTTTCATAAAACTCCATCATTTGATATGAATATGAAATATATACCAGAATTAGAATAACCTTTGATGGACAGGTTAAATAGTCTTCCTGGATTTTGGCGCTAGAGAAGGTACTGTAGTTGTCGTTAATGACGTGTATTTAATTTTCGATCTTTCCTTCGTCTTCGTTTGCAGAAGATGTAAAAGTAACAAGGCAACCATCAAGATAATTGCAGATTTTTAACCCAGAGAGGTATTATTTATTGGTGTTATGGTGACTGAATCATCTGTAACTTGAAAGTAGTATGGAATGCCTGAAAAAATTTGTAGTGAAACTGAAATTTATCTTAATACATTTTGGAGATTTTGTGTGACTGCTTGATTTATCACGGTTAATAAAGATATAATACTTTCCCAATTAAAAAGAAAAACATTAATTTTTTTTCTGAATTTCATCTTCAATTTATAACTCTTTGACATATACTGTATTTCTGGATTTATATTCTGGATTATATTAGATCCGTGGCATAATTAAATAGTGGTTTTTGTTGACTATTGATGAGTTTAAGGAGCTAAAGTCCACATAAGACTAAAAATGTCCCGTATTATGTAAGAATATAGGTTTTATTCTTGGAATTGTTGTAAGAGATAGCGAGGAAGAGAATAATGTTATAAGGGTTCGTTGAGATTTCTGTTTAACAGTATATAACTACGGTATAATATTATGCTGTGAAAAGTTTTAAAAATATTATCCGAAACATCCTATATGTTGGGAATAACTTGGGGTTAAAGTTTGTTTTCTGAGCAAGACGTCATATCAGACATGGCGGGAAAATTAATTTATAAAAAGTATCCAATACCCTCAAGAATATGGAATAAATTCTACACGAGTCCTGTGGAAATCAAAAAAAATAATTTAGAACTAAATAAACAATAAAGCGCCTGTGTTGATTGAATTTCCGCTTTACTTTTACAAAACAGACCCAAAAAAGTCGTAGTCCAATATACTTAGACAGTAGTAGTAGATATAGTATTTTCCTGGGGAGTCAAAAAAGTCTGTGGTGGTCCCCTTTCTAAAAGCGGAAAAAATCCGGGAAGAATGTACTCTTACAGTGTGCTGGCTAAAGTTGTTGAGAAAATAATATTAAATAAATTAAAGAGTATTTACAAAATCAAAAATAAATTCCAATCAGAACTATTTGAATTCCGTTGCGGGCACAGCACCGTCCTGCTGATTGCAAAAGTACTTGCAAGATGTACTAGATAGAATAAGTAACCAGCAGAATACCATTGTGGTTGCCCTGGACATCCAAAACGCATTCGACCAAGTATGGATCAACAGCTCGTTTTATAAATTATTCAGAATACACAATCTATCATTATATATAGTAACACTTCTACACAGCTACTTAATTAGACGAGAGTTCAGAGTAAGAGTCGGCAATTCCTTATCAATTCCTAAACGCACTAAGGGAGGTGTCCTGCAGGGCCCTGTACTGTCGCCAAAACATTTTTTCGTTCTAAAACAATTTGCCGGTGCATATAGGACAAAATCACTAATTACTAAGAAGTGCTTCAAAAATTATCAAAAAATTCACGGTAATTCTATGTATAAAAGCAAATATTTTTTGTTTCTTACATAATTTTCGAGTAAAAATTTGTTAAATATTCAAAAATATGTCAAATATGCTGTGATAAATATCTCCGAAAATTGAGGCCATAAAAAAACTTTTTCCTACAAAAGTTGTAGACTTTTTGGGGTAGAATAAGATTATAAGAGAAAACTTTTGGTTATATTAAGAAATTGCATTTTTACTTTAGTTTTTTGAAATTTTTCGAAATCCGTTTTCAGATTCGGGTCGGTATTGAGCCCAACTCAACACAATTTCTCACTCAAAGTTCAAAACTACTTATCATAAGCTTTAATCTGGACCATATTGTGTCCTCATAAATTGTGTCAATTTATAGGCTAATGGGGGTCCGGTTGACAAAGAATGACTCATATATATGCCAGGTGTACAAGTATGAAATGCGGATTTTCTTTCTAAAAAAAACATGTTAAATTCGGAAGAATGATAAAACGTACTTTATTCAAAGTTTGCTCCATCGCTTGTTATACATTTTTCCCATATTTCGGGCAATTTGTGAATACCATGCCAGTAAAAATCTTCCCCTTTTGCTGCAAACCATTCATCGCGCCATTTTTTCACATCTTCGTATGAACCAAAGCGCTGCTCAGCAAGTGCGTGACCCATCGATGCAAACAAGTCTGGTGAGTAAGCCGCATGGGCTATAACTTCCCAGCTGAGTGCTTCCAACGTATCGTGAACTGGTTTTGCCGTGTGTGATGGAGCATTGTCATGAAGAAAAATGACTTTGTGTTGCCTCTTTCGGTATTCTGGCCTTTTTTCAAGCAGCGAACGATTCAAATCGGTCAATTGTTGTTGGTAACGTTTAGTATTAACCGTTTCCCCAGGTTTTAACAGCTCATAACAGACCACGCCCCTCTGGTCCAACCAAACACAGAGCATCGTCTTTCTGCCAAAGCGATTCGGTCTTGCGGTTGATGTGGATGGTGCGCCTGGATCTACCCATGATTTTTTGCTCTTAGGATTCTTAAAATAAATCCACTTTTCATTCCCTGTAACTATACGATGCAAAAACGACTTTCTTTTGTACCGAGCGAGCAAAATGTTTTTTTGAGCTTTTCCATTTGCCTGTCGTTCAACTCATGTGGTATCTATATATATCTTTCCCATTCCATTTCCACCTGGTATATATATATATATATATATATATATATATATATATATATATATATATATACATATATATATATACATATATACATATATATATATATATATATATATATATATATATATATATATATATATAATATATATATATAGAGAGAGAGAGAGAGAGAGAGATATCTCGGAAACAATCGAACATATACCAACACCTATGGAAATCTGTTCCCCAGACCGAAACCACTTTAATGCGACTTTCCATATACCATACCATTACGTTTTTTGAAGCAGGGCATCGTTATTTACACAATCAAAAATCTTACTTAAATCACTGAAAAGAGTGACCACAGATCTATTACTAATTAAATAATTTCCTTTATAAAGAAAGAGCAGAGTCTAGACTCCTGTCTTTATTATAACCATGTTGAGACTCGTATATAATTTTGTATTTTTTAGTGTTCCGTACGGAACATTTATAAGAACACTTCGGTGTCCGTCCGTCCGTCTATAACATCCGATATTCTCCGAAACTACTTGATACATAAAGTTGACTACTATACGAACTGATGTCCTCATCAGAGCCGTGTCGTTTTGAAAGTTAAATTTTGACTTGAGGGGTTAGTTCTGGGAGGTAAAACCGGAAGTGAAAAAAAAAATTTTACTAAGTCATCGAGTGTGGTGTCAAAACACTAGTAAAATTTTATGTAATGTAATACTTGAGCACACTTTCCTTCGTATTATTCTTAAAAAATCGCTGAAAATCGCTGTCCCCCCTTATCTTGGAAAGAACTGATCAAAAAATTCTGGAACAATTTGTCTGGTATATAAAAAAAAACAAAAATTTCAAGGTCGTCAGTTTTCAGTAAAGATTGGATACCAACTTTGTTGAAAACTCATTTGGGGTGTGTTTTGTGAAGTCACTGACCATTTTATAACTCCGAAACAATTTTTTTTATTTTAAAAACTATCAACGTACGAAACACTAATTGCGCAAGTTCAATTTGCACTTGACCGGTTATTTTAAACATGATTTAAGTCTAGAATTCATCACTGACTTGTTGACCTAAAGTGCGTGTTATGAATTAGATTAATCTCCTTTCTTAAAAAGTTGTTCGATTATGACAAATTTTATTTTTTGTGGAAAAATACCTCCTTCAAATGATTAAGGTACATATAGCAACTTAAGTTAGATTAGCACAATTTTTTGCCTCTTGGTACTTCCAGCAGAATATATTCTTTATTATTAACCTAATGTTATACTTGCATGTACTAAGAGATTTATATCTTATTTGTAGACATTTGACTGGGATAACAAAGGTGTTATAATATCGTCAGTAATGTGGCTCGGTATACCAGTCCAATTAATATCTGGCCAGTTGGGGAAACGATATGGACACAAATGGTTTATTATGGGATCCATTATAGTCAACGCCGTATTTTATATGCTTATTCCAGCATTTGCAAAATTTGGGGATCTACTGGAGTTATTTTTTGTCGTGTTATTGAAGGTGGCGCTACAGGAGTGTTAGGTCCGATATCAGCTGGTGTTAGCGGTCTTTGGGTACCGGCAGAAGAAAGATCTAAGGCCGGAATGATCGGTATGTGAAGTAAGTAAATTCGTTTAAAAAGTTTTAAGACTGTAGAGTTAAAGGGCTGTCCTGACTAACTGGATTAACTTTTTTCGTTTTGTGAAGAACTGCTCTATAAAAGAATAGTTCTGAAATCATTTAAATAGGTTTTATTTGAAAGGATTTTAATTTTTTTCTTTTATAATTTTCTTTGTTCAATGCTCATGAATTTAAAGACTCACAAATCGTTTCGACCATACATTCTGGTCTTCATCAGTTGTTTAATCTACTATAAAAACATTTTCTTGTTTTATTTTTCTCTTTAGTTATGCTGTATTATCCCTACTTACATTGTGTCCGTCCTACATATTATTATTGATTTCGGCTTACCTGTTATTTATTTTAAAACACTATACACATAAAAATTAAAAATAAACTAAAATAATATATGAGAACATCACATGGAACATTGTACAAATTACATTTGAATTTGGTGTTAGCACTAAGATGATACAAAATTCTTTATATGTGATATGTCTCCTTCTTTTCCTTTACTTAGTTTTTTTTTATATTATTAATATTTTTGTTTGGTTTTATTTTTTTGGTCTGACCAATTTATACACCCGAGCAGTCGTTGCATGAGATTTCATATAAAACCTGTGTTTTTTTTTTATTTTTGTGTGTTTTGGTTTTAATATGGTGAAATCCTATTGTAATTAGTAACTCTTTTGACATGTCTTTATATTATGTTTTTGAAACATAGTTTGGAAGAGAGACCTTTTATATACAGTTTCCCTTTTTACTTTGGTTACGCTGTTTTGCTTGTGTGGTTTTGCAACTTATTAACCAAAATTTTTGTTTTGCTTTTTCAATTGCTTTTTGTTTCCATTCTAAATCACTTAATTTTATGGCTCTGTCGGCTAATTCTATTCTTACTGTTTTTTTTTTGAATCATTTAATATTGAGCGTAGTAATTAAGGTATTTTCCTGACCAGGTTTCTTTGGTATACCATTTTGTCTTGATTTTGTTATTTGTGTGATGAAGAGTCATATCTAGAAAATTTATTTTTTTATTTGCTTCTGCTTCTTCTCTATGGTGAATTATAACTTTGGATGAAATATGTTGAAGTTATTCACAAAATCATTTTCCATATTTTCCAATATGGTAGTGATACAATCGTCCGCGTATTTGAAGCTTTGGAATGATCGAATTCTAATTCCTTGAATACCATTTAGGTTGCAACTCAAGAGATTGCAGATCCCATTGCACAACCTTCAATTTGTTTGTATACTTTTATGTTATATACAAAATACGTGGATTTCAGGCATTTCTCAGTAACCACCAAAAATTCTTCAAGAAGGATATCCGTAACTTTTTAATATCATTCCATCTTTTCTTGATAATACTTAGTACTAAATTCATTGGTGTATTTGTATAAAGTGAGACAATATCCAACGAAATCAGTATGTAATAATTTGGAATAGTGATATTTTGAATTTTGTCTTAAAATGAATTTTTTAATTATATATATAGTAATATATAAAGGGTGGGCCATCTATCGGTTTAAATTTGAACCACCGGTTATTTCGAATTTGGCAATCCTTATGTCATTCTATTCTGTCACAAAATTCAGTATATTATCTCCACTGAACGAAATGAATCTATTTACGCTTGAGCAACGTTGGGATTTATTGGAAATTTATTTCCAAAACAAAGACAATTGTTCGGCAATTGCACGAAAATGTCGTACAAAATTGGTCGCAGAGAAGGACCAACAGTGCCCGCTATATGCAAGTTTATTGCTAAAGTTCGTGAAACTGGTTTCATTGTTGATGCGCCAAGACGTGAGCGTGCTCGTACAGTGCGTACACCCGAAAATATCGAAGCTGTGGCTGAGAGTGTGCGTGAGAATCCATCAACATCAACTCGTCATCTTTCTCAAGAATTGAACATTTCACGCACCAGTTTACGTCGAATTTTGCGAAAAGATCTCAGTATGACGCCTTACAAAGTTAAATTGGTTCAAGAGTTGAAGCCGCATGACATCCGCTTCGTTTTCGCTTCGCTAGATGGGCCAACGAGAAACTGCACGATGATGTCGATTTTGCCAAAAAAATCATCTTTTCGAATGAAGCTCATTTTCATCTTGGTGGGTACGTTAATAAGCAAAATAGCCGTATTTGGGGCTCAGAAAACCCACACGTGGTCTTACAGAAGCCAATGCACCCATTACGAGTGACTGTTTGGTGCGGCTTGTGGAGCGGAGGCATCATTGGCCCATATTTCTTTGAGAATGAGGACGGCGCAACCATTACGGTCAATGGAGACACCTATCGCACCATGATAACCGATTTTTTTGTGCCCGCTCTTCATGGTATTGATGTGAACGATGTTTGGTTTCAACAGGATGGTGCAACTTGCCACACATCTCAAGCCACAATCGATTTATTGCGTCAAACGTTTGATGGCCGTTTAATTAGCCGAAATGGTGATGTCAATTGGCCGCCAAGAAGCTGCGATTTGACACCGTTGGACTATTTTCTGTGGGGCGCCGTTAAAGACAAGTGTTATGCCGACAAACCAGAGACAATTGAGCATTTGAAGGCCAACATTCGTGATGCCATTGCCGAGATACGACCCCATACACTCGAAAAAGTGCTCGAAAATTGGTCCGATCGAATGGGGTACTGTGAGGCCAGCCGCGGCAGCCATATGAATGAAATAATATTCCATATCTAACCGGAACAACTGTACTTCACAACAAAAAAATAAATTTGGCAAAATTTCAAACCGTTTTTGTTTTATTGCATTTTTAAATTTAAACTTTTAAATGGCCCGCCCTATATATATATATATATATATATATATATATATATATATATACAAGAGGACAGAGATCAACCATAGATTATATATTAACCAATAGACACATACACCCAACGCAGATACAAGACATCAAAACACTAAACTCAGCAAATGTTGGTAGCGACCACAGCCTACTGTTGGGAAAGATTAAATTGAAATTACTCGCACCATAAACACATCAAATACGAACACTAAAACACCATGGTTTTCCAAGGAAATCAAGGAGAAATGCAACCAGAAGAAGCAGGCGTACTTAAGATATCGTACACTGAATACTTCAGAATCATACGAGCAATACAAAGTAGTCCGCAACGAGACAAAGACGTTGATAAGACTAGTTAAAGCAAACCAGTGGGAAAAGTTCTCCAATAGAATGGAAATCGATTTTTATGGGTTTCAAAAACAAATGTGGCGACAAATCAGAACCCAAAGAAAAGAAATTAATGAGCTAATTGAGCCTAAACACATATCGAAGGAATCCTGGGTCGATTATCTGAGAACACTTTATAAAAGGGATGAAGACACTATCGATCACAACGATGCACCAGAAAAAGTCACCAACGAAAACATCCAAATAGAGAGCACAGACATAGAACTGGCACTTCGACAATTAAAGAATAGAAAGCGCCCCGCTCTAGATAGGATCCCAAATGAACTACTTAAGTATGGGGAGCAACATCTCGTTCAACAAATAACCCAATTGGCCAAGGACATCTTCGCGCACCATAGAATACCAGACGAATGGCGGACGAGCATTACCACCCTCATGTTTAAAAAGGGGGACAAAAAACTGCCAGAGAACTATAGAGCCATAAACTTACTCAGTACCACACTGAAACTAATAACTAAAATAATTAACAATAAAATGAATAGTATCATCTCCCTGTCGGATGAGCAACAAGGTTTTAGAACAGGAAGATCGTGCACCGATGCAGTTTTCGTTATAGGACAAATTGCAGCAAAATCCACCGAATATAATAAACCTGCATACATGTGTTTTATAGATCTCCGGAAGGCATTTGACCGAGTCCAGCTACAAGATGTTGTACACTTCCTATATAACAGACAAGTGCCATAAAACCTAATCAAGGTCATAGAAAACATATATAGCGCCAACAAGGTACAGGTCAGAATCGATGGAGAACTAACCAGAACAATACCCGTAGAAAAAGGAATCGGACAGGGTGACTCCCTGAGACCACTACTATTCAACGTGGTGATGGATGAGACCATAAGACAAATCCACCAACTAAAAGGGTACAAGATGGGCAATCGAAATATCACAATCCTTTGTTACGCTGATGATGCAGTACTGGTGGCGGAGAACGAGGACAACTTACAACGGCTACTACACCACTTCAACTCTGCAGCCAAATCTCTTAATAGATAATATCTGCCTCTAAAACAAGAAGCTTGACGACATCTAAAACACCTATCAGATGTAAACGCGTTGTTGACGACCAAATTATCCAGCAAGAAATGACATTCAGATACTTGGGCATAGAGCTTTCTGGACACGGGATGTCGAATCAGAAGTAAGACAACAAACAAACAAAGCATTGAAGGTAGCCGGGTGCCTGAATGACACTATATGGAACAACAAATACCTGCGAATCGGGACCAAGTCAAGAATTTATAAAACTGTCATAAGACCAATAATGAAATACACAGCAGAAACCTGGCCAAACACAACAAAAACTAAAAGAATACTTGAAATATGCGAAATGAAAGTCTTACGAAAAATAGCCTGAAAGACTATGTTGGACAGGGAGCGAAATGACAACATTAAACGAGCATGTCAGGTGGAAAAGGTTATCAGGTGAATCCTTGAAAGAAAACGCGAGTGGAACGCACATATAGACCGAATGGATCAAGAAAGAATCGTGAGAATTGCAGGCGATAAATCACCAGTGGGAAAAAGAAGTGCGGGAAGGCCACGGAAAAGGTGGAGCGATAACCTTACCATCAATTACGATTAGGCAAGCTACGAAGAAAGAACAGGCAACTGTGCTTACAATGAAGAAGGAAGAAGAAGAAGAAGAAGAAAATATATATATATATATATATATATATATATATATATATATATATATATATATATATGTTTAATAAGAAGAATTTTGAATGACATTAAATCGAATATGTTCCTAAATTTGTTAGTATAGTATGTAGATAAATAAGTTTTCTATAACAAAAGGTACAAAAAAAGTCATTGAAATATCAGTACATTTGTGATACGATAGGATTATTAGTTAAATAAGCGACATATATTACCCCTAGTAGCTGATAAAGACTCTAAATAATACTCTGGAATTAAACAAGACATGATGAAGAACTTATTTAACTAGACAACATTAGTAACAACGAGGATCCTTATATTTAGTAGTAAAGAATATTGTAAAAGACTTCAATCGGAATGGGTACTATAGAAAATTAATTCAAAAAACAATTTTATTATTTTTAAGATATATAGGATAATAGAAGAATAGATATACGCTCAAAAAATTTATCTTAAGAAAGCTATATTTGACGGGAATCTAAGCTATGAAAAATAGTTAGACAGTCCAATACAAAGATTAAGTTCTTTCCATGGTAATACTCTAAGAACTGATCGTACGAAAATAGAACCTACTAATTTAGTAATAAAAATGGCGTGGTTTTTTAAAAAATATTTTGTGATCAACTGGTAGACAGTAAAGTTGATTCTAAAAGGGTTCTAACTTTTCAGTTGCTCTAACAATATTTTTTTAGTTACATTCATATTTGCTATGGTGACTTACATGGGTGCTGGTCAGATAGTCAAATCTTCATTGGGGTACCCAGGAGTTTGCTATATCGTTGGTGTAATCAGTTTTCTTTGGTGTGTTTTATGGTTTTTCGTAGCCCACCAAAGTCCCGCTACTACTCATCCGAGGATTACACCAGAAGAGAGAAAATATATTGAAACTTCTTTGAGTTCACGTAAGACTGAGGTTAGTATTGCTTTGAATTATTATCTGGGAAGTGATTTTCAATTTGACACGTAAACCGCCTTAGGTACTTGTATCAAATTGCTTGAATATATATATATATATATATATATATATATATATATATATATATATATATATATATATATATATAGATATATATACTAGGTGTATAAGTATGAAACGCGGATTTTTTTTCTAAAAAAACATATTAAAATCGGAGGAATGATAAAAAGTGCTTTATTCAAAGTATACTCCATCGCTTGTTATACATTTTTCCCATCTTTCGGGCAATTTGTGAATACCACGCCAGTAAAAATCTTGCTGCGAACCATTCATCGAGCTATTTTCTCACATCTTCGTACGAACCAAAGCCCTGTTCAGCAAGTGCGTGACCCATCGATGCAAACAAAAGGTAATAGGAAGGAACCAAGTCTGGTGAGTAAGCCGCATGGGGTAGAACTTCCCAGCCGAGTGCTCCTAACGTGTCGCGAACTGGTTTTGCCGAATGTGATGGAGTATTGTCATGAAGAAAAATGACTTTATGTTGCCTCTTTTGGTATTCTGGCCTTTTTTCAAGCAGAGAACGGTTCAAATCGGTAAATTGTTGTTAGTAACGTTTAGTATTAACCGTTTCCCCAGGTTTTAACAGCTCATAATAGACCACGCCCTCCGGTCCCACGAAACACAGAGCATCGTCTTTCTGCCAAAGCGATTCGGTCTTGCGGTCGATGTGGATGGTGCGCTTAAATCTACCCATGATTTTTTGCGCTTGTGATTCTCAAAATAAATCAACTTTTCATCCTCTGTAACTATACGATGCAAAAACGACTTCCTTTTGTACCGAGCGAGCAAAATGTCACATATGTTTTTGCGCTTTTTTTTTTCCATTTGCCTGCCGTTCAACTCATGTGATACCCATCTACCGGTCTTCCGAATCTTTCCCATTTCTCGTAGCCGATTGGAAACAGCTTGTTGACTAACGCCCAATTCCTCGGCGAGTTGTTTTTGTGTTTGCGAATCATCTTCGTCCAACAATGCTTGCAATTCCACATCTTCGTATTTTTTTGGCGGTTTTCCACGTTCCTTATCTGCAACATCGAAGTCACCACTATAGAAACGCTGAAACCATCGTTCACACGTATCTTGCGATGGAGCATGTTCACCATAAGCTTCTCAAAGTAATCGGTATGATTCAACAGCAGTTTTCTTCACATGAAAACAAAAAAATTAATGCTGTCCGCGAATGCTCTTTGTTCGGTATAAATTTCGACATATTGAACACAACACTATGCATACACTTTTCCAATTTATCACTCGTGCGCGTTTATATATATATATATATATATATATATATATATATATATATATATATATATATATATATATATGTATATATAAATCTTTTAATTTTAATATTGTTTGTGGGTGTTTAATTAACACACTGGAGTTTTTTGTTTTATTTTTTTATGTTTGACGGTTCGCCCCGGGATTTGGGCATTTTCAAAAATTTTTCTTTGATGTAAATTTATGAATACAATAATAATTTAGGTAACAAAATCTTTTATATAAGAATAATTGGTTTAAAAATTACCAATAACAATTGATTTAAAATTAACTTAACATACTAATTAATATATTTTATATTATTCGTAATTCGAAAATCAGGGAACCAGATCACTACATTTCAGTCTATGGCCAACGATGAGACTGGCGAAACATTTTTTGTAAGCTTTAATTTTTGTTGGTTTTTATACTAATTTATTTTTTAAAATATGTTTTTCTTATTTTCTTGATTTTTCTTTTTTTTATTAATCATTGGTTTTAAATAGTTCATAATTAATTAAGTAAGATGTTGTTATAAATTTAATTTAAGTCTTTAATATCTGTTCTGTTTTTCACTACGTTTTTTTCTTTTCTTATTTCTATCATTTCCCTAATTACTAATTTATGGTAGTTGTCGTCCTTGTTTAAGAATTTAGTTTCTGTGTAGTTAAATGTGTGATTTGTTCAGTGTTCATATTTGTTAAGTACAGTTGTGGCATTTTTTGAGTATTTGTGACCGTTCAATCTATATTTCGGTAGTATAAAGTAAAGTTGTGTCGCTTTATACAAACATTCCCAGCGATTTGATAAGTGAAATCCTAAACAAAAAATGGAACCTTATAAAAGAACAGACCAGAACGTTTCATAGAAGCAGTTAATACTACTCTCACAATAAATTATTCGCAATTTAATTACCCTTTCTACAAATAACTGGACGATTATGCTATGGGATTACCTGTATCTGCTACCATTGCGCAGCTCACCATAAAATACTTAGAAGAAAGAGAGATAGAAGAATTAACGTTTGAAGTCGTATTGTGCAGACGCTTTACCTGCGATGGCATTATATCAGCGCCTAAAGATAAAATCGACAAAATTCACGAAGGATTCTATGGTTTCCATCATTCATTCACCAGAAATACATTTTTTTGACATTATTCGTAGAGAGGAAAATGGCAAAATCCTAACAAAATGGCACATTAAACCAACGTGGTTAGGTAAATACCTGAACGACACTCAAACCATTCAAAGTCCCAAAAAATAAGTGTAATCATATGTTTGATGGATCGTGCTGTCACATTACTCCACAATTTAGACCTATTGTAAAAAAGTTCTGTAATCAAACGGTTTCAAAATGAAGGACATAAATCAAATAATTAAAAAAGAACGCACTGATTCTATAACAATACAAAAGACAACAACACAAAATCAAAGCGAAGCAACCAAACATAAAAATATAGGTAGCATTACCGTATATAAAAGACCTATCTAAAAAACTAAAATACACACTAAAAAACAAATATGGCATAAGAGTTTGTAACAAACCTTATAACAAACTATACGAAACTGAAAAGTAAAACTCCCGTAACAAAAAGCTGTAACCTAATATACTCTATCCCATCTGAAAATTGCTCAAAAAAATACGTAGGTATGACTAGCCAACTACTAAAAAATAGATTGAGTGGCCACAAAAACTCAAAAGAGCCACAACTGCACTTAATAAATATGGTGATGAAACAAATCACACATTTAATTACAAAGAAACTAAAATCTTAAACAAAGACAACAACTACCATAAGTAATTAAGGAAATGATAGAAATAAGAAAAGGAAAAAAAAAGCAGTGAACGTCAGAACAGATATTAAATACCTACGATTAACTTCTAACAACTTACCTAATTAGTTATCAATTATTTAAAACCAATAATTAATAAAAAAAAAAGGTAAAAATTAATAAAAAAAATAATAAAAACATATTTTCAAAAATAAATTAGCATAAGAATCAACAAAAATTAAATGTTACAAAAAATGTATCATTTAGCATTCTGTATGTTTTTCGCCAGCCTCATCGTTGGCCACAGTCTGAAATGTATTTTATTTCCAGAAATGAAAACTATACCGAAGAAAAATTTTGAAAATGCCCAAATTCAGGGGTGAAATGTCAAATAAAAAAATTTTTTTAAACAGAAAACTCAAGTGTGTTAATTAAATTATATATATATATATATATATATATATATATATATATATATATATATATATATATATATATATATACCAGGTGTACAAGTATGAAATGCGGAAATTTTTTCTAAAAAAAACATGTTAAATTTGGAAGGAAGATAAAAAATGCTTTATTCAAAATATGCTCCATTGCTTATTATTCATTTTTCCCATCTTTCGGGCAATTTGTGAATACCACGCCAGTAAAAATCAAACAAGTGGTAATCGGAAGGAGCCAAGCCTGGTGGGAAAGCCGCATGGGGTAGAACTTTCCAGCTGAGTTTTTCCAACGTGTCGCGAACTGGTTTTGCCGTATGTGATGGAGCATTGTTATGAAGAAAAATAACTCTGCTTTCGGTATTCTGGCCTTTTTTCAAGCAGCGAATGGTTCAAATCGGTCAATTGTTGTTGGTAATATTTAGTATTAACCGTTTCCCCAGGTTTTCACAGTTCAGAATAGACCACGCCCCTCTGGTCCCACCAAACACAGAGCATCGTCTTTCTGCCAAAGCGATTCGGTCTTGCGGTCGATGTGGATGATGCGCCTGGGTCTACTCATGATATTGTGCCCTTGGGATTCACATAATAAATCCACTTTTCATCCCCTGTAACTATACGATGCAAAAACGACTTCCTTTTGTACTGAGTGAGCAAAATGTCACAGGTGTTTTTGCGCTTTTCCATTTGCCTGTAGTTCAACTCATATGGTATCTAACTACCGGTCTTCTGAATCTTTCCCATCTCTCGGAGCCGATTAGAAACAGCTTGTTGACTAACGCCCAATTGCTCGGCGAGTTGTTTTTGTGTTTGCGAATCATCTTCGTCCAACAAGCTTGCAATTCCACATCTTCGTATTTTTTTGGCGGTTTTTCCACGTTCCTTGTCTGCAACATCGGAGTGACCACTTTTGAAACGCCGAAACCATCGTTCACACGTATCTTGCGATGGAGCATGTTCACCATAAGCTTCTTGAAGTAATCGGTATGATTCAACAGCAGTTTTTTCTTCAAATGAAAAGAAAAAAATTAATGCCCGCGAATACTCTTTGTTCAGTATAAATTTCGACTTATTGAACACAACAAACCAACACTATGCACACTCTTTCCCAATTTATCACTCGTGCGCGTCTGACACTTGTTGATGACACAACAAAATGGCGCAGTGTCAAATCTTTATAGCACAAACTGCATTTGTGCACCATCTGTTGTCTGAAATCCGCATTTCATACTTGTACACCTGGTGAAGTGAATAATACAAAGGAATGGCTATTATACATTTTTACTGTACTTTACATTTTAAGAAAAATTTTGTTTTAAATGTTAACATCATTTTTTATCGGGTTAAATGGACCACCGATGAAAACTATGGCACCTTCTTGTCCGCAGAATAACTTCACAAAAATAATCCAGTCTGCAAAAATAAAAATTAATTTCGTAAAATAATGTAGTAGTTAAAAATTATCAAAGAGTTGTTTTCAAAAAATAAAAAATTTACGGTGTTTCAAACTTTAGTATGCAACTTTGGACCAAAAAAATTATGTTTTAATTATTTATAAAAAAAAGTCTATTAGAAAAATTTAAAAAAAAACTCGGCATTTTGCAGTAAAAGTAATTATTAAGATTAAAAAAAAAGAGGTAAAAAATATTAAAAATTGACAGTAACATTGCAGACAGTGTTTTGAAAACAGATAGCGGCCCCAATCTGATGCCAAGTCACATTTAGTGCTGTAACTTTGTAGTGGAATGTAATTTTCTTTTTTTTTAATAATTCTTAGAAGTACAGAGAATAAAAATCCGTAAAAAAAACCGAATGTTTGAAAATTCGAGATGTATGTAACTCCTTATACCGAGATAGCTAACTTTCCCGTTTAAATTGTTTTTTTGCATTTTTACCTTGATCGCGAAACATTTAACAGAGGCAATTTATTTTTTTGGCGGTTCACATCACTGAATGTTGGAATTTATTGACTATTAACGTTTTTAGATATCTGCTTTCCAAATCTTTCCAGCTGTTCTATTTTTTATTGCGGATGCCTCGTCACCTAGTATATTATACTTGGACTTTCAGACTTTTAATCTAAAGGAAAAACTTACAGGCGGTTTTTGTCGGATAAGCTATATATCTTTTCTGAGTAATTCTTTTAACAGTACAACATATATAAAACTATAGCATATAGGCAAAATACCTCGTCAGAGTTTTTCCCTTTTTCATAGCAAGAAAAACAACAACAAAGAATTCCTTTTAAAATTAACTACATAAAAAGGCTATTTTGTAACTAATAAATTTAGTTGTGTAAATAGTTTCATTTTAGGCAATTTTATATCTACATTTCTTTGATCGTTATAAAGTGTGAGTTAGGATTTAGTTTAGAAACGCATCTTAATATGTTCTCTTTTTGTTTAAAACAATGCTCAATTAAATTAAGCCTGTTATTTCATTTCTTCGTAAACTAAAATTGGTCAGAGATATTGAATTTCCAAAAATGGCTTCACTTACATTTTAGTAAGTTATTAAAAGAATGCTTATTTTCCACGACTCTGCATAAAAGATATTTTATCTTAAAAGGCATTATATCTACGAGTTAGGCGATATTGACGCGAGATGACTGCATTCTGCTTTCTTTTTGTCAGCTATCACAATGGATGAGCCATGGATGTCGGTTATTAATCCCGAAATGGAATGGTCATCGGCTCGATGAAAGTACATCGACTCAGAGTCTCCGAAAAAATTTCAACTTACCGCCAGTGCTGAGATAATTAGGGTAGTCATATTTCGGGAGAACGAAGATCTAATTGTTACTAATCTAAACGACATCATGATGACAGCTGCATGCTATAAACATGTTCTGTGGACAATGTTCTTACCAGCATTGCAGGCAAAACGACCGGAAAAGGCTGCAAATAGGTTTTTCCATCCCGCCAATGCTCCTGCTAATCACATGTTTCTAACTCAGGAGTTTCTTCGTAACAACACCTTTGAAATAGTGTCTCATGCTCCCCACTCATCATAATTTCTAGCAATTTTCTACTTTTTCCAACGATGAAGGATACTCTCAGTGGCCGCTCATTTTTCCATTGAGTCACTTTTGCCTCAGCGATTTCCAGTGGGCTACAGAATCATTCTCAGTAGGCATAGAATCGTGATGTCGACGTTGTGAAAGCTTTGTACGTCTATAGGGAGGTTAAGTTGAGAACTACCAAAAGGTTTAACTTTATAGTAAGTAATTTGACAGAAAAAAATTAAGAGCCTTTAGAACTTGGCCGCACTGTGTATTTGCAGTCTTTTATATTCGTAGATTATAGATCCGTTCAGCAGAATTTCAAACTAATATGAAGGAGCATTAAGATTAATTTTTTTTCCAGCCTCGAAAGAATTTAGATTACCTTCCATCCATATATTAGTAGCCTGCCTAAATTACATTTTAGTGGAAATCTCAATTTAACTGTAACTGTTTTCTTTTTTAGCACGTTTCTATTCCTTGGATGAAACTCTTAACTTCCTTACACTTTTGGGCACCTGTAGTTGCTTCTATTGGAACTAGCTGGATTGATACAATTCTGTCGTCAGTTAATCTTCTCTATTCAAACAAAGCCTGGAAAGTTGATGTTGGACAGGTAAATCTATATATACAGTTTTTTTTTACTATTAGAATAATCGATTTTTTTTAAAGTAATCGGTTCTCCATGTCTTGATCAAAGAAAATAAAAATTAGTTACGTTGCATCTGATAAAACGTGGACGTATTTGACAAACTAACTCTGTAAATTAAATCAATGATTCAGAACGAAATTTACGTTAAAATAGGAAGAAATACAAACGTCACATAACCCAATTGTGTATCTATTTAATTACTTGAGCTTTGTCATATTAAAAAAGAAACAATAAAATTTAATGTTCAAGTGTCTAATTTCTATAGCTGACATATTTAGTCAATAATATTTATGATAAATATTTATTTAGTTTGCAAGATGAATCATGAAAGTTAGTAAGGGTACATCTAAGTATTTAAAAAAAAAAGGTAAAAAGTGTTATGTTGGGAATGTGAAATCTTTGGCACAATGACTAGACAGTCAATCATAGCTCCTGACGATGCTAACGTGGTTAGCGAAACGCGCGTCGAGTGCAAAAATAAAATGTTTGGTGTAGTGGTGATATATACTGAGTAGTAAAAGGTTTTCAGAAAATTGAAGAAGACTTAGACACTGCTTATTAGGGTCTGTACCATGTGCGCTACTGTTATACGATGCACCTATTTCTTTAATTAAGGACAAGAATCAGTTGACGATGATGAATATCCTGTCCAATGTCACAGAGTGATGACGTAAGAAATTATTACAAAAAATAGCAAATAATGAATCATGATCGCTGTATTCATATATATATATATATATATATATATATATATATATATATATATATATATATACATATATATATATATATATATATATATATATATATATATATATATATATATATATATATACATATATATATATATATATATATATAGATATATATGTGAAATTATTACAAAAAATAGCAAATAATGAATCATGATCGCTGTATTCATATATATATATATATATATATATATATATATATATATATATATATATATATATATATACATATATATATATATATATATATATATATATATATATATATATATATATATATATATATATATATATACATATATATATATATATATAGATATATATGTGAAATTATTACAAAAAATAGCAAATAATGAATCATGATCGCTGTATTCATATATATATATATATATATATATATATATATATATATATATATATATATATATATATATATATATATATATATATATATATATATAATATATATATATATATATATATATATATATATTTATATATAATATATATATATATATACATATATATATATATATATATATATATATATATATATATATATATATATATATATATATATATATATATATATATATATATATATATATATATATATATATTTATATATATATATATATATATATATATATATATATATATATATATATATAATCGTATGTCCCTTCTAGCATATGGTGTAGGGCAAATGCTGTATTCATATAAGGTAGATATGAAACTGAGTGATAATTAGTAAAGAATGTATTTTACATAAATATTCACCAATGGGTAAAATGCACGGTGCTTCGATTTACTAATATAATCCTAAGTCAGCTTCTGGCGCTGACGGACACCTGCCATAGTTCTCAAAAACTGTGCAAGGAACTAACACCAGTTTTTTTGTAGACTTTTCAACCTATCATACAGAAAGGGAATATTTCCTTCCTGCTGAAAATGTGCCACAGTTCAGCCGATACTTAAAAAAGGCAAGAAGACCTTGCCAAACAACTACCGACCAGTCGCACTGCTTTCAATAATATCGAAAGTCATGGAAAGGAAATCTTCTAAAATACCTTGAAGGATTCAACATTATTAGCGATCACCAATATGGCTTCCGTAAACATAGATCAATAGGAGATCTTCTGACTTATGTAACACATGTATGAAACAACGCAATCGAACCCTTCGGAGAATCTCAAGCGGTTGCTCTTGACATATCCAAGGCATTCGACCCTGTTTGGCATGATGGACTGTTGGCTAAGCTACGCTCTTATGGTACGTCTGAAAAGTTCTGTTTGTGGCTCTCATGTTTCCTCGGAGAGCGTTCTTTACGAGTAGCAGTCGACGGATTTCTTTCTAACACCTTTACTGTTAACGTCGGTGTGCCCCAAGGCTCCATACTGTCTCCTACTCTCATTCTTATTTACATTAACAATCTGCTGGAAAAGACCGGGAATCCAATCTACAGCTTTGCAGATGACAGTACGCTTATCTCTTCTTTCACTTTAAACGCTCAAGTGGAATTTAACTCTACGAAAACCCAAGCGGCAGTTTTTTCTAAAAAGTCAACGTTGCTGAACCCGACATAATTATGTCGGGGCACTCCATTCCCCTAGCATCGTCATTCAATTTGTTGGGCGTTAATTTGGGAGCAAATATGTCCTGGCATGAACATGTTGCAGGCATAGCAAGGAGAGCTTCTCAAAGGTTGGGAATATTATTTCGAACCAGAAAGCTTTACACTCCACAACAACTGTTAATTCTTTACAAAGCTCAAATTCGTCCAACTATGGAATATTGCTCCCATGTTTGGGGCTCCGCTCCCAAACATGCACTGCATTTGTTGGATTCTGTTCAGAGAGGGGCTGTTCGTCTGATTGAAGACCCAGAACTGAGCGGAGGCCTTGATTCGCTGGAACATCGAAGAACGGTTGGCGACTTGACTACAAGTATTTTCATGGAGAGTGTTCGGAGGATGTAGCCTGCTTAATTCCTCCCAGAGCGGTGCATATTAGAAGTACACGTCGCGCTGATACTTCACATCCGTATGAGGTTCAGCTTGTTACTCCTCGTAGAACGCTTTTCAAGCAGTCTTTTATATGGAGAATATCATCCCTTTGGAATGGCTTACCCAGGACTGTGTTTCCCACCGAGTACAATTTACAGCGGTTCAAGAACAACATGAATCGCTTTTTTTCCGCACATGTGTCGCTTCTGTAGCGCTTTAGGGACTTCCCTGCAGCACGTGTGCTAGACTCATAAAAAAAAATCCTAAGTCAAAACAAGACTCAATTGCTGTGGACGTAAAAGAGATAAGCTATCTCGCAAATTTGAATTTTAGTAAATGCCACCGAAGCTTATAGCCTCCATTTTCCGGACTACAAACGGAATTTTTTTTATCGTCTATCTTCCAAAGAATATTATAGACAGGCAATTATGTTATGATGATGCATTAATTGAATAAATTCGCACAGCTGTAAAACGACAATGTCCCTGTCCATGCAGCTAGAGTTGCGAATTTGATTTGAAGAAATTAATCATACACTTTAAAGTCCTGAACTGAAACTCAGCGACTGTTTTCTGTTTAGCAATTTAAAAAAGACTTTAGAGAGATTACAAATAGAGAGACAAGGAAAGGGCGATATTAACTGTGCAAATCACGAAGTTCTTTTTTTTTGAATGAATCGAAAAATTAAATTTAAATTATTGTTATTCTTATTTTTTGTCAGCCAAACCTGGTATGTAGTATTCAGCTTTACTTGAAATCAAGATAAAATTGAAATATTAAGTTTATTTATCTCTAATTTTTATTGAGTATATAAATCAGAGCAAGAATGGTTACACTTAACAACTCTTTAAGCTTTAAAATGTCGATTGCAATGAGATGAGTTCATTTATTCATTTTCAAAATCACTTTCCCTTTTGCTGAAATGTAAGTAACGCACTCCCACATAACCTTATTTTTGTTCTACAAATTCTCAACTATATATCTTTAAATTTAAGCATATTCAAACTCTAATGCTTATCAGATACATTTATAATTTAATAATATAATACTGCTGTATTAATTGCACATACTTTTTAATAAGATATTTAGCAATAGTAAAAGGAACATTAATTCTTTTTAATCTGTTTAAAAAAATTTACCAATATGACTAAAAAAATGAAGGTTATTTTATTTATTTTCCGTTTTCGTTCATTTTTGGTCGAGATGGTCCGCCATTAAACTCTACTTGGAGAAGGAGAATAGATCAGATTCTCAGCTTTCTCATAATAGGGTTAACCAGAATATTTTATATTTTACAAAGCGCAACTTTTTTTAATAGAGTACACCTTGTAGCATTATACTTTTTTGATAATATGTATAATTTTAATTCTAAATCGTATATCACGTCGAAAACAAAGGTATTTTCTGAGATACTTACATCTAAGAAATAAAACTTTATATCAACAGAGTGTGCCTGAAAGGAAATTTACAATAGTTTTTACTCCTCTATTTTTTCATCAAATAAAAAACTTTGAATAAAAACTGGCACATTTCATTTGAGAAATTACTAAGAACCTTTAATAAGACAGTTTTTGATCAAGAAGATTCAAGAGTGTAAGTTTGGCAGGTACGCAGAACATTCATATCCCAACGTTCGCTCCACTCGCACCTTTCGCATCTCCTGAATTGCTCGCGCTGTTTTCAGCAAGGTGCTATCATGTAGACAACAGCTTAAGCCTGCTAAAAACTTTAGTGGCAAAGCTTTGCTGGAAAATATTTTAATATATGAAAAAATTATTTCTTGTAAGACTTCTAACTTCATCTAAATTCTTCAGAAGTGCTAATAAAATAGGGACATTTAAATTTCTTACTACTACTCTTCTATGGAATTTAAATTATTGTTGAGTTATGTGATTTGCGTTTTACGTCTATATTAATTCGTTCTTCATTGAATTATGAAACAACGATAATTTTATTTATCTTTTTCGTATTTTTTTTTTTAAATTTTGTCTTTACTCACATATTGCATTTCAGGGTACCAGTGTGTTATCACTTCCTCCTTTAATTGGAATGATCATTGGAATTTTCGTAGCACCCCTCTCAGATTATCTTATTAGAAACAACCACCTTCGGGTTGTTAATGCTAGGAGAATTTTTTCATACATTGGGTAAGCTGGAATATGTTAATAAGGTTTTTTTTATTATTTTATATCTCAGGAAGGCAATGGCAAACCACCCACTGTATGAAACCTAGTAAAGCCCTCTCACTTTGGCCGTTCGAAACCGGCATTAACCTGTAGGTGCCCTTTGTCTGTTGAACACTTAAAAAGGCACCAACCATAGGCAAAGGATGGTCGCCTACATCCGTAATGGATATGCACTTCAAGAAGAAGAAGAACTCTTTTATATTATTATGATTGCATTTTAAAAAATTGATAAGCCTTTGCATATTGTCGTACTTGTATTATCAAATTTAAAACAGTTATGTAGCGTATTTTAAGAGACCGGTAAAACCAATTTACGCGTTTAGGGAAACAAAACAAAATATGGTAACAATAAGTTGCCACCGTACGAAAAATTATAATTTTTGTATGACAATACCATCAATCAATATGTCGTATTGATCCAATTTTTCACTGTCTAAAAAAAGTTTTTATGCTAATACTTTACTATAGCTTAGTACCATCAAAATTTTCCACATACAAAGTTGACATGACAATATTTTCGGTACGCCAACCTTTCTTCGATATTGTAAAGAATTAAGGTTGCTGGTAAATTCTGAGTCTTCAATCAGGAGAATAGCTTTCTTCTAAATACTCGTAGAATCTCACAAATGCAGCTTATATTTGAAAACAGAGCCCGAAACATGGTACCACCATACGAGTATACCATCGTTGGTCGAGTTTCGGTTTTATACAGGATTAAAAGTGGTGTAAAATAATATTTTCAGCTTCTGAGAAGCTCTTTTTGCTATACATACAATATGTTCTTTGTTATACATACAATACGTACTTCTAAGTTAACGTCTAGGAAGTTGAGTGACGATATTAAAGACGTGGAGTATCTTTGTCGCGTTCTGTAACGTTGACTGTTTTAGAAAAAACTGCCGCCTGGATTTTTAAAGCGCTAAATTCTACTTTGTTATTATGTTATGTTATGACCCCAAGATTTTTTCCAGATCTTTATTCAGATGAACAATTTCTGGCTGTCTGCGAATATTTACATTGGTATCTGACGTTCGAGCATTCAATTCATAAAATAGGCGTACGATCATCGACAAAGTTGTAAATTAGACTTTTGGTCCTTATCAGCAGATGCTTCAAAAAAATGAGGGTTAGAGCCAGTATGTAGCATTGAGTTATACCGGCGCGGCGTTGGTAGTAAAGACATGAACAGGAAATTCGCCAACTGCTACTTGTAAAGAACGCTCTCTGAGGAAATATAAGAGTCATAAACAAAACCTTTCAGACCTACCATAAAAGTGTAACCTAGCCAATAATCCGTCGTGTCGAACACGCTTGAATGTCTTGAATATATCAAGTTCAGCCACTCGAAATTCTCCAAAACCATGAATTAGATTGTTCCAGATATGTGTCACATAAGTTAGAATATTTACTGTTGATCCTGGCTGACGAAAGTTAACATGTAGGCTGAAAAGTTTTTGGTCTGACACATAGATGTCACCCTTCAAATCCATACGATTTTTAGAAAGTACAAACCTTGAAACGATACGTGTCAAAATTTCATGACATTTCAATGATTAGTTTACAAGTGATAGTGGTTTTTGTAACGCTGCTTTTGATATTTTCAAAACAATGAAAATAATCGAATTTCGTGTGTTGATTAAACACAGTTTTTTGATGAGAAAAACACCGTTCACGCAACGCAATGGCTTGATAAGTGTTACGAGGACTTTGTTCCCGGAAAATTACTCTATATTTACTGGTATGCTGAATTTAAACACGGTCGTACAGATACAAATGATGCTGAAAGCTCTGGACGCCAAATGAGGTGGTTACACCGGAAAACAAAAAAAAATCCACAAAATTGTTTTGGATGACCGTAAAGTGAAATTGCGTAAGATAGCTGACACCCTGAGGATATCAAAAGGCATTTGGGCATTAGAATGCTCTGTTCGAAATGTGTACCGCGTTTGCTCAGATTGAAACAAAAACAACAACGTGTTGATGATTCTGAGCGCTGTTTGGACCCGTATAAGCGCAATAAAAATGATTTTTAATGCGATTTGTGACAACGGATGAAACATGAATCCACCACTGCATATCGGAATCAAATCGGCAGTCAGCTGAGTGGACAGCAGCCGGTGAAAGCCGCCCGAAGCGACCAAAAACACAACAGTCGGCTGGGAAGGTTTTTCCATCTGTATTTCGGAATGCGCATGGAATATTTTCAATCGACTATACTGAAAAGGGAAAAAACCATCAATAGTGAATATTACATAAAGTTATTGGTGCATTTGAAGGCATAAATCGCAAAGAAACGGCCCCAAATGAACAAGAAAAAGGTGCTCTTTTATCAAGACAATGTACCATCTCACAAGTCAATGGTTACGATGGCAGAATTGCATCTATTGAAGTTCGAATTACTTTCTCATTCACCATGTTCTCCAAATTTAACTCCCAGCGACAATTAACTATTCGCAAATCTCAAAAAAATGCTCGAGGGAAAGAGATTTGGCTCCAATGAAGAAGTTATCGCGGATACTGAGGCCTGTTTTGAAGACAAAGACAAATCCTACAAGGAAGGTATAGAAATGTTATAAAAGCGCTGAACAGATTGTGTCGCTCTATATCAGCGTTTCTCAACCTGTGGGGCGCGCCCCACTAGGGGGGCGCAAGCGTATCGAAAAGAAATTATTATTAAAAACATTCATTAAAAACATTTAATATAATTTATTGAAAGGAAAGCAAAACAAAATACATTCTGACAAAATAAAAAATAAAAAATACATTTACATTGATATAATACACCTATAAATAGGATTGTATTAGTACTGCACAATGTATTTACCTAATAATTAACATATCAATACTAAATTAAAAACAAGTTTAATAATTATTAGTGACTCCCTTGGACCTGTTTTGCAGAGCAAAGATTTGGTTTAATATTAGAAATAGACACTCTTGAGTTCTTTTTCTATATTTAGTTCAGATGTATATTTTGTTTTCAAAGCAGCCACCGCAGAAAATCCGGTTTCGCAAAGGTAGGATGTTGAAAATGGTAATAGTATACTAAATGCTCTTGTTTTCAGTGCAGAAAACTCATCATTCACCCCTGCCCAAAATTCAAAGAGTGATTTATTATTAAATTTTCTTGTGATTTCGCCACTTGCCGTGAAGTCTATGAAGATTTCTTCTTCGGAAGTTGAGAGCCCTTCGGGAGTATTTTGAAATGGATCCCTAACCCACTTGTAATTTGCTACCAAGTTGTCGTCAGTAAGAAAATACTTTTTAAAATTCTTAGTCAATATGGCTAGATGATTTTCAATGATTACTAAAACAACTTTCACATGTTGTTCTTCAGCCTTGTATGTTTTAACACATTCACCCATATTTGGAAACATTTCTAGGTTTTTTTGCTTTACATTTCTGCTCCACAATTCCAATTTTCTACAAAAAGCATTAATTTTATCACTTGTATCGAATATATGTGTATTTATTCCTTGGAGTTGAAGATTTAAGATATTTAGTTTCTCGAATATATCGACCAAGTAGCTCAATTTTATCATAAACTAGCAGTGCCCGCGGCTCCGCTCGCGTGGTCTTGATTCACTACCATCGTCACTACCTATTCTTTATGTTACCTAACGTAATAAAATATCTGCCATTATTTCCCATTATCTCCCATTATTTCTCCTTATGTCCCATTATTTCCCCTTATCTTCCATTATGTCAACTTATCTCCCATTATCTAGGCTTATCTGGACCTATCTCGCAATATTTCTCCTTATCTCCCATTATGTTCCTTATCTCCCATTATCTCACCATAACTCCCATTATCTAGACTTATCTCTGCTTATCTCCCATTATTTCTCCTTATCTCCTACTATTTATACTTATCTCCCATTATCTCACCTTATATCCCATTATCTAGGCTTACATCGAATTATATAGAACATATGTAAAAATTTATAAAAACACCTAAATCGGATAAGTGGTTCTCGAGTGTTAAGCGCACTAACGGACAGACAGACAGACAGAGAGACTTTGCCTTTTATATATATTATATTCTTTGCTACATGATATTGTTCCATATTTAATGCTTTAGGCAGTGTATTGCAAGAGAACGCGCTAGCGGCAATCTTTTTTCCGATTTGATTCACTATTATCGTCACTGCTCATTCCTTATGCTACCTATCGTAATAAAATATAGCCTATAACCTGGTCAGAGAACATATGTATGTTTTTTAAAAAAAGTACGTAAATCGGTTAAGTGGTTCTCCAGTAATAAGCGCACTAACGGACAGACAGACAGAGATACGTTGCATTTTATATATATTATAGATGTAATAAAATATATATCTATAACCTGGTCAGAGAACATATGTATGAATTTAAAAAATCACGTAAATCGGATAAGTGGTTCTCGAGGGATAAGCGCACTAACGGACAGACAGAGAGACGTTGTATTTTATATATATTATGGATATAGATTATTATTATTATTATTATATAACCTGGCCAAAGAATATATGTATGAATTTAAAATAAAAACACGTAAATCGGATAAGTGATTCTCGCGTGATAAACGTACTAATGGACAGACAGACAGACAGAGAGACATTGCATTTTATATATATTATAGATTATAGATTATAAATATTCTCTGCTACATAATATTGTTCCATATTTAATGGTTTAGGCTGTGGAGTGCAAGGGAACGCGGTAGCGCAAACTTTTCTGCGACTTCATTTACTATTATCGTCACTGCTCATTCCTTATGCTACCTATCGTAATAAAATATAGCCTATAACCTGGCCAGAGAACATATGTATGTTTTTTAAAAAAAAGTACGTAAATCCGATAAGTGGTTCTCCAGTGATAAGCGCACTAACGGACAGACAGACAGACAGACAGACAGAGAGACGTTGCATTTTATATATATTATAGATAAACTATCTCGAAACGTCTCGGCTTCCGGTTGGTTTTCTTCTTTTAGAAAAATGGCGATTTCATTTCTTAATTCATAAACACGTTGCAAACATTTCCCACGTGATAACCATCTTGCCTCGCTATAAAATAGTAACGCTGAGTGTTCGGCACCCATGTCTTCACAGTGCAGAAAAAATTCTAGATTTTAGGGGTCTCATTTTAATATAATCTACTACGGTTACTGTAGTGAGTACAATATTCAGAGCAGGACTCATTTCTTTGGAAGCCAGAGCTTCTCTGTGGATCATACAATATGTCCACACACACAGTGGAGATTTCTGTTTCACAAGTGCTTGTACACTTTGAAATCTTCCAGACATTGAATGAGCACCATCGGTATATATTCCGACGCAATTTTTCCACTCCATATTTGCCTCGTTTATAAAATCATTTAAGGTAGCAAATAATACGAGTGATGTTGCTGTGAGTTCTATTGGTTTGCAGAAAAATAGTACTTCTACCGCTAACATACCATTACAAAATTGAACATAGGCAATGAAATGAGCATTTTTATTTCCATCTGTTGCCTCATCAAGCTGAATTGAAAACAATTTGTCACGTGACTTGTCAAAAAGCTGATGCTGTACATCTTCAGCTATATCACCAATTCGAAGGGCAACAGTATCATTTGATATAGGTATGGATAGCAATTATTTGGCAAAATTATCTCCAAACATGGTTTCAACAATCTCAATTGCTGCTGGCAAAACAAGCTGTGAGGCTTGTTACATCTGGCTATTTTATATGAAACTTCGTAAGAGGCAAGTAAAGCTTTTTTATTCACAGAGAAAGTTTTTTTGAAAAAAAATGGTTTTGGCTTTCATATGATTTTAATTTTAATTCGAAGTATTCTCGGGGTTTGTTAAGGTACTCAATATGAAGCGTTTCCAAATGACGTTTAAGTTTATTTGGTTTCATGCTGTCTGCTGCCAATATTTTTGAGCAAATAACACACAGGGGCCTTTCTTCTTCATTTACTTCAGTGCTGGTAATCCCTAAATTTAAGTATTCTTAAGAATATTTTCTTGATTTTATTTTCGGAACCACGCTCATCTGTGCACTTGTTGATGCTTCACTATCGTCTAATGCTCGCTTACACCCACTTAAAAATTTATCCATGATTCTGTATAAATATATTGCCGTGAATACTTAATACCTTGAATTTCAATTAACAGGTAAATTACAACATACACATTCACAATAAATCCGATAGCAGTAAAAGGATCCACTCGACTGAGACGGGCTAATTGCATGAGGTGCAGCATTTATACATTTTTGGGCAGACTTTCCGAATGTTCGAGACAACTCGGAACTTCTCGCGAAGCCGCTACCGATATGGTGGATGTGACAGGGAGCAGTAGAGAGGCATCGATTCTAGTTTTTCAACGCAGCAGAGATCTGTTGCCAAATATAAATAAATTTACTTATTCTGGTTAGTTTTTAAGGTTTGTAGAGGGGGGAGGCGCGACGACAATTATGTTTGAAAATTGGGTCGCAAATACTGAAAGGTTGAGAAACGCTGCTCTATATTGGTGAAAAAAGTCGAATTTTGCAAAAAAAATGTGTTTTAAGTAGCTAGACGAAAAACTTTTCAGTCTACGTGTTATATTAGTAGTCGCTAATAATTTTAAAATCTTCCAGATATTTTACAACATGCTGACTAGAAGCATTTTGCATAATTTTTAAGATTACTGTAAGCGATGCAACTGGTCGGTGGTTGTTTGGCAAGATCTTTTGAAATTGTTTTGTCTACCAGCTGAACTCTAGTGCATTTTCAGCAGAAGAATCCTATATGGTTTATAAAATTTTCGTATTACTAAAATGAATTGTCAATATAAAGCAATTTGTATAAAGAACTATACTTTTATGCTCCTAAACGAAAGAATTGCATTTATACGAGTCGTACGTCTCAGATAGCCTAAATTACATGAACACAATTTCCATACTCTGACAGTCTGCATGTCTGTCTGTCTAGGTGTCTGGTTGTCGGTACGATAACTCCTGGTACACATATAATATTTAAAATACGAAAGGAATTTGTAATTTTCGAGTGATATTGCTTCTAGAGGAGTGGTTCCCTAACTGTGCGTCGCGAGGCCCTGGGTCGTCGCGGCGCTATCCTAGGGGAGTCGCGAGACGATACGCATAGGTCACCCGCACGCAACGTAATGAACTAGTGCGCGGCGCGGCGCGCGTCTCATCAGCGACTCAGTAAGCCCGCCCCTTCATTTCCCCGCGCTTTCGTTCGTTCATCGTTCGGTCTTTCGTTTCGGCACTTTAGTTATTCGTCGATTATAAGCGTTGATGAATGCAATGTTTTGATTTCAAGCGTGTTGTATTTAATTTACGCGCACGTATTCATTACTTAAAATGGATAACTTTATTCAAATAAATAGAAAACTTGTTGATGACGCAGGAGAGAGTAGAAAAGAAACTGTAGAAAAACGAAAAAAGTACAGAAAATATGATGAACAATATTTAGATGTTGAATTGACCTACGTTAGCAAAGGAAATATGGAACTTCCCCATTGTGTTGTTTGTCATAAGGTGCTGGCAGCTGAAAGTATGCTTCCTAATAAATTGAAACGTCATTTAGACACAACTCACAGTAATTTACAAGGAAAGTCGCGAAATTTTTTTGCAAAGAAATTGCGAGAACTGAAACATCAGTCGACATACTTGTTTACCAGAGCATTTATTCCTTCCGGAGTACTGCTCGCCTCTTACAGGGTCGCTTACCATATTGCCAAATGTAAGAAACCACATACCAAAGATACCATCAGTGATGAATCGGCGGCCTAAGAAATAAAAAATATTCCTTTTTCTAACAATACGATTAGTCGTCGCATTCATGACATAGCTGAAGACATTAATGAGCAAATTGTGGACAATCTTTCTGGTTTATTTGCCATTCAACTGGATGAAGCGACAGAAGAAGCAAATGTACGTGAGGATTTGTTATTTTGCAAAAAAATGACTGATACCGATAAGGCTTATGATTTGTTTGAGATTATAGATTCATACATGTAAAATAATAACATTCAATAGGAGAAGTGTGTCGGTGTGTGTACAGATGGAGCTCACGCGAAGTCAGGGCAGTATGGAGGACTTCAAGCTTTCAATAAAACCAAGGCTCCAAATGTAAAATGGACACATTGTGTCATACATAGAGAGGCCCTGGCTGCAAAAAATATTTCACCTAAATTAAATTTTGTGATGGATATAATTATCACAGTGGTGAACAAGACCCGTGAAGGCAAGATTTTTCAATAAGCTTTGTGAAGATTTTGGTGCCGAGCATTCATCTTTACTTTATGACTGTAACTCCCGTGGGTTGTCGAGAGGTAACGTACTCTCACGTGTACAGGAATTTAAAAATGAGTTGTACACTATTTGAAAAATTAAATCTCATTAATAAATCGTTGCAGGGAAACGAAACGCATATACTGCAACTGACTGATAAATTGCAGCGTTTCAAAAGAAGTTGCTGTTGCGGAAAAGGAAAATAGAAGAGAAGCAAGGAAATACTATTTTCCTGTTTTGAAAGGCTTTCTGAAATTTAAATCTATTCAAAATCTGGAGTCAAGTTTGCAATTGATATCAATCCATTAAGCACCCACTTTAATAAATATTGCCAGAGAATCTGAATCAATACGACTGGATTAGAAACCCATTCCAATCGAGCCCACCACCATCTACACTTTCAAACGTCGAGGAAGAACAGATGTTAGAACTATCTTGTGATACAAGCCTAAAACTATTTCAATTTTGGGGCAATGTATCCCAAGAATATCCTACTATTAATACTACGGCTTTGAGGATTCTTTTTACCATTTGCTACGTCGTATTTGTGTGAAACTGGCTTTTCTGCAGTTGCAGGAATCAAATCAAGGTTCAGGTCACAAATAAATTTAGAAAAAGAAATGAGAGTAGCAATTTCAAAACTTTAGCCCCGATTTCAGAAGTTATGCTCAGAAAAGCAAGCTCATCCTTCTCATTCTTTCTATTGTTTGTAGTTTTTTTTATGTTTTCTAATAAATACTAATTAAGATTCTATATTCATTGGAGTTTTCTTTGAATAATAAAGTAATTTTATTGCCTGCTGGAGCTACATACAGGTATCTTCTTTTAGAAGGGCGTCATAAAAAAATTGCAACCTGTAAAGGGAGTCGCAGTAAAAAAAAGATTGGGAACCCCTGTTCTAGAGTATAAGGCTGTAATTGATAATGTTGTATAGTCTTAAGAGTATAATATATTTTTCTGTATTTTGGTTGCAATAGTAAACAAACTTTAATCATAATTATTTATATTTGAACGTATTGGTGAGAAAAGAAGGGGTTTAGATGGGTTTGCTTCGAATATATTGTGTTGTGCAGCTTTTCCGGTTTTCTTGCCGTCAAAATATCTGCAAATTATGATATTGTTTCATTCTCCAGGCATAGAATGTAAAAGGAAATCTCAAGTGTCAATTGTCGATATGTTAAATGCATCCTCTGCACATCTTTTTCTTATCATTATTATTTCACGATAGAGAACTTATTGCTGGGATTAAGTTATTGTTTAGTATGAAGAAGTCAAATTCAGTAATTAATTCAAATTTACGTTTTTATTAGGGAAGTCCAGGAAAAATCATTTTACATAATTGAAGCTAGGTATTCTTTATTGATTTTAAAGATTTTGTTGAATAAAAAGAAAAATAATTTTAGGTATAACTGGAACTGCATTAGTCTTATTATGGATGACTCTAATACGTCCTGGACAAATGGGATTAATGGTTGCCAATGGTATTTTTTCAAGTATATGTACAATGCTTTTCAACGTTGGTGGGGCAGGCTTGAATATGCTGGATATTGCTCCTTCCTTTGCTGGTATAATCAATGGATTTGCTAGCACAATTTCACAATGTGTTGCACTTTTTGCACCAATGGCATATGATTGGATTGTTAGCGATGATGTAAGTTTTGTACCTGTTTATTTATAGGCATACACAAATATTTCGCAATAACATAATTATTAGAAATACAACATACACAAAATACTGGATGAACACATAATTTTTAAATTAAAATTAACGCTTGAGCTTGTGACACCTAACAATTTTTCTGAGATTCACTAATATTTTTTTGCAATCACATAAATTAGTATGCAGAATAAAATCTTCATTAACCGCAATTCAAATGATAAATATAAACATTTCACAAAAAAAATGGTCTATATTAGGAAGTAGATTCAAACTTAACACTTTTTTAGCATTTCTGAAACTGTAATTTTAAAATAATATGTACTGACGTCTCTTCGCATAAAAGATGGGCCAAAGGCGCGCCACTAGGTGGCCCAGTAGTTCTTTCATATTTAAGGACATTTCCCAATCAATCACTCAACGTAGTCACTGGTAGTTTTCTTCTCATTTAAAACTTTTATTTTTGAGGCATTGATTTAAACTGTAAGAACTTTACTAGCGACTGTGATATAGAGCAGAGAAATGCATTCTCAATATATGTCCCGTAAATTTTGTGCTGTAGGACGCTCGACACACATACTACTTTCTATTTTGGTAGTTAGTTTCTATATGACATCTGAAACCGAGAATCGTCTTTTGAGATTTAAGAAGTAACGAATATAGCAATAAGACGCTGATGCACAAGTATGAGAAGAAATTTACGAATTATTTAGGCTATTTTGTATGGAAATTAACGTTTGAAGAAAATATAGACTTCAATTAGGTTCTTAATATACTTATAAAATTATTTTCCGACAAATTCGATATTATTGGATGCATCCAAAGTGATCGTTTTCTATAACAACAACTGCAAGATCCTATAAGAAGCTGGGATTCTTTTCTAAGAATCTCCAGAATTTTTTTTGACATCCTATAAATAAGTTAATACAAACAGTTCCGAGCTTTAAACGCGATATGAAGTTGCTGCCAGTAGCACCACAGCTTTACTGGTATAGGGGATTCAGTAGTACTATTTAGTGATTCATTTAACGATCAATCTAAAAAAGCCCTACCCTCGTATGTAGGCATATCATAGGTGTTGCACAGAAATTCCTTAAATTCAACAGGAGCGACGCGTGTGCGGAAAAAGGGATTCTCAATCGCTGTAGATTTTACTCGGTGGGAAACATAGTCCTGAGCAAATCATTCCAGAGAAAAGGGGTTCTCCATATAAAAGACTGCTTAAATAGGATTGCACGAGGAATAACAAGATGATCCTAGTACGGACGTGAAGCCCTAACACAACATATATTTCTAGTATGCACTGCTCTGGGAGGAATTAAGCGAACACTTTGGAATTGACTTAAATCGCCAAACGTTTTTCGATGTTCCAAGGAATCCAGGTTGCTGATGAGCCATAGGACTCCATCCAAGCCAACAGCTCTCTTCTGAATAGCAATCAACAAATGCAGTGTAGGTTTGGGAGTTGTATTCCATCGTTGGTAGAATTTTGAGTCTTTAGAGTTAACTGTTCTTGTGGAGTATAAAGCTTTCTAGTTTGAAATAATACTCCCAGCCTTTGAGAAGTTTGCTTTGCTATACGTGCAACATGTTTATGCTAAGACATATTTATTTGCTCCCAAATTAACTTTCAGAAAATTAAATGAGAATTCTAGAGGAATGTCTTGTAATAACTATGTCGGGTTGAGTAACGCTAACTTCTTTAGAAAAAAACTGCTTACTGGGTTTTCGTAACGTTAAATTCCACTTAGTTAATGTCATCCTAAAATGGAATTTATGCTAGATCTTTGTTAGGTTGAGCGACTTTCTACTGTTCGCGGATATTAGCATGGGTAATCGATGTTTGAGCATTCAAAGAAAATGAAAAAAATAAGCTTACTATCATTTGCCTTGCCTTGAGACACACCGCCGTTGATAGTCAACGTATTAGGAAGAAATCCGCGACTGCCACTCCTAAAGAATGCTCTCTGAGGAAACACAAGAGCTATAAACAAAACTTTTCAGATATACAGTAAGAACGTAGATTAGCCGATAATCCGTCCATGATTGCATATATTAAGTGCAAAGGCTCCGGAGTCACCAAAACGTTCAATAGCGTTATTCCAAACATGGGTTACATAAGTTGGTGATCTTTGCTTTTCTCTAGTTCAGCCCTCCCCTGTCTATTGTTGGATGTAAGCCTCCTCTAGACGTTTCCAGTGTTCTCTATTTTGGGACGTTACGATCCAATTGGTTGTGATTCTTTTTAGGTCGTCTGACCATCTTGTTAGTGGTCTTCCTCGATTGCGCTTGTCGGCTCTCGGACGCCATTCTAAAATTCTTTTTGTCTACCTATTGTCCTGTAATCTTGCCACGTGGCCGGCCCATCTCCATTTTAGTCTTATTATACATTCTATGATATCGTCCACACCCGTTCTCCTCCTTATTTCTTATTTCGGACTCGATCTTTTAATATCAACCCTAGCATTGATCTCTCCATTTTACGTTGTGTTATTTGCAGTTTCTTAATAGTTGTCCTTGTAAGAATTAATGTTTCAGCCCCGTATGTTAGAATTGGTAAGATGCACTGGTTAAAGGCTCTTCGTTTTAATCTTATCGGAATGTCCGCTTTGAATATATTTCTGAGCTTTCCGTAAGCTGCCCAGCCTAAAGCTATTCGTCTGGGGAGTTCATATGTCTGGTTGTCCCTACCTATTCTAATTTCATGTCTTAGATAGGTATATTTATCGACGATTTCTATTTCCTCTTCTATTCTTATCGGTTCGCTAGGTATTAAGTTGGTCATCATTTTAGTTTTGTTGTAATTTATTTTCAGTCCTACCCTCTGTGTCGCCTATTGTAGTTCTTCCAGCATTTCTCTGGCTTCTCTCAAGTTGTCTGATATTAAAACTGTCATTCGCAAATCTTAACTGACTCAGTCTTTCCCCATCGATCATTACTCCCCTGCTTTCCCACTCTAAAGTTTTAAATGCATGTTCTAGGACTGCAATGAAGAGTTTCGGAGACATAGTGTCTCCCTGTCTAATTTCTCTTTTTTGTTTTTTATTTTTACTTTTTTAGTGTTGGTATATGATATATATAATGTTGGAATATCGTTGGTCGATTCTGCATTCTTTTAGTGCTCGTAGGATTGATACTAGTTCTACTGTATCGAATGACTTTTGAAAATCCACAAAAATTGCGTTTAATGGTTTATTATATTCTATAGTTTTCTCGATGAAAGTTTTAATACTTTGCAGGTGGTCGTTGGTTCCGTAACCAAAACGGAATCCTGCCTGTTCCCTTATTTGGTAAAAGTCCAGTTTCTTCTCAAGTCTATTGGTAATCATACACGTGTAGAATTTATACAGATGACTTAAAAGGTTTATGGGTCTATAGTTTTCGAGGCTCGTTACATCGCCTTTTTTATGTATAAGGATGGTTACAGAGTTATTCCAGTTGGTGGGGATGATCTGCTTCTCTAGACATAGATTAAGCAGTTTTTTGATCGCTGCTTTAAGACTAGGCCCCCCCTAATTTTACGGATTCTATCAACACTCCGTCTTCACCCGGTGCTCTGCCGCTTTTCATTTTCTTCAAAGCATAGAGGATTTCTGCTACGAAAATCTCGGGAATATCTTCAGATCCTTGATTTATTATTCTCAATAAAGCGTGTTCCTATGATTCTAGTATCAGTTGGTTTTTGTATAATGTCTCGTAGAATTCTTCGACGATGTCTATCATTTCTTCTCTACTTGATTTCACTATCCTTTTCTTATCTTTAAGTCTTATCATTTCTTTCTTCTTTGCTTACGAAAGATATATTGATAGTCGCTAATAATATTGAATTCTTCTAAATATTGTAAACGATGCTGACTGATAGCCTCTTCCATAACTTTCGATATTATTGAAAGCAGTACGACTGGTCGGTAGTTTTTGGAAAGGTCTGCTTGTCTTTTTGGATATTGGCAGGAAGGAAATAATCTTTTTTTTTGTAGGATAGGTTGAAAAGCCTCCAAAAAATGGTGTTAGTTTGCTAGCGCACATTTTGAGAACTCTTCTAGATGGACTACCTTTTATTTCGCTAGTTAATTTGCCGTATTCGATTTTATATGTTGATCAGGTTACGGAACTCAGGTTCTAATTTCGAAAAGTTTATATTTGAAACTGAAATCGGCCATGTGAAACTAAACTAAGTAACTGATTAACAATTAAGATAACACGAAGATTAAAAAGAAAAGTTTGAGAAGAAATTATTTTTTGGTAATGAGCTGATCTAAAGAACCAAAATTTCTTTCAAACCGGACGTGACAATAGCTCATTGGTCAATTGTAATTAAAATTCTCTAGAGAATATGTCTCTACCGTTAATGGATGCATTCAAAAGGATTGTCTTCTACAATGAAAACGCCTTGCACGAAGAGAAAGAAATAAACTTTTCTAATATTAAATTTGATTATGAATAACTCAATAAATGACAGTTTGATCAAACCTTCCCATACGAAACATATAGTGGTACCAGCAACAGAATCCAAGAGTTAATGGTTTGCGCCATAATGTATTATACTTAGATGAAGTAATTTATTATCAGTGTTTAAATGTTAAATGTAAAAAGTATTCTCAATTTTGAAACTCATCTTTAAAACCTTTAAAATATCTAGATCACTCTTAGAACAAAAATTTTAATGAATTGCTTCAGTGTACCGTGATTTTTAGAAAAATTGCTTAACTAAATCTATTTTTAGAGTGATCCGGCTCAATGGAGAACACTTTTCTATATTACAGCAGCTATTTCGATAACGACAGCTATATTTTTTGATATTTTTTGCGACTGATAAAAGGAGATGGGAACATATCGATAATGAAGATGACAAGAAATAATTATTCAAACATTCCAAAAAAATAAATAAAATAATTGCGCTCATGATAAGACAAATAAGCCTAGTTCAAATATTATGGCAAGGAAGAAACATATGAACAACGTTAATTGCTTTGAAATTTTAACAGTTCTTATTTTGTTAATACTAATATATTAGCAAATTCTTATAAGTTGTATGTGTAGTTGCAAGAAAATAAGACTTTTGTTGTTGAATAATTAAAAAATAATAATAGTCATTACTTTAAGGTGTTGAAAAATGACTCATTACTCCACAGTTCACTCAATAAATTAGTTAATGTTATAATCAAATTTTAAATATTATCATGCTTGGGTGATATAATCATTTCGGCGATAGCTACCCTTTTTATTCAGACAAGATCCTTTCAACTAAAAATTAATATTAGACGTTTTCTTTTAAAACAGTATATACTATATTTAGAATTGTGATTTAAAATTGAAAACTACAATTTTTAAAAATGTAAAAATTAAGATGCTTTGGAGTTTTGATCTCATCATATCAGTTTATATCTAGAAATTTAATTAGTATTACTCCAAACTGAATAGTGTACTATTTGGTACAAAATCATTGTAAGTATGGTATATATGAGGGTGGATTTAAAATTCTTATACGAAACAAGATAAGATTTTTTGAAAAAACAAAAATTCACTTCTCAACAACTTCTTCATTATGCTTCTAGCATGATTATAATTTTCTGATTCCCAAAAAAAAATGTTTCGAACTGTGCATAATACTCGTTACAGATAACCACTTTATTTAACAAAAATTTTTCCTCAAGCTAATTTTTGAGCTTAGAAAACAAAAAAATTACTTGGAGCAAATATGGGGGTGGGAAGGGAACTATTTCGAAGCCGAGATCGTATACTTTTGCCATTGTTCTGGTAAAGGAGCACCTTTTGTGCGCTAATTTTTGTCGCCTCTGCTTTAACTCATTATGCAAACACAAACGTTGCATGATAAAAGCCTTACCCTTCTCCAAGGAGTCAGTCATTTATGATACCCTGTGTTTGTGCCATTTCACGCTTGTCAAGCCGCTATTTTACCTGCCATTTTATTTTCGGTGTTTAATGGTAGATGCACGTTACGTCTACAGTCTCAAAACGATGCCTAAACTTCTTCTGATTACGCTGCAACTTTTTCAAACACGAATTTAATATGCCCTTCCTCGTGTATTTTTGGTCTGGAGTCAACAAACAAGGGGCCCGAGTCTCCGTGGCGTAGTACTTGCTTGCGGTGCGGTGGGTATACTATCAAGTATACAAAGAACAATACAATTATCAACCCCAGTGACATTGAAGAATACCAGGACTACAAAAAATACCTACAACATGAAATCGTCATAGAGTGGCATACCTATACCACTACAGAGTGACATACATATGCTACTCTGGAGGATAGAACGCACGCATTCTTAGTGAAAGGTCTGAATCACAGACCGGACACCCAGGAAATAAAATCTTCTTCAAATTTATAGCCAGGCACTCTTGCCTGTTCTTTTTTTGTTCCTTGGTCTATATATCGTAGCCACATCTCTTTCTTTGACGTCCCATTAAGCTTCCTCCATTCGGCGAGTTGTCTCTTGCTATCCATACTATCCTGTTGTTGGCCATTCTTTCTATGTGTTCATCTCATTCCACTTTTCTTCTTCTTATTATATATATATATATATATATATATATATATATATATATATATATATATATATATATATATATAACAAATAAAGAAAGAAAGAAAAAGTTGCCGTATCTAACAAAATTCTTAAATATGAAATTAATTGGAAAACTCGGCAAAGGGCGCAACAGGTGTTCACACAATGTTCATTTACCTAGTATTTCGGTCCTAGGTTGGGACCTTCATCAGGACACAAACTAAAAAAGAGAACGAAGCGACAATTGAAGTAGTATGGGCATATAAAGAAAAGTATAAATTATTTTGTTTTAATATATTGTTGTAGAAAAAATATATAGTAATAAAACTGAAAAGACCACTCACATGAGGGGTGTGATATTAATCTAACTAAAATGGCCATAAACACCAATTACATAAATGCGACTAACAATTAAGTAAATCTTTCACTACACAGTGAAGAGGAATTTATTTCTAAATATGGCATCATTGAGACATCCCACTATCTTATTGGCCTTGTCGACTAGATGTTTTACTTCTTCTTCGATTTTTCCGATACTGGATATTTAAATGCGACGACGATAATTTCAAGTTCTCTGTTACCCATTCTATATCCCCTCTTTCCTTTGACATTATTTATAATTTCCTTCAAGACAATATTAAATAGAAAATGACTTAAAAATTCTTCCTGCCTGATTTCAGATTCATAGTTGATTGGTTCTGTCATTCCTTCTGCTAATCTTGCGACTACTTTATTGTCTTCATATATATTTTCGATAGTTTCCATTAGATCTAATATGATGTTCTTTTTATATAATAGATGAATAACGTCTTCTCTTTGTACATTGTCGAAATCTTTTTTTAAGTCTATCAGGCACAAGTAAGCAGGAATGTTGTATTCTATTTTTTTATCTGTCTCACAATAAATCCGGCATCGATACATGGGCGTCCACATCTTAATCCTTGCTGTTCTTCTTACAGTTGTATTCTCGCGTTTATTTTTGTTGTAATACTCTTTGATGTTAATTTCAGTGTCGCCGTTTGGCGTTGCTTAACCAGAGAATATTCTCCATACTTTAGTAGTTCATTAGGTATTTGGTTTTGGCAGGAAAATTTACGGTTTTTTAATTATTCCAGTGCTTCTATTATGTCTTCTTCCATTATAAAGATGTTTTCGTTTCTTGTTATATCAGGTGTTTATGGCAGTGTGATACTCTATTCCCTTTTATATAATTGTGTAAGATACGCTACCCACGTTCCTTTTTTCACGTGTGTATACTCTGTTAGTTCTTTCATCTCAGGACCTTGCTGACGTATGAATCTCCACATTTGTTTTTATTGACCATAGTCTGATTCTAATTTTTCTGTGTGTCTCTACCAGTATTCCGTTTTTGTTCTTCTTACTAATTCGTGGGTTTCTGATCGTATTCATTTATATCTTTGATACGCTTAATCTGTTCTGATTGGCTTTTACTCCAGAGAGCTTTCTTTCTTTTTACGGCATTTCTCCTTAATTTCCTCACTAAACCATGGTATCTTTGTTCTCATTTTTTATTTTTTAGTCCCTAATGCAATATGCTGCAGCATATCAGATACACAGGTTGCACGTATTCAAAGAATGTAAAACAAAATCCTTAAATGCGTAGCCTCTGCACCACGATGTGCTAAAATAGACGATCTACATGACATAAGTAACACACAAAAAAATAAGAAACTACATAACTGAAATATCAGACAAATTTTAGAGACATAAGACGCAAATATCAACACTGACTCACGATATGACAGCAACGCGAGAGGCCAATAATCCGAAATACACACCTCTTTATTTTAAATTACCAATTTATTTTGGAAACCCAGACGAATAAAACTAAAAACCTGTTCAAATAAAAAATATAAGTAGAGGAATTTGGCGCCTCGTAGGACGCGTAACGGCCTCTAATGAGTGCTGACGTCTGACAGGTGACGCAACTACATTCTGAAATAGTAAAAATGCACACAGAAGCAACGAAGGTCACATTAAACAGTTCATCTAAACAAAGAAATGTATTTTCTTTTTCTTCTTTCTCAGCTTGTGTTAATCTACTCCTAAACGTAGGCCTCTTCCAAAACCTTCCATGACCTTCTACCAATTGCAACTTGTGTCCAGTTCGTTCCTACAATACTATGGATGTCGTCTCTTCATCGCTTTTGTGGTCTTCCCACACTTCTCTTGGTCTCCTTTGGTCTCCATGTTAACAATTTATTGTTATGTAGCCCGCCCATTGCTACTTAAGCTATGCTATTTTTTCGAATACATCCGATACTTTTGTTCTTTCTCGGATATCTTGGTTACTGAGTCGGTCTCGAAGGCTTATTCCAAGCATGGTTCTTTCTATGGCTCTTTGAGTGATTTGGAGCTTGTTAGCCTACTTGCGAATTAGTGCTGTAGTTTCTAGACCATAAGTGAGAACAGGCATTATACAACTATTAAAGACTCTCCTTTTTTCTTTACATTATCCATAGCTTTCAGAATTGCCCAGGTTTCTATCAAATCGAAAGCCTTACAGCAGTCAACGAAGGCCACGAATAGAGATATATTGAATTCTGTACACTATTTAATTGAAATATATGTGGAAAACTTTAGCTATAGTTAAAAATACAGACTGACTTTTGTTCTTTATTAACCTTTTTGTTTGCTTTTATTTAGCATATTATTGAATTTATTTTTCTCTATCTTCAATATAAACATGTGTTACAAAAATCATGCTTTCTCCTAAATTCTGTTATAGTTAAGTTTAAATAATAGAATTAATAATTTGCGATAAAAAATGCCTGTATCCCCGGAGGAAGATGATCAGAAATAGAACGATAATAATATGACACATTTTTATAATTTGTTAAGCATAGTTTTTATTATTAAATTAATAATAAATAATGATTTATTAGTACGAGGGTAATTTTTCTTATAGTAATCTACCTAGCTATGCAGGAAAACTCGCAAAGCTTAAACAAAAATACTTTTCGCTCAAACAACTATCTGCTATATTGCACCAGTAATAGCCAACATCTATATGATGTATTTTGAAACAGAGGCCCTCAAAAAATCACCTCTCAAACCAAAACTCTGGAAACGATACGTTGATGACATCTTTATAATTTGGCCCCATAGACGAAATAAATTAGACACCTTCTTGACTTATTTAAACAAAATCCACTACCGGATACAGTTCACTTTGGAAGTAGAAAAAGAAATAAGCCTCCCTTTCCTTGATGTACTCATAACTCGTAAAAACAACGGTCAATGTCAATACTCAGTCTACCGGATGCCCACACACACCAACAGATATTTAAATGCTGGCTCACACCACCATCCATCCCGAACTCAGTCGGTAGCCAACACCTTCGAATCGAGATCATACCGACTCACAGAACCAGACACGAGACAGCAATAAATTATACAAATCACTAGGACCCTTAAGCAAAACGGATATAAAAATCAGTCCATACAGCGAGCATAAGCAAGGCAGTGCCATCCACAGGCAAGGACAGAAGAATGCGACCTCAACCAAAGTCCTATTCCCGCATGTGAAAGTTACAGATAGGATTGGAAAAATCCTAAGATAACACAAGATAGGCACAACATACAAAAAACAAAACACTCTGGCAGACATCCTGGGACCAGGACAAGAGAAAACCGGAAAACCATGAAGTTTACAGCATCCCATGCGGAGACTGCCACAAATTGTTAATAGGGTAAACAAACTGAAGGATCTCCACCCGTATCCAAGAACCTAAAATAAATATCAAAAACAAACAACTTTAGCTTCTTTTTCGGCACCATTACAATACTGGTCACAAGATCAATTTTGAGGGATCTAAACAAACAGCCTCGATTTCACATTATGAAACATGCATAGTCAGAGAAGCCTTGGAAATCGAAAAAATGGACAGCTAAATAAGCGGGAGGTTGCACTTAATATCTCCACTACGTGGAACGGTTTACTACCCAAATCAAGGAATAACCAAAACATCGAGAACCACTGATACGGGCACCCAGCCGACAACATCGATGCCCGGACGAACACTCCCGATCTTCCACCTGTAATCTGCGTAAACCCCGACCTATAAAAGAGGGCGACCACACTTCGGTTTTTTTAGTTAGCTTCGAGCGACAGCAGCACCAATATCACCGTTTCGGGTAGCAGCAACAGCAAGAGCTGATAGTTTCTAAATGAAATTTGAAACCGCGAATCGTCTTTTGAGATTTGAGATGTAACGGATATAGCAATAAGATGCTGAATGCAAAGGTATGAGAAGAAATATACGAAATATTTATGCTATTTTCTATGGAAGTTAACTTTTGAAGAAAATATAGATTTCAATTAGGTTCTTTACCACACAATTCGATATTACTGGATGGATTCACAGTGATCATCTTCTATGACGACAACTGCATGGTCCCATAAGAAACTGGGATGCTCTCCTAAGAATCCACAGAATTTTTTTTGACATTCAATCATTAAGTTCAACAAACACGCGGTACGAAGTTGCTGCCAGTATCACGATAGCTTCACTAGTATAGGGGATTCAGTGGCACCATTTAGTGATTCTTTTACATGATTAATCTAGAAAAACCCTACCCTTAGCTGTAGGCGCATCATACGTGCTGCAGGGAAATTTCTAAACCTGAACAGGAGCGATGTAAATTTTACTCGGTGGGAAACACAGTCCTGAGCAAATCATTCCAGAGAGAAGGGGTTCTCCATATACACAACTACTTGAAAAGGGTTGCACTAGGAATAACAAGATGATCCTAATACGGATGTGAAGCCATAGCACAATATATATTTCTAGCATGCACCGCTCTGGGAGGAATTAAGCGGGTTACATCCATCGAACACTTTCCATGAAAACCGTTCTTCGACGTTTCAAGGAATTCTGGTTGCTGGTAAGTTCTAGGTCTTCATTGAGCTGAACAGTTCTCTTCTGAGTAGAGACCAACGAATGCAGTGTATGTTTGGTAGTAGTATTCCATCGTTGGTTGAATTTGAGCGTTTATAGTTCACAATTCTTGTGAGGTATGAAGCTTTCCAGTTTGAAATAATATTCCCAGCTTTTAAGAAGCCCTCTTTGCTATACATGCAACATGTTTATGAAAAGACTTTTTGCTCCCAAATTAACGCTCAAAAAATTAAGTGAGGATTCTAGAGGAATGAAATGGCCTGTCATAACTATGTCGGGTTGAGCAGCGCTAACTTCTTTAGAAAAAACTGCCGCCTGAGTTTTTGTAGCGTTAAATTCCACTTAGTTACTGTCACCCTAAGACAGAATTTTTGCCAGATCTTTAAGTTGCCAGACTTTTTACTGTCCGCGGATATTGGCATAGGTAGTCGATGTTTGAGCATTCAAAGTAAATGAAAAAATAAGCGTACTGTCATCTGCAGCAGATCGATAATGTAAATGAGAAGGAGAGTAGGAGTCAGAATGGAAACTTGAGGCACACCGGTGTTGATAGCGAATTAGAAAGGAATCCATCGACTGCCACTAGTAAAGAATGCTCTCTGAGCAAACAAAACTTTTCAGATATACTGTAAGAGCATAGCTTAGCCTACAATCCGTCCACGATCGAACACCTTGGAAATATCAGGTGCAATGGCCCTGGAGTTTCCAAAATGGTCAATTGCGTTATACGAAAGCTATATTGATGGTCCCTAATAATGTTGAATTCTTCTAAATATTTTAGAAGATGCTGATTGATAGCCTTTTCCATAACTTTCGATATTATTAAAAGCAGTTCGACTGGTCGGTAGTTAATTGGAAAGGTATGCTTGTCTTTTTGGAGATCGGCTGAACTATAGCGCATTTCCAGCAGGAAAGAAATATTCTTTTTTTGTAGGACAGGTTGAAAAGTCTACAAAAAACTGATTAGTTTCGTTAACTCGTGCACGTTTTGAGTACTCTTCCAGATGGACCACCTTTCGTTTCGATAGTTAGTTTGCGGTATTCGATTTTATACGTTGATTAGGTTACAGAACTCAGGTTCTAATTTCGAAAAGTTCATATTTGAAACTGAAATCGGCCATGTGGAATTAAATTAAGTAATTGATTAACGAGTAAGACAAAATGAAGATTAAAGAGAAAAACCTGAGAAGAAATTATTTTTTCTATTTTTTCGAAATGAGCTGCTTTAAAGAATCAAGATTTCTCTCAAATCGGAGGTAACAATTGCTCATTGTATAATTGTAATTAAAATTCTCTAGAGAATATGTTTCTACCGTTAATGGATGCATTCAAAATGATTGTCTTCTACAATGACGATGCCTTATACGTAGAGCAAGAAATAAACTTTCCTAATATTAAATTTGATTACGAACAACTAAATAAATGACAGTTTCATCAAACCTGCTCATATGAAACACATAGTGGTAACAGCAGCAGAACCCAAGAGTTAATTGTTCGCGCCATAGTGTATCATACTCAAATGAAGTAATTTATTATCACTGTTTAAATGTTAAATTTAAAAAGTATTCTCAATTTTGAAACGCATCTTTAAAATCTTTAAAATATCTAGAGCACTTTTAGAACAAAAATTTATAATAAATTGTTTTAGTATACTGTGTTTTTTATAAAAATTACTTAACTAAATCTAGTTTTAGAGTGATCCGGCTCAATGGAGAACATTTTTCTATATTTCAGCAGTTATTGCGGTAACGACCGCTATATTTTTTTATGTTTTTGCGATCGATAAAAGGAAATGGGAACACATCGATGATGAAATGAAGAGAAATAATTATTCAAATATTCAAAAAAAGAAACAAAATTAGATAATTGCGCTCATGATAAGACAAATAAGCCTAGATCAAATATTATGGTAAGCAAGAAATATATGAACAATGTAAATTCTTTTTGAATTTCAATAGTTCTTATTTTCTTAATAATAACATACTATTAAATTTTTGTGATTTGTATGTATAGTTACAAGAAAACAAGATTTTCGTTGTTGAATAATTAAAAAATAATAATAGTCATTACTTTAAGGTGTTGGAGAATGACTCATTACTCCGCAGTTGACTCAACAAATTAGTTAATGTTGTGATCAAATTGGTAGTATAAAATTACTATTGTAAATATTTATTATCATGCTTTTGTCATGTAATCATTTCGGCTATAGCTACCCTTTTTATTGAGCCAAGATCTTTTCTTACCAAAATTAATGTTAGACGATTTCTTTTAAAATAGTATATACTATATTTAGAATTGTGATTTAAAATTGGAAACCACAATTTTTAAAAATCTAAAAATTAAGAAGCTTTGGAGTTTTGATCTAATCATGTCAGTTAGTATTTAGAAATACAATTAGTATTACTTCAAACTGAATAGTGTACTATTTTGTAAAAAGTCATTGTAAATGTGGTGTACCATATATGAGGGTGGATTGAAAATTCTTGTAAAAAAAAACAGGTAAATAATATTTTTTGCAAAAACAAAAACTTGTTTTTCAATATATTCTCCATTAAGCCCAATATATTTAGTATAGCGTGATTATAATTTTTTTATTCCCTCAAAAATAAAAAATTATTTCGAACTCTGAATAATACCCATTTGCAGCACAGATAACCAGTTTATTCGACAAAAATCTCTCCCCAAGCTAATTTTTCAGCTTAGAAAACGAAAAAATTACATGGGGCAAATATGCAGAAAAGGTTGGGTAGGGAGCTATTTCGAAACCGAAAATGTACACTTCTGCCATTCCAGCGCTCGATGTATGAGCAGGCTCATTGTCCTGATAAAGGAGCATCTTTTGTGCGCTAATCTTTGCCGCCTTTGCTTCAATTTACTATGCAAACGATCCAATAACGTTTTCCCTTCTCCAAAAAGTCAGTCGTTTATGATACCCTGGGTTTGTGTCATTTGACCTTTGTCAAGCCGCTATTTTAATTGCTGTTTTATTTCCGGTGTTTAATGTTAACAATCCGAAGCGCAAACCCCTTTACTTTAAATTACCAACTCATTCTGAAAACCCAGACGAATGAAACTAAAAACCAGTCCAATTTACAGGCTCAAATAAAAAATATACGTAGAGGAATTTAGCGCGTTATGGGACGCGTGCCGGCCTCTAATTAGCTCTGACGCCTGACCGGTGACGCAACTACATTTTGAAATGCACACAAAAGCAACGAAGTTCGTATTAAATAGTTCATCCAAACAAAGAAATGGATCTTCTTTTTTCTCAGCCTGTTTTCATCTACTCCTCCAAACTACCAATTGCAACTTGTGTTCAGTTTGTTCCGGCAATACTCTGGATGTTGTCTCGCCATCGCTTTTGTGGTCTTCCCACACTTCTTCTGGTCTCCATGTAATCAATCTATTAGTCCATCTATTCGGATTTTGTCTCACAATGTGGCCCGCCCATTGCCACTTTAGCCGTACTATTGTTCTTTCTCGGATATCTAGTTGACCTTGGTTAACTGTACTAACATTCCTTAGCCCACACCATAGAAAGGCCACTTAAACTACCTTAACCTGACATCCTATAGTTTATAAAACAGGAACAGGAACTTTACATTACATAGTCTAATATGCGTCCTCGAAAACCTCTGATAACAAATTTCTAATTCCAACCACAATAAAACACAATTACGTCAATATTTCACCCCAAATCCCTATTTTTCACTTTTATAAGGGCTAGGAATTTAAAAACTACCCTTAAAAATATAATTAGAAGCATAAAAATCTTACAACTCCTTTCCTCAATCTGCAGAACTAAATTTTTAGAAATTCTGATAATCAGTCACCACCATCCCTGCTTTCATCTCTTGTAAGGGTGCAAAATCGAAAATTAACTCTAGAAATAAATTTAGTACCCTCGGAAACCCCCGAGTATGAATTTTCAATTTTTTTTTTTTGAGGTTATTCGTTGTTTGATATAAAAATATATTTTTTTTTGTTTAAACATTATGAGTTTAGCCGCCATATTGCATCCGCCATATTGAGTTTCCAAGAGGCCAGGTAGCATTCGAAAGAAGACACTTTAACAAAACTTTTGAACCATTACACATATGTTCGCATCTTTCTAAGTTTTGGTCACACGGGTATCCCCGTTAACGTGAAACGTCCAATATACATACATACACATATATATATATATATATATATATATATATATATATATATATATATATATATATATATATATATATATATATATATATATATAAACACATTAATTTAGAAAAAGGACATGAGAAAATCATAAAGTCAGAATAGCTTAGAAAAATATGTTAATTTGTACCCTGATTTAAAGGCTAAAAATATTTGAGTATTTTATAATTTTCATTTGAGGTCTCTTGTCCATAACAACTTACGTTCATATTTTTATCATCACTTTTAAATCAGGTCAGTCAATAAGTTTTGACAGCGTCACCTATGGAGCATCACTTGAACCAAATATTGAACACCATTTTGAAGCTTCATCTGTCATATGAACACACCCTAAATTTCTAGTCGATCTGTCAAGTCATTCATTGGTTATCAGCTGATTAAAGTAGACATGTTTGGAAATTTTGAAGCTCTTCCAGAAAACTACATCAAAGATTGGATAAATGAATTGGAAAATCGCTGAAAAAAATGTACGGAGCTTAAGGGAGATTATAATGAAGAATAAATGCATTTCGACTGATTAATTCATCTTGTTTCATTTCTGCTCTTAAAACTTATTGACTGATCATTAAGGCGACGCTGCAAGGCTTATATAGAAAGAAAAGAATAACGGTAACAAGAGATTAAATATATTTAGTCGATATTGATCATGAAAATTCTTCGAAAATATGGTCATACCTTAAAAAAAATAGCGGTGGTATTCATTAATCAAATTAAATCATATGTCTCGATTTTAAATGTACACGAATGAGACAGTATGCGGAAGTTGAAACTATTGTACTGTGTGCGTTTTTTATGGAATTTTAGTAGCAGTTTTTTTTATAAAATATTTGTTTAAATAAAAATAGTTTTTTGGACAATCACATGACTGTTATATTGTAAACTGGGTGTGAAACAATTTTAATATTTCGTTTCATTTGTTTCCAATTCACTTTAAAAAATGCACTCAAAGGGGAGTAGTCCTCTTAAAAGTTTGTTTTAGATACGAGAAAAATGTTCATAAATAATTCTTGTGATATTCTTTTAATAAAATTTAATATTATAATATTGTTTATTGTTTAATAATTTAAGTACAAATTTGTTTTTGTATAAATAACTATCACTAATGAAAACATAACACAGTTTTAAGATTTCTCGACTCCATGAACTCTGAAAAAGATATATAACACAATAAACACGAAGCTGGTTCTTTAGACTATACTTCATTACTCCTCATATGTTTTACCATAATTAAGTGAAAAAATAATGAAAAAATAACACGATTTTCTTATTTCCTTAATCCTGCGAGAACATATAACACTATACATAGGAATTAACTCCGTTAATACCTAGCCTCCCCGTCCCTTTAACTCCTCACATATCTGATATCAAATAATTATACTTAAAATTTGTACATTATTTCAACCAAAAAGTCGCATGTTACTGTTCAGTACATTGTAAACCAGTATAAATCAACGGGTTCCTATAAAAATTCGACCACACTCCGGTCGTCCCAAGAACGGGGGGACGATCTTGGGTTGGCCAAGAGGTCCACGTGAAGAGGTCAGTATTAGACAAATAATTATAGATCCCAAGAAAAGTGTACCAAAATTAAAAGAAGAAGTACGGGAACTATTTTCGAAAAATGTTTGTTCACACACAGTGAGAAATTGTTTACACACGGCAGGCTATAAAGGGTGCGCAGCCAGGAAGAAGCCGTTAATTTCAGAAGCTAATCGCGAAAAGCGGTTAGCTTTTGCTACAGAATACGTTACTAAACCTTCTGAATTTTGGGAATCCGTAATCTTTAGTGATGAAACGAAAATTAACCTTTTTGGGTCTGATGGCAGAACCAAAGTTTGGAGAAAGAAGAATACCGCATTTGATATTAAAAACATTTGTTTCACGGTGAGATAAGGGGGTGGCAGTGTTCTGCTTTGGGGACGTATGTTCGCTGAAGAGGTTGGAAATTTACATTTTATTAATGGATTAGTATGTTTATCTGAACATTTTGAGAGACAATTTAAGAGAAAGTGTCCAAAAATTAGCACTCGAAAAAAGATACATTTTCCAACAGGACAATGATCCGAAATATACCGCAAATTTGGGGCGAGAACGGATGTTCCAAAATGTACAACAGCAGCTTCATACACATCCGCAATCGCAGACATAATGTTTTAAATAGAGAAGATTTAAAAAACAGAATATTGAACGAATGGGAGAACATGCCAGCAGAAGTTACTAGAAAGCTGTTTACAAGTATGATAAAAAAGTTATAAGAGATTATCAAGGCCAACGGTGGTCCCACTAAATAATAGTTTAAACCAAGTTATTTTCCGTTAAACTACGTCAAACTATTATTTGTAATTATTAAGTGTATGGAGACTTTTTTCACATCAATTTTGTTTATATTTTTAAAACAATGATGTAACAACTTCTAAATAAAATGTTCCGTAGTTGTTTTTAATTCTAATCCTCCTCCTCCTGGTTAAGTTTTAAATGTTAATTTAAATATGTTTTCTCATAGTTCCAATTAATTAATTAAACATAACAGAAAAATAGTATAGAAAGCAGGTGGTATATGGAGACTTTTTGGACTGATTGTATTTGAGTAAGTAAGCCCCTCTAACTTATTTTCCTGTTCCTTTATACTACTGCATGTTTCCTAGATTCAAATGTTAAGTAATTTATGAAGTATCAGCGACTCTTTTCAATTTTCTTAGGGCAAATAGTAAATTTTTTGCTCGATAATATTTTGAACTATTAGTGCGTTAATTATTCGTTCGAATATTAGGTGAATATGATACTATTTTAGTTACTTTATCAGACCCGTAAAATATTTTCTGCTTTCTGGTTTTTAAACTTTCTAATGGGGCGGAATAACTGATAATTTTACTTTGTACAACCCCACTGTTATCTCTCATACTTACGGTTTATGAAATAGTTGAAATGTCAGCAACCCCTTACGTATTAATTAAAGACAATAGGCACTCAAGATATACTCATGTAATTACTGTTTTTAAAATTATCAAATTTGAAGTGTAATTAGGACTAATAAAATAACAGTAATAAAATAAAATTATATTTACTAAAACAGTTGCGTATTTAGACAATTTAATAAAGTCTAATCACTGTCACTAAATTTTCGATAATTTAGGTTTAATTTTAAAAATATAAGCTTGTAATTTTTCAACAAATTTAATATGTTAAAAAAATACGTTTCCTTTAATCATAAAAGTTTGGTACTCAAAAAAAGAGATCAGGAACAAAGGGTACTAGGAAAGTTTTACAATATGACGCAACAATGATTTGCAGGAAGCTGCTTGTTGCTGTATGTTGAGACATATTCATACGTGCATAGTAGCCGCCGCGCCAAGTCGATGGGCTCAGTTATTCATTAGCAGTGAGAGTGTAAAGTGCTTGCGATGGCATCGTGGTCACGAAATGAGATAAGGGCAGTTTTGCGTTATAATTTCGTGCGTGGTTTAAACATAGACCAGTGCTTAGAAGAAATGACTTTTGCACTAGGTGATGTTTGTCCACATCGTACAACGATATTCAGGTGGTATATAGAATTCCAAAGGGGAAATTTCACTCTGGAGGATGCTGAGAGGCCGGGAAGGCTACGAACGTCAGTTACGGAGGAAAACGTTATTGCTGTGAGGAAAATGCTTGACGAGGACAGGCGAGTGACCTACCAACAGATAGAGGGTACTTTAAACCTAAATGCACCAGTAATTCGTTCGATTCTGCATGATCATTTGCACGTGAAGAAACTTTGCTCTCTCTGGGTGCCGCATCGACTGATTGAAGAGCAGATGACATGACGTGTGACTTGGTGCCGGGAGATGCTAAAAAAGTTTGATAAGGGGTAATCTCGGTATATGAACAACATCGTGACAGGTGACGAGACTTGGCTGTACTATTACGATGTGCCGACCAAGGCTCAAAACAAAGTTTGGGTCTTTGATGATGAGGACACACCCGTAGTTGTCAGAAAATCCCGATCTGTAAAGAAGAAAATGATAGCTGTATTTTTCAAATCGAGTGGAATTGTGGAACGTGTGGCTTTGGACACACAGAAGACAGTCACAGCTAAGTGGTATACTGAACAGTGCCTGCCTAAAGTCATTGGATCTATGAAGAACCTGCGGCCAAAGTCAAGAATGGACACCTGGTTCCTCCATCACGATAATGCTCCAGCTCACCGCGCCAAAGCTTGCAACGAATATTTGACCACGAGAGGACTGAAACTTCTCGAGCACACTCCCCACAGTCCAGACCTTGCTCCCTGCGACTTTGCACTGTTCCCGCATGTGAAAATGAAACTAAAAGGGAGGCGGTTTTCCAGTGATGAAAACCTTCTGCGTGCTTGGACAACGAGTCTGCTTTACTCCCTAGTGAAACTTGGCAGAACTGGTTTAAAGATTGGTTTCGGAGGATGAAGAGGTTGTATTGAATGTAGAGGAAATTACTTTGAAAAATTAAACACAGCTGTATTGCAAAACTTTCCTAGTACCCTTTGTATGTCTTTATAAAGTTCTTTTCCTCCAAACAAGTTATCCATTTAAAATTTCAATACGGTGTGATTAAGCATAAAATAGTGTACTAAACTGCCTGACCTCCAGCGCGCCATGATTTTGAGCAAACAGTTACTTTATTATTGGCAAGTTTTCGCATATCTACATCAACACATGGTCACACATCGAAACTGTCCTAAAAATTCGCTGAATTTTTTTACTAGTTTTGTCAATAAAACTGAAAGTCTAATCTAATAAAGTGCTAGTTAATAGGGGAAAAAGAATTATTGTTTACAGGTAACATCTCAATATGTTCTAAATTTGTATTTTAACAAGTTTCATTTAACTTGTTATTAAAATAAATAAGTAGTAGCAACACCGCACATAGATATAGAAAAAGTAAAAAAAAAATTATAGCATTATTTACTTTATAACTTTTACTGTTAAAAGAAAATTACTGATCTAATTAATTTTCTTTTCATGCCTTCGATAAAACTGCATTAAATCTTTTACAAATAGAAATATACATATATATATATAATATATATATATATATATATATATATATATATATATATATATATACAGTATATATATATATATATATATATATATATATATATATATATATATATATATACAGTATATATATATATATATATATATATATATATATATATATATATATATAATATATATATATATATATATATATATACAGTATATATATATATATATATATATATATATATATATATATATATATATAAGCATTAAGCCAACTGTGGATTTTGTTAAAAAATCAGGCCTACTACATATGAGATTTTGCGTAATTACAATATAATATTTCGTGGTATCATATATGAATACCTATATAAATCCCCTGTCAGAAGTAGAACTTTTCAATAAACGTGAACTTTAGAAATTAAAATATGCTTAGTAACCTAAAATTGTTTTCTCAATAGCGAAAATCTCTTAAAACTGCCTACATTTTCTACTCCATGATGCGCCTAAGGTCATGTCCCCCGTCAGAATAAGGATAGCCCTTTTCAAGCTCATATAGATATATTAGCAAGGATATTATATTATCTGTTAGCGTGGAACGAGTGCCAAAACATAAATTTATATTTCACAGTACTCTTTTTATACAAAGCGGAACTGTCACAGGCTTTATTGTATTTTTGCAACAACTACAACCTACTTTTGTCAGTGTAGTTATATTCTATTGGTGTTCTTATGACTTCTCCTAAAACTGTTAAATTTTATAACATTAAAGGAAAATGCTGGATCAGTTTGACTAAATATTAAGTCAATACAAGCATATACATTCGACAAATTGGATAATTTATTAAGAAATAAAATAAAAGAAACGACTATAAAAAATAAGAGAATTGCTCATGTTCGTATGTTGTGTAATATTAATCAGTACTACTACCGAATCAATACACACCTACTAAATTATAATTAAACAGAATAATTAAAAAGTTATCGAGAAAAAAAGTTGCTTGTCCATATTCTCAGATTTGACAAACTCAATTTTAAAGTTCCCTTACTTTAATGGATATTTTTACAAATAAAACCTCTTTTTTTTTATCTATCATAAACAAAATTAATTATCCCAGTTACAAATCACTTATTAAAATACGAAAGGGCTAAAATTATGTAACTATTTTAATGTGAAAACCTTGATTAAAATTAGATGAGCACCATCTATAAAAAAAAAACGAATGTTCTGAAGGAATTTATAGATTCTGAAGGATAAATTTTAATTATTTACAAGTCACTGAGTTTATAGCATAGTGTTTTAGGGAATTTAAAAAAAGCATAAATATTTCTTAAGAAAAAATACTCTTTCTATATGTCCCAAAATTTGCAGTCTGATATTTTTACCACATTGAACTCTTATGCTTTTATACTTACCGTTTTTGAGATAATCAGCGGGTCAACAACCCCATACGTAGGTACTAATGAAAGACAATAGGCACTTAAGACGTACCTGTGCATTTACAACCCACTCTTGTTATTTTATTATCAAAAATTATGTATAATTATAATAAACAAAAAAAAGTGTAGTATAAAACATGGAAATTATTATTTTTTTCTCACAGTTTCAGCTCCTTAGTTATAATGATCGATATAAGAAACGTCATTTTTCTTGGTTAAATTTAAATGTTGAATTGTAATTATTATTTTTGAAAATTGTAAAATGGCGGAAAATCAATCAGAAGCAGGCGATCTTAATTTAATGAATGGAATTCATTTACACTGGAAATAAAGGTATTTTTTTACGTTTTTAATAAGAATTTTCAAGTTTTCAAAGAGCCAAAAAAAATTTATAATTGAAAAAGTAAGTATCTGCTTTAGTGAATATTTGGAATTTCATTTAATTGTATTTAATTCCAAAGTTGATAAATTCAAGTTGACATTAGATTTTCGGTTACTTTTAATATGAAATTTTGAGACATTGTTCTATTACATACATGAATAAAAATAATCTTTGTTATATATTATTAAAGAGATAAA
>CM032449.1:50142846-50175060 GCA_019049505.1 Pachyrhynchus sulphureomaculatus | reverse complement strand
CGGTTGGCGACTTGAGTCTATTCTACAAGTATCTTCATGGAAAGTGTACCCGCATAAGTCCTCCAGAGCGATGCATGCTAGAAATACACGTCGCAATAATACTTCACATCGGTATGAGGTTCAGCTTGCTACTCCAACCGTTTTCAAGCAATCTTTTATATGGAGAACCCCATCCCTTTGGAATAATTTGCTCAGGACTGTTTCTCACCGAGTACAATTTACAGCGATTCAAGACAAACGTGAATCGCTTTTTCCGCACACATGTCCCTCCTGTAGCGCTTTAGGGATTTCCAGGCAAATAAATATATGTTTTATATATATATATATATATATATATATATATATATATATATATATATATATATATACATATATATATATATATATATATATATATATATATATATATATACATATATATATTATATATATATATATATATATATATATATATATATATATATATATATATATATAAATATATATATATATATATATATATATATATATATATATATATATATATATATATATATATATATATATATTATATATATATATGCCAACTCAACAGTCAGTATCCAGGCATCTCGTTCCCTCGCGACTTGACTTGACTCGTGCATACTCATCCCAAGGAGAGATCTTACTTGATCGGAGACCTTTCCCTTCATCTTTTATCTTTTACCTTCCCCGTTATTACAAGTTTTTCCGTGGCATCCACTTTTGCTAAGGCTGGATAGCGATCTTAACTTTGTATTTCTTGTGACAGCTGGATCGTTCCAGACCTTAGTGAGTTTGATAGTCGAGTTTCTAGCCATTACCAAACGACTTCTTACTTCCTCTTCACAGCAGCCATTGTTAGTTATGAGGGATCACAAATATTTGAAATGGTCTAGAACAATGAAATCAGCAATTTCATTTGTGAGTGACAAATCTTCATTAGGACTAACAATCATTACCTTGGTCTTTGCTCTATTAATTGCCAACCCATAGTTTTTGCTAATGATTCCCAGGTGGTCTATAATTAATTCTAGATCTTGTATTGAAGTTGCAAGTATAACAATATCATCCGCATATCTAAGGTTATTTAGCTTTTTTCCACCGATTGTTACACCCCCACTCCAGCCATCCAAAACAGAACTCATTATATGTCTGATGCCGGTTTATACGATAAAAGGATCGGAAAAAAAAATTATTCAGTTTAATTCTTCCATTTGTGTTCTCATACAAGTATCGGATATAATTTACAAGATGTATAGGTGAATCCATGCTGATCAGAATCGACCAGTGTATATTCCATTGTATGCAGTCGAAAGCCTTAGGGTAGTCTATAAAACGAATATAGGTTATTATTTGGAATTCCTTGACTTTTTCTATTATCTGGCTTATGTTGAGAATTTGTTCTTTAGTCCCTCTTCTGGAATGAAGCCTGTTTGTTTCGGTAGATATTTGCGGCAGCAGAAAAGTTTTATGTCTTTCATTTAGGATCCAGAGAAACACCTTGGCAGTGTGTGACACTAGAGCGATTGTTCTATAGATGCTGTAATCCAAAGGGGATCCTTTCTTATGCAAGGGTATAAATGCAACTTCGCATCAGTCTTTCGGCTATCTTCCAGTCGTCTATACCTCATTACACAGTTGATATGGCTTAGTTACGGCGGTTTCTCCTATCATCTTTATTATTTCCGCAGTGATCTCGTCAGTACCTGTTGCTTTTCTATTCTTTAACCTTTGAATAACCTTCCTGACTTCAGACTTAAGAATACATGGCTCTTGTTCTTCTACGGCTTCGTTGTTGACACTGCAGTCACACCCTAATTAAGCCACAAAAATCCGTCCAAACGTTAAAGATTCCAGGCATGTCGGTGACTGTTCTACCTTCCTTATCTCTGATTATTTGTGTTTTAGGTTTGAATTCTTTCGATAGGTATTTTACTGTTTTACCTTTTCAAAAAGTTCTTGTGGTCGCTTGTTCGTAGCATATTGTTCTAGCTCCTCACATATATTATTCAAGTACGCGTTTTTGTCATTTTTACAAGCTACCTTGATTTTTTTATTGATTGATCTGATTCTGTCTTGACGATCCGATGTGTTGTTTATTAAAATCATATTTCTTCTTGTTTCTAGAAGCTTTAGGGTATCGTCGGTCATCCAATGTTTTTGAGGGTGTTTTTGTATTTTTGCCGAGCATTGTGTAGCAGCATTTGTTATCCACTTCTTAATATCTGTCCACGTTTTGTCTATATCTTCTGTGATTTCCGGAATGTTGTTAAAGTTGATTATTGTTTGGAAAAGAGTATTGTCTAACACTGTAATTCTCTTGTTTGTTGTTGCTTTTTATGGGTGGCTACTTTTACTCTCATATGAGCCTTTAATAATAAATTGTGATTTGAACCACATACCGCACCTGGACGGGATTTCACATTCAATATCGATTAACTCCATCTAGAGCTAATCAGAATATAATCAATCTGATTTTTGTAGGGCCCGTCCGGTGACACCCAGGTGGAAAGTCGTCTTGGATGATGTTTGAAGGTGGTATTAGTGATAGTGAAGCTATTACTAATGGCAAGCTGAGGTAGACGATATCCGCATTCGTTTCTAACACCAAGTCTATATTATCCAATGATATTCCGAATCTAGTCATTGTCATCTGTACAGCCATTTTTAGCATTAAAGTCTCCAATTATCGTTATGATCTCTTTTGATGGGATTTTTGAACAAGTTTCTTCTATTTTATTGAAATCATCTTCAACTGCTTCATCATCAGAGAGTGATGTTGGCATGTACACTTATATGATACGTAGTTTTACTGATTTAGCCGTAATGGCTATTTTAATAATAATAATATTATATATATCTATATATATATATATATATATATATATATATATATATATATATATATATATATATATATATATATATGTTTTTCTTTTTTCCTGACCGTTAATGAATAAATTTAGGATAGTTTTTTGTTCTTGGTCTTGCGGTCAATTTTTAATGAAACAAGTTTACTTTTGGTTAACGTTTCGGTTTATTTTATTTAAACCATCTTCAGAACTTATATCTAGTTGGATCTTTTGGTTTATATGTTAACAGTTTCATAATTTTCGAAATGCTCGAACTAACGTACAAATACCTGAACTAAGGTACAAATAGTGAAATAAAATATGTAAATCTTTTAAATTTAGTATTACGAAAATTGTGAAACTCTTAACATGTAAACCAAAATATCCAACTAGATATAAGTGCTGAAGATGGTTTAAATAAAATAAACCGAAACGTTAACCAAAAGTAAACTTGTTTCATTAAAATTGACCACAAAACCAAGAACAAAAAAGCTATCCTAAATATATATATATATATATATATATATATATATATATATATTATATATATATATATATATATTTATGGGTCTAGCACACGTGCTGCAGGGAAGTCCCTAAAGCGCTCCAGGAGCGACACGTGTGTGGCGGAGAAAGCGATTCACGTTGTTCTTGAATAGCTGTAAATTGTACTCGGAGAGAAACGCTGTTGATCCATTTTTACGGAAGCCATATTTGTGATCGCTAATAATGTTGAATCCTTTAAGATATTTTAGAAGATGCTGATTGATAGCCTTTTCCATCTATAAATATATATATATATATATATATATATTATATATATATATATATATATATATATATATATATATATATATAAATATATATATGCCCAAGATGGCGCCGCCAGATGATGTGTCGGATTCTGTGCGGACCGATAAAGTGAGATTTTTCTGTTGTAAAAATAAATTAATAGTGAGATTACATGTGTCGTGTGCGGAAAAGTGTTCCATCTATCTTGTTTAACAAGAGATTGGGCAGAAGAAATGAATATTCTAGGTAAAATTCGTTTAAAGTGTCGGGAGCATGCCGATGTTGACGTTTTTGTATGTCCCGAAAAAGACGTCGAAATTAGCTATTTGAAGACCTTGGTAGATGAATTGCGAGACAAGAATAAAGTATTAGAAGAAAATAATAGTCTTTTAAGGGAAAAAAGTTGGTTTTTTGGAAAAAAATTTAACCTCCAATCTGTCAAATATGGCGCGAAAAATACAAATAAAAACCAACAACTCATCAATGAGAAGATAGTTTCAAGCCGAAAGAGGCCTGAAGCTGATGATAAAAAGCTAGAAGTTAGCCCATGGGTTGTTACATCTAAACAATGTTGCAACAGAGAATAATGCTCTGAAAATAGTCCAGGTGCTGGTGCAAATGACGAGCAACAGACACCGGAGTCAAACCGACTCCTGGACAATGGGGAAGATGATGGAGAACCTAACCTACTAAACCGTCCTAATGATAATAAACGAGAACAAAAGCAAATATTACAAACGGGGAAAGAACAGGATGAGGATAATAAATTGGTTAAAAAAACAAACAGGAGAAAAATAGACACAAGGATAAAGCCCAGTCAGGACAGCCTTCAAAATGCGCTACCAAAGAGTAACAACCGAGCCAAAAATTCAGCTTGTGGACGACCGAAGCCATTGATGGACAACAATCAAACCGATAATAGCTTGCTCAAGGCTGCAAAAAGAATGGCTTTCTTGTTTGTTTCAGGACTCACGGCTGAAACAACCGCACAGATGGTCTTGGAATATCTACAGAGTTGCAACCTAGATACTGGCTGCGAATGTGAGAAAATAAGAACTAAGCGAGAAAGTTCTTTCAAGCTGGCGGTCCCCTATGGATCAGCGAGCCAAATATCTGTGTGTTGGTCTGTGGCCTCAGGGAGTTACAGCGAACCATTTTTTGAATCTACAGAGCCGAGGGAGGGTGAATATGCATTCCGAGACCCTGTCTGGAAACTATCATAGCTGAAAGACAGGTCGCTGTTATTTGTCTAACGGAATACTGGCTGACAGAAGATATGTTAAAATAAGGAGCATTCATATCGAAGGATATAAGCTTGCAGCCTTCTCAGCTAGGGAGCGTCCCCCTAGGGATAGGATATGTATTTTTTTTGTTAAGAAGTGTTTAGATGTTAGTACTATAAATTATCGGACAAATTTTAACGTTGAAAAGTGTTTTTAAGTACTATTATGTTTTTCTAAAGATATTGCTTTTGATCAGTATGGTGACTACATTTTTTTTATTGTATTGTTTATTGACGTGTGTAAGATATTTTTTTGTCATTTAGCATGAATAAATATCTCTCTATCTATATCTATATATATATATATATATATATATATATATATATATATATATATACATATATATACATATATATTATATATATATATATATATATATATATATATATATATATATATATATATATATATGTATATATATATATATACATACATACATACATACATATATATATATATATATATATATATATATATATATATATATATATATATATATATATATATATATATATATATTTTATTTATTTATTAACCAATTTGAAACTACAACACACACTTAATATTAAAAAACAACAATTAAGGTATTTATACAGTGTAAATTACTTTGATATAAAATGCACCTAGATGAAAAAGACATCTGTATGTGCATAAATTTACAAATTTTGTGTAAAATTAAATTAAGATAATAATATATGTACAATCCCAAATTACATGATACAAATTGAAAACTAAAAACCAGAGAAATTAAAACTAAAGAAAAAAGAACTAAAATTAAAGAAAAAAGAGAAAGACAGGACATACATATATATACATCAAAGAAATTCCTTCCTTCTCCCCTCATGAGATAGTTCTGACACCATCCCATTCAGTTTAGAAACCCTTCAAATTGGAAGCTATTTTCGAAAACAAACCCGTTACATTTTCTGATGAATTTATTTTTATTCTGTTCTTTTCGTATTTCAATAGGGAGTAAATTGTATAATTTAGGTCCAATATAATTCAAATATCTCAGATGTAAATTGTTGTCGCTTTGAGGTACTGTTAAATGTTGAAGTGTTTTTGTTCGAGTGTCGTACTTATGTGCTATATGTAATTGAGCATCTTTATGAGTGTGTATATAGGCACAAATCGCGTTGATATACATTATTTTAATGTTACTCGTTTTTACTGAAAACAGTCTGCCCGTTGGATATCTTTTATTTCTTTTATATATTATTTTCAAAATATATTTTTGTATAATATTTAGTTTGTGTAGGTTATTATTATACAATCCAACCCATACCACAATTCCATATCGAATTATCGATTCTACTAATGCCTTATAAATCATCACCAAAGCGCTTTGGTCCAGAAATTCTCTCAGAAGGTAAAATTTATAAACGAGTTTTCGAATTTTGTTCGACACGTAATCAATATGAAAATGCCACTTCAGAAACTGATCAATCACTATTCCAAGGTACTTAGCATGTGTTACTTCCTTTACGATGTGTTTATTGAATTCTATATAATTGAATGGTGGTCTATTCGCTACAGTCAGAGCAGGCAATATACTGGGTCTTTGTTAAATTAAGGGTAAGTTTATAATTTTCAAGCCAGTTTCCTTTTATTTTCAGGCCATTCATTGCTGTATCTTTTAAATCCTCCCATTCATCTCCTGAAAAAACCAGTAGTGTGTCGTCAGCAAAGGAGATAGTCATCCCGTCAACCTCCATATTCAGCAAGGAATTGATGTATGTTATAAACAGGATTGGTCCCAATACAGTGCCCTGAGGAATCCCAATTTTTACTAATTGTCTTGAACTTATTGTATTATTAATTTTAACCATTTGATATCTTTTAGACAATTAACTATTCATTAAATTGTATGCCAAACCTCTTATCCCACTTCTTTCCAGAACATTAAGAAGTTTTGCGTGCGGAACAGTATCAAATGCTTTCGCAAGATCTAGGAAAACTGCTATGCATTTTCTATCCAAATTCAGATGATTTACAATCTCAGTTACAAGTCTATGCATAGAATCCGACGTATTACGTCCTTCAACAAAACCAAACTGATTTGGTGACAAGACATTATTAATTTTAAAAAATAACGAAAATGTTTCCTTTATGCATTTCCCCAGTATTTTTGCAAAGTTACTAATTAAGTTTATAGGCCTGTAATTATTTATGAATGTTTTTACGCCACTTTTGTATATAGGTATGACTATTGAGGTTTTAAATGGTTTTGGTACAATTCTGTTAAATACTCGTATATGCAATAAAGGTTCTATTATTTCTATGTGTGTTTGTTTTATTGTTACTGTTATTATCATAACCAGGTGAACTATTGTTTTTCAATGAAGATATATGTTTAATTATTTCATTCTTAGTTATAGGAGTTAAATAAATTGATCTGTCCACACGCACCACATCCTGAACTTCAGTCCGAGGCTGAGGAATGACCCTCTTCATCTCTTGGCCGATGTTAATAAAATATTCATTGCACTAATGTGCCATTTCAGTTTCACTTTCGAAAGCCTCATCCTGACTATTTTTTATATTAAAATGTTCATTTGTTTTATTTTTAACCTCATAAGTAGCATCCTTAATGATTTCGTAAAGTTTTTTTATGTTGTTTTTGTGACTTGCTATTTGACTTTTGTAGTAATCGTTTTTTTGCTTCTGAATTATTTTATTTAAAGTGTTTCGATATTTTTTATATATTCGTCTTTAACTGCAGGTTGTAATTATTCATAAGTTTTTGTTTCATTTTATCCCGATTCTTAATTAAAGTAATAATACCTTCAGTAATCCATTCTTTCAGTTTTTTATGTTTATTTACCTTCGTTATGAATGTTTCTGTAGCATTCTCCAATAATTCCCGGCATGCACTCAAAAACGTCTCTGTGGAAATTTCCGGATCCCCCTCCCCAGTAACGATAGTCCAATCAAATTCCGATAATTCCCTTTTAAATTTAGAAACATTTATTTTAGAGTTTGCTATTGATATCCGTTCATTTACTGTATTTTTTGGCATTACCTCCTTTCTATTAATATTCAGTATAACTGGGTTATGATCTGAAATATCTGTATCAACAGTGCACGATTTAAAACACCATATATTAGATTTTAATTTCTGTTTGACAAAAATGTGGCCTAAAGAAGTTCCGGAATCTGGTCTAGTAACTGAATTTATGTAAGATTCAAAACCGCGGGATTCAAGAGCAGAAAGATAATCCACAACATTATCATCGTTAGTGTCTAATATGTTTATGTTAATATCTCCTATAATAATTTCTATGCTTGAGTTAGTGGAATGTTCAATAAAATTAATCTTTGGTATTGGTGGTGGTTTGTATATTGCGGTCATTCCAATTTTTACGTTTTTTAACTCAAATACAATTCTAGCAAGAGTTGCTCTTGAGGTGGGTAACAAAGGACATGTAAATTTAACATTAATATTATTTTTTTATCAAAGTAAGGATACCATCGTTCTTATTATATTTAGCTTCATTATAAAGAGTTCGGTAGCCCTGTACATGATATTTTTTTGTTGTTCCAAGTTGAAACGTCTCGCTTAAAACTATTATATCCAAACCTAAAAGTTCATAGGACTCAAGAAAAATGAGAAGATTATCAATGTTCTTGTTTAAGCTTCTGATATTGACAAATTATCCCCATAACATATTTCTTTCATCAACGCATTCCATTCCGTTGTCCCACGTGGCATATTTTCGGCATTAATTTGATGAAGAATTTCATCTTGTAAGTGTATTACCATATTTATAAAGTATAATCAGTTCTACTCACTATTATTCCCAAATGGTATTTTAGTGATGGACAATTTGTATCTAGTGCCGAATGAGATATTTTTTCGTTTGAGAGTCGCACTCTGAAGTATTGTGGCCTCCTGCACTGTTTCCACAGACTTGGTCCCTCTCACATTTGTAGCTTTTATGATAAAAACTCTGACATTTGTAGCATCTTGATATAGAAAGATCCTAATAAATTGGCAGTCTCTCCCAGTCTATGCATATTTTTTTGTATTTTTTTATTTTTTAGAAGTAGGTCACCCGAACACTCAGCATAAATGGTCGACGTATTGCTCTTGTTATATTGTCTCTTAACATATGTTATCTTCTAGTAATCTTTCTCGACTATCCATCTATTTTGTCTTTTTATGGATTCTTCTATTTCTTCCATGGATTTATTACCAGTATAGCCAATTATTTTTATTTTTGGTGGCAGTTTTTTTGGTACTACTACACTGTACTTCTCTTTTAGCTTGCTTAGAGCCTCGTTTTTAAATTTTTTCCAAATCTTGGTTAGTGTCACATTTAATTACAATATTGCCCCGTTTTGTTTCCCTAACATTTCTGATACCAACATTTAATACAGCTGGATCTATGGATTTTTGAATTTCCTTCCTACTTATTTCTGTCTTCTGATCTTTCCTGGGTTTAAAAACAAGAGTAGGAGGGTTTATCTTGAGATTGATTTCATTGTCCTCCATGCCTATATATATTTACTACAAGCCTGATCCACAAAAAATTTACTAAAGGTAAACAATTTAAATATCGTTTCGGTATGCACAAGTATTTACCAGATTTTTTTCCTTTTGTTGTTTGCTATTGTTTAGTATGATTTTTCGTTTATTTCACTAGTTACTGAGTATATATTTTTGAAAAGTCGATTTTTATATAGGTCAGTTTCTAATACATGTTGTCACCAAAAATCACATTTTTCCACCCACAATTACCATACCAAAAGTATTTTTTAAGAGCACAATAAAACACAATGATGCACATAGAATGGTATACATATATATATATATATATATATATATATATATATATATATATATATATATATATATATATATATATATATATATATATATATATATATATATATATATATATATATATATATATATATATATATATATATATATATATATATATATATATATATATATATATATATATATATATATATATATATATATATATATATATATATATATATATACACATATATATATATATATAATATATATATATATATATATATATATATATATATATATATACATACATACATACATACATATATATATATATATATATATATATATATATATATATATATATATATATATATATATATATATATATATATATATATATCTGTTACCCCAGTGAATATGTGGCTAAGTCGAATTTCTCTACTTTTCAGGGGACGACTTTTAAACTTTGGACTGTAGTATAAAATCAGGATTTTGTAGTAAATCATTGAAACGCATATCGCCATAACTACTTAAAACACTAGCATCTGACTTAGCCATTTATACACTACGAAGAAAACAATTCCCGGCTTCTTTAGGCCACTTAACTCATTTTGGCCGAAATTCGACTTAACCACTTATTCACTGGGATTACAGATATATATATATATATATATATATATATATATATATATATATATATATATATATATATATATATATATATATATATATATATATATATATATATATATATATATATATATATATATATATATATATATATGTATAATATTAGTGAGAAAGGCTTTAGATTGAATAGTTATTTAGTTACTTATAATATATACATTTTAAAAATACTTTTGACAATACGAGATATTTTATAAAATTGGTCCGATATACTATAACCAATCACAAAGTGTCATTTAATCCTGAGAATACTTTTTTGACTTCCATCATTTTCGCTTAGTGAACTAATATTTTCAGAGAGAACTTATGTTTTTGAAAATATTATATATAAGAATTGAAAACGAAATACAATAAAGCCACATATATATTAAAGACAAATGGTTTCGTACCGTTTAAAATTTTAATGAGTACGACAAGAACAGGTAAAAAATATCGGACTAAACTCTATGTTCAGGGCATTCTGACGATGTGTAAAAACTTACTCTCACACCATGATAATAATTCTTTAAAATATCGAGTAGTAAAAGAAATAATTTAATGTACAACTTATAGTTGTTATTAATTTTACGTTTCAATATGCAATTGGTATAAAGAGTCTTTCAAATTGAGCGGTTTTTTTAAATTCTTGAGTAAGGCACAAATGGCGTTGCGAAATGGCCTGTCTTGTGACTTTTTAAAAGCATAATGTATGACATTTTTAAAAATGTAGTCGTATATACAATAAATAAAATATTATTTTATGAAAATGAGCATTCAGTGAAAATGTTTTTTTAGAAAATTACGTAATATTTACGGTTTGCATAATCGTCCATCTGAAAGCACTATCAATCGAATTGTTCAAAAATTTCAAGAAACTGGTTCGGTGGAAGATACAAGAAGAGAAAGATATAGTCGTAGCGGTCGCTCAAAACTGCAGCATAATCATTTGGTTCGTGAAAGTGTTGCTAAAGATATAGAAATATCCATTAGTTGACGTTCACAAAAAGTTGTGAATCCACAACATGGCGTATTTTACGAAAGAATTTAACTCTGAAGGCATATAAGGTTTAATTAACTTAGCTAAAGCCATTGGTTCGTTCAAAACGTCATTCATTATCAACTGGAATAAAGAACAATCAAATGATTTTTCTCAAAAAATCATCTTTTCCGACGAAGTGCATTTTTAAATTGGTGATTATGTTAATAAACAAAATTGCCGTATTTAGGGTGAGGAAAATCCACGATCAGAAAACTTTACATTCTAAACGAGTCACTGTTTGATGTACATTATGGTCACGAGGTGTCACTGATCCATACTTCTTCGAAAATGATGCTGGTGAAGCTGTAACTGTGAATGGTCTTCGATATGGTGATATGATAACTGAATTTTTGTGGCCTGAATTGAATAATAATAATCTGGAGAATATCTAGTTTCAGCAAGACGGCGCAACCTGTCACATTGCTCGTGAAACCATTGAGTTGTTGCAGAGAAAATTTCCTAAACGTGTAATCTGCAGAAACGGTGATGTTAATTGGCCATAAAGGTCATGTGATCTGACTCCGTTGGATTATTTTCTCTGGAGATACGTGAAAAGCCAGGTGTGTAGGAATAACCCACAATCGATTCCTGAGCCAATGAATGACATTACTAGCGTTGCTGATGAGTCCGAACCGCACATTTTATCGAAAATTTTGACAAAAGAGTGGACATCTGTGAAGCTGCAACAGGTGGACATATTGTGTCTCACGTTTAAATGTCATACAATATATACTTCAATTACCAAAAAAGAGTTTTTTAAATCAACGCCATCTGTGTTTTGCTCAAAAATTAAAAAAATCGCTCAGTTTGAAAGACCCTTTGGGTATTATTAATTTTTTAAATAAGCTGATGTTCTGAAACTAGTACTGCTTACCTTTTTCAAAAATAAAAATGTCACTAACTTGGAAAAAACACAATTATGTAATTCTTTAGAACCTAAGTAAATTAGATAAACTAAAAGGTCAGACAATTATTCGTAAAAATTTTCTTATCTAAATTACTGATTAATTCGCTTAAAGTAGTTTTTAAACAACATTCAGAGGGAGCCAAAGCAAATCTAGATTGGTTGTGATTTTTTTTTTGCACAATAGCAATATTTAGGAGAAGCAGCTCTTTGTTTCTTGCTTTTTTAAAAATATAAGGTGTAATTATGTCATTTTTTTATCTGGGTCAAAATTAGTCGATTGTATCAAATAGTAGCTAATCAAATTTATGTTGTTGTTAAGGTTTCAAAATTTCTTTTTTGGATCACCAAGTTTCACAAAATTATTGGAAGCCTAACATGATGAAATGTGTAGATTTAGTTAATAGAGAAGTAAGTAAATAAAATAATGTTTTTAATTAACAGTGAAATATTTTGAAAATTTGTAATGTGAAAATTCGTGAAACGTAACACCTTCTTTTCGGAAATTCAAAAATAATGATTTATTTTAATACTACATATAGCTTTGAAATATTTTCAGTTGATGTTGATTATTATAATTGTTATAAACAATAGGTTAATTTTTTTTTCAAGAATTCATAACTCGGAAATTAATTTTTTTTATGAAAATTCTAGTTGAGACCAAAATGGCCAGAAATATTAAAATATTGCATAATAGAACATTTTTTTTCTAATTACAAAAAAAATCACTTTATTATAAACAACTTGGAATTTAATAAGGTTCTTAACCACTTATCGACAATAGGTTTGATTCTATAGACGCGCCAATAATTTCTTCAGAAAACAAAAAAAAGACAATCTTTCGGCCCTTATTTGACCTTCAAATGATGTTAGTTTTTATAAGCGAAGGCACTGCGTTGAGCGTGGCGTGGCGTAGTTCAAAGCGGCGCACAATGGGGCGAATACGTTATTTTTCGATCATTTGCTTATAACTTCCAGATTTGTTATTGGAATGACTTCAAACTTAATACACATAATGTACGATTAATACATGTTCAGTATATGAAATAAAAATCATACTATATCATACTATATACTGTTATCGCGTGCGCGATAAAGCGTAAAGATGATTATTTCAAAATACTAGACAACAAATTGAAAAATTTTTCGATTACATGAGTGCGAATAGTCATTTTCAATGTATTTTTGCCTGCTGAACACGAATCCGTTGTCCAAATTTGGCTACCGCGTCGTAATTTTGAGAAACATGACGGAAAATTGCAAAAAACGACGGTTTCAAGGATTTTCATGACATAACACAGGCACAAATATTTTTCTCATAAATTTCGTTAATACTACGCGTAAGTATCAACATTTAGCTTTAAAATGCTTTTTGTTTAGTTTTGGTACATTTTTTTATTTTCGAATTATAGCTAAAATTAGAAACACTGGTTGCGCTTACGCAGCATTAATATCATTGTCCCGTGTTACGATTGCCCTACGCATGCGACATGTAACGGAACATTAACCCATCAAAATACACTCATGAAGCGAATAATATTTCGAATATGTTATGAGCAAATGAATGAAAAATGTCGCATTTGTCTCACTATGGCGCGCGATGTAAGCAAACACTCGCATTGAGATCGAAATTTCAAAGTAGTCAAGCCGCGTTGCCGAAAAGAGGCAACAAGAGTCTAATTGCCCTTTTTTTAGAAGTGTATACTTCATAGGAAATGAGGAGTATATCGTCATTTTTTCATTTCATTGGAATATTGCCCGAGAGAATGGCTGAGTGGAGAACGTTAGATCAAGTCGGGGGAACTTTAATGTCCATTTTTTTACCAAAGGGGGACGAAGGGGGATAAAATAGGATATCTCTGGAAACTAGAGACTTTGCCCTATCAGATGGTGAAAGCGACATCTCATTCCACCTCATTCCAAAAACTTTATACATCTTTGAATATTGAAGTAAGAATAATTTTTTGTGTCGAATATGTCAAATGTTTATTAATATATTGTAGCACTCTAATGACGTTACACTAAGATTAATTTGTTGTTTGAAACCTAATAAACAAGTTCTAGTAAGCGTTTAACTCATATTCGTAGTTATGTTGTCCACAGAAAATTTAGAATGTAATTTCTCGAATTACAGAAATTCCAACATTGACGAAAATGTCACACTTCAATGGATAGTTTTAAGGAAGGCAGAAGGAATAAATTAGTTATAAACATTTTTATGTATGGTTTATGATATATATTAAAGGAAAAAATCGTCAATATTCGAAAAATACATCTTTAATTTTTTCATCCAATATCCGATTTTTTACGCCGTCGCCCCAATGTGCGGCGTGGCGCAAAGTAGTGTTGACGCACATACGAGTATAATTCAAGATAATGGCATGTTTATATAAATGTTGAGAGTTTACAAACACAGTAATTCTTTAATTAGAAACAGTTTAATTTTCATGGGAAAATATTTTTTTTAGGAAACCTTCAACAAAAAAATCTATAGTAATTGAGAAATCTTGTAGTAATGTGAAATTAAAATCTATCATCTATCAAATAAATTTTACAATACAATCTCTTTTCATTAATTAGCATGTAACTATGGAATTGACGTATGTTTGGAATTGAAAACGAGTTTTCAGGAATTTAGTATGAGTTGCATATTGCAGTTTTGTACAATAATCAAATTTTAAATTCTTAAAAAACTTTCGAGCCCAAATATACAGATCTTCGGCATTGAGAATTTTCGCACCATCAATTTGACGTCAACTTGAAAAAAATGCTTGGCGTTTTACGGTACCACCTATACCGTCACATTCACCGTTACTGAGCGAAGTAGCAAAAAAAAATTCCACTCTACTTCTACATTAAAAGCTAACTTACGATTTAACAAATTAAAAAAATTAAATTTATTTTTGTATTGGGCACCAGATCTATCTGAAAAATAAGATATTTTTTTTACAATGACAACCGTGATTTTCTTTTATGTACGCAACTAACCTCTTGTTAAATAAATTTACAGAGCTGCAAATTTATTTAAGAAGAGGCTAGTCGCGTAAATAAAAGAAAACCACGGTTGTCTTAGTGTAAAAAAAATATTTTACTTTTCGGATAGATCTGGTGCCCAATACAAAAATAAGTTCAATTTTTCCAATTTGTTAAAGCTTAAGTTAGATTTTAATGCAGGCGCAGAGTGGCATTTTTTTGCTACTTCGTACGGTAAAAGTGCGTGTGACGGTATAGGTGGTACCGTAAAACGCTAAGCATAAAGAAGACAGATTTATTAATTAAGATGTAACCCATTAATTTAACGTTACGACGAGATTTCTCAATTACTATGTAGTTTTTTGTTCAAGGTTTCCTAAAAAATGTATTGTCCAATGAAAATTAAACGATTTCTAATTAACGAATTACTGTGTTTGTTAACTCTTAATATTTATATAAATATGAGATTATCTTGCCCGGCCGATTGGCGCAGTGGGTTAAGGCGTTAGCCTTGCCCACTGTTGTCCGAGAGGTCCGCGGTTCGATTCCGTGTCTGGGCTGGGTGTTCTTGATTTGTCCTTTGTGTGAATGTGTAAATTTGTGTGTCTAAAAACAAAGAGAGATGCTGGCAAATTGGTTAACGCCAAGCCATAAAACACATGTAAAAAAAAAAAAAAAAATGAGATTATCTTGAATATGTGCGTCTAATAACACTACGTTGCTCCACGCCAATTTGCACCGCACGACGCCACGTTCAACGTGGTACCTTCGCTCATAAAAACTAACCCTATTTGACGGTCAAATAAAAGATTTTTTTTTTTCATTTTCTGCAGAAAACGTTGGCGCATCTACGAAATCAAGCCTATTGTCGATAAGTGGTTAAGAACCTTATAAAATTCCAATTTGTTTAGGATAAAGTAATTTTTTGACATTAAAAAATTTTTTTCTAATATGAAATATTTTTTTCTTGAAATTCATAATGTTTCTGGCCATTTTGGTCTCAACTACAATTTTCGTAAAAAAATTAGTTTCCGAGTTATGAATTCTTGAAAAAAAATTGACCTATTGTTTATAACAATTATAATAATAAACATCAATTGAAAATATTTCAGAGCTTGTTGTATTAAAATAAATAATTATTTTTGGATTTTTGGGTTTGAGGTGTTCTGTTTCACGAATTTTATTCGTATATATATATATATATATATATATATATATATATATATATATATATATATATATATATAGATATTTATATATATATATATATATATATATATATATATATATATATATATATATATATATATATATATATATATATATATATATATATATATATATATATATATATATATATATATATATATATATATATATATATATATATATATATATATATATATATATATATATATATATATAATATATATATATATATATATATATATATATATATATATATATATATATATATATATATATATATATATATATATATATATATATATATATATATATATATATATATATATATATATATATATATAGGACATAGGATTACAATTTATTGACTGATATACTATGTGTAGCCTTAGATAAACTACGTCTGTATAATAAACTACGTCTGTATATACTGACTGACCACGAGATTACTAGCTAGGCTCTAATTTTAACATAAAAAAAGATATTAAGTTCAAAATTTAGGAGTTATGGCTAAAATGGTTTTAATACTTGCATTTCCATCAACATCACCTTCGTTATTTCTTTCTTTTATCTATTCTACATAAATCATATTCTATACTCCTCTTCTACACTTTTTGAAAAAATGGCGAACGAAAATGTTAATTATTGTATTTTTGACATAAACCAAATCAAGATATAAACAAAATAACGCCGTATTAAGGACCGATATCACAAAATTCGGAAAGAGTACCGGAAGTCAATTTTTAAATCAAAAAAGTTCATTAATTCAAAAAGAATGATATACAATTTATTAAATATTTAATGCTTTTAATCTAAAATAGCTATTAATTCTATTACACCAATTCAAGTGAAAAATGCAGAATTTCAACGAGTTTATTTATTTATCATTATAGGAGATGAATAGTTAATTGAATGGGAAATTACGAAGTTGATTTCGTTTCTGGCTAAACTGGAAAAGATAGTCACTTCTTTTTACAGCCAAATTCTGTACCTATTTGAACCATATGAATTCCTAAGATTTGAACTTAATAACTTAATACATTTCTTTATGTGAAACTAAAAGTTTGGCTAGTAATCTAACACCTCAAAATTTTTTTAAATTATAACTTCCTGATGAGGACTAATTCGTCAGAAACACGTCTATAGCACTAGCTATATGCTGATAACATCTAAATTAATTTTCTTTTGCTTTTGGTATTATAGCTGTGGTTAACTTTTCTAAATGATGTATTTCAACCTCATCTTACAGATTGAATACTCTTGCTATATTCATATCTTGTAATTCAAGGAACGAATAAATGTCCAATGTAACAATTTAGATATAGAGCAGCTTTTCTACCTTTCGCCTAAGATTATCCGATGCATCTTCGAGTTTAGAACACTGAATTGTGTACGTTCGTGTGCTTATCTTAGGGTATCCTGGTAGATGCCTCGTGCAATTTTAGATGAAGCGGAGGAAAGTTACTCTAAATTAACATGACCTAATCCCAAGAATCACGATTTTACATAAGACAATATAAAACATCACAAAATAAGGTCATTTTCCCTACTCTTGAACAAGGATAAGAGTATTTAAAAGGATTATTAAATCTTAACCTTAGTATACGTTTAGAAATACGAGTATTTTCGATGCGACCTTGTTTGAAAAGTATTATGGTTCTAGGGTCAGTGTCAAATCAAAATTTCAAATCAACTTTCGACGTTTTACCTACTATTTCACGAATTGTACTCATTAGGTTTATAAATGAATGTAATATCTTTTCTGTCACTTTTATGACTAGAAGTACCAATCCTGTAGAAGCAAAATCACCACTTCATGCATATTTACATAACAGTAAAATTCAGTTTTGAAATCGAGATCATTCGGTAAGCAGTATTTAAAGCAGTGCAGTATAAATGCTAAAAATGCGTCTGTAGTTGAATTTCTTCAAGTTTGAGAGAAGGTACTCTAATGCACAAAAGTGCAAAATATGCTACCACCAATTTTGAAACACAGACTTTGTTTTTTTGCCTAGTTACTTGTCTAGAAAATGATAGGTCATACATAGCGGAACGGCGCAGAATTATTTCTTTTGTATGGGATGAGAAATTCTTCCTAGGGCCGCATATTCTCCGGACGTAGCTTTATCTGATTACTATTTATTTTGGTCGTTGAAATATCATCTCTCCAAAATACGTAAAATAAGGTCTAGCAGAATTCATCAGCTCGTAACCACCATTCTTTTTCAGAAAGGGAATTCGGCAGCTATCAGAAAAGTTTGCAAAATGCGTGGAAACTAATGAGAAATATCTTTCTTAATCGAGTTCTATTCTGCTCGTAAGTATATAAACATTCTATTAACGCAAAGGAGTTACGAAATTAATTCGTACATTTAATATTTTCTAGGCTAGGCCTATTAAGATCTATTTTAAGGGGTAAGACCACCCCAGGTCCAAGGAAAAAAAGGCTAATTTCCGGAATTTCTTTCAAGAGTATAATAAAAGCAGTCGAAAATTTATATGAAGTACTTTATTAAACAAATATTTAAGTGTACAATTTTCAAATCCAAGACGACAGGGCACTTTTTTCAAATCGACCGAAATGACAGATGTCACAAATCTTTATCGATTCGCTTAAAATTTTGAGAGTAACTTTTCAGATACATTAAGTCAAGGAAAACGTACGGATTTTGCGATAAGTTATAAACTTTCTTTTTTATCAACAATTTTTCGTATAATTTTTGGGTGAAAAATAAACATTTTTTTTCAGAAACGATACATGATGAACATTTTTCGAAAGAAAGATATTTTCAAACTTCTGAACATTATCCTCTAGTGTTTGACATATATCTTTTGTTCTAGGTTGAAATCTACGGCAGCAATCGTTTCGCCCGTGCCTTGTCGTCGCGAATTCTGAAGCGGCCATTTTAAATTAAAAAGATAAAAAATATTTTGTGCACTTAAATATTTGTTTAATAAAGTACTTCAAATAAATTTTTAACTGCTTTTATTACACTCTCCAAAAAATTTCCCGAAATTAGCTTTTTTTCCGGGGACCAGGAGTGGCCTTACCCCTTAAATATGAAAATTACACAGCCCCACAAAAAAAAAAAAGTGGGGTATACTTTTGATGCGATATATCAGATCCGTAGTATTTTTGCCCGCTGATCACGAATCTGACGTCAGAATATCGCCATCACATCTCAATTTTTTTCTAACCTCAAAAGTGGTAAAAATTAGTAAAAATTAAGAAAAATATACTCCTAAAAAATTGATTCAAGCTTTTTCATGAATCCAAAGATGTATTAATATGTATTCGGACACGCTAAGCTAATATTTATCGGTTGGATTAAGCCATACAGTTCTGTTTCCTTTTAACCTCAATAAATCAGACAGATATAGTGCTTCTCGAATGCAAAAACGAATTCAAATTAAAATTCAACCGATTCTTACCAAATTTGGTACACGGGGGTTTTTTGGGTTGCTGATCATGAATCTGAGGTCGGATTTGCAAAATTCAAAATGGGGGATCCAAGATGGCGGACAAAATTTTTGAAAACCAACCGATTCCTAGCAAATTTGGTATACAGTTGGGGAATCCTCAAACCTGATACTCTTAAACCCTAAACCCTGAAACCTTAGACTCCCACACCCTGTAACCTCAAAAAATAGACCTCAATAACCCTGTAACTTTAAAAATGAGACCCAATAAACTCAAAACCAGGACTTTTAAACCATATACTCTCAAATAGTAGACCCTTAAGCCCTAGAATTGCGAAGGTTAGACCCGCGCCTAACTTTCCTTTTTTTGGCTGGATCTTGTTCTTTTTTCCGCGAATGACCTATTCAAAGGCTTTCTGCCCAAACGCTTTTGAGGACTTGTTTCTCTTTTTAGCGACCAGCAATAGTCCGCTAGCATATGGTCATCCCATCGTCCTTGATACCGATTTTCTATGATTTTCAGATCTTGGTGAAAACGTTGCCCTTGCTCCTCACTGTAGTCACCAAGATTATCTGGGAAATCATCGATGTGGGAGTCCAGGAAATGTAATTTTAGATTTATTATGCAACAAGGGATAAAGTGCAAACCCTGACTGTTGGCCAAGCAATATTGTTACAATTTTCAGATCTCCACAAATTTTCCAGTTATGATCAGCATATTTTATTTTTTATCAAAAGCTGCTTCATTTTTTCATATTGCTCTTCCATAACTGTGGAATGAGCAATCGGAATAGGAGCGTAAACGTTGGTATTATGCAGCAAAACTGCCTTAATGCTCCGTTTAGAAGAATCAATGAACAGTCTCCATTCTTCAGGATCGTATGAGTTATTTTGAAATTCATCCATTAGACCTTTTACATCGGTACAATATGAAAGTGACAATTCCTCGTCCATTGTGAAATATTTTCGAAATTCTTCATCTCTGTTTCTATAATAAGAAATCGTAGCTTCTGGCTTAAGTAAATGTATTTTCTTTAAAAAGGAAGCAAGATGCTCTGAACCATCTTTGGATAAGCCTAAATCTCTGACTAGATCACTAAGTTCTGACTGTGATACGAGTATTGGTTCTGGTTTACGGTTGTATGGTAGAAATTCTTTATCTGTGTCACTAATATATGATAGGTTGTCACTAGAACATTCATTAGTAACAGTGTTTGAATCTTTTTCGACAGTCTCAATGTTTTCGGCATGAACTGATAAGGTGAAATCATTTATTTCCATAACAACAGCATCAAGTGGTTCAGGAGGCGGAATTAGTTTAGTTGGTCTTGTTACTGTCGAAACATCGTTATAAGTAATAGTGCTTTTATTTTTTCGGTTATGCCTAGATACAACATTCATACAACAGTAGCAATCATTTTCACTGTATGGTCTATTCCATATTGCTGGTCTGGAATATTTAATCGCCTTCTTATTGATGTACACCATTATTTTGCAAGAACTGCAAATGATGTGGGGAACCCAATCTGTATCCTGGTGCTGTATTTCAATGTTAAAACAATCCTTATATAAGGTTTTAATCTTATCCGTTATCGGTGACCCCATTTTACTCAATACGTGTTGACAGCAAATATAACAAAATGAATCACTGTTTTTATCGCACTTATGAAAAGTCCTTGTACCGTGAGACCGTTTTCTTGTAGCATTATACTCTACATGAGCCAAGTCACCCACACATGAAGAGCTACGGTTGCTGGATGACGACGGCTGCGGGCCCGCTTTCCCACCCTGACCAACCGCCGATACTGGGTGTTTTCGAGTCCCTGCATCGTAATTCTCTTTCTTCTACCTGCCATGACGGCATCTCAGCCGTTATCCAGGGACTCTGCCGGCTAGTGGAGTAACACCGTTGCCCACCGTCACCACGTGGAGGTGCCCTGGATGCAGGTAGAAGAATAAAAATCGACCGATGAATTTTCTCGGCGTTCAAAATGGCGCGAAAACATCTGCCATCTTGAATTTTGCAAATCCAACCTCAGATTCGTGATCAGCTACCCAAAAAATCCCCGTGTACCAAATTTGGTAAGGATCGGTTGAATTTTAATTTGAATTCGTTTTTGCATTCGAGAAGCACTATATCTGTCTGATTTATTGAGGTTAGAAAGAAAACAGAACTGTATGGCTCAATCCAACCGATGAATATTAGCTTAGCGTGTCCGAATACATATTAATACATCTTTGGATTCATGAAAAAGCTTGAATCAATTTTTTAGGAGTATATTTTTCTTAATTTTTACTAATTTTTACCTATTTTTTGAGGTTAGAAAAAAATTGAGATGTGATGGCGATATTCTGACGTCAGATTCGTGATCAGCGGGCAAAAATACTACGGATCTGATATATCGCATCAAAAGTATACCCCACTTTTTTTTTTGTGGGGCTGTGTTATCAGAATCTGACGAATATACGCAAAAAAAGTACATCGTAAACTTATCATAGTAGTGGAATAATAAAATTAATATATTTGTTTTCTCATCAATTTGTTATCTGATTTAATCAGGAGTAGCTACTTATCGTTAAGTATTTGATTTTGCTTCATAATCAATGTTAATATATTCCGATTTTAAATTGCGTCGTGGAAAGAGTAGGTTTTAGCATTATATTTTTTTTTAGTAAGAACTTATGAGTATATAAAGGTAAAATATATTAAGTTACTGTTCTATTTTCTTACTTTTGGGGACGAATTAAATAAATTTTACCAATTACTCTGCCATTTTTATATTTTTTTTTTATTTATTTATAAGCCTTTTTAGTGCTCCGTACGGAACATTTATCAGATCATTTCGGTGTGTGTCCGTCTGTCTGTCTGTCTGCCCGTCCCTCTCTCACACTATTTGACACAGAAACTTAACATTTAACACTAATATAGGAATTCATCGCGCCATCAAAGCCGTGTAATCTTGAAAGTTAAACTTTGATTTGAGGGTTAGTTTTGGTGGGTGAAATCGGAAGTGAAAAAAAAAATTACCAGGTCATCGAGAGGGGTGTCAAATGAAGGCTTGTGAAAATACGAATTCAAAGATAAATATACTTGCGCACACTTTTCTTTGTATTATTTTTAAAAAATTGTCAAAAAATTTGACCTGAATTACTTAGGCATAAGCGAGGTCAAGTAACTAGTATCTCTATCAGATATATTTTTAATTAATCTTAGATTACCTAATCTTATAATATGATTAGCTTCAAGGGCATGTTCGGCAATGCTAGACTTTTCTGTTCTACTGTTTAAGTGTGCTAAATGTTCTTTAAATCGTGTTTAGTTTGCCCAACATACTTTTTGTCACAATCATTACAACTAATTTCATAAATTCCACTTTTCTCACAATTAGGATTTCCTAAGATATTCCTCAGATTGTCTGATGACTTATAGACTAAGGTGAGGCTTACCTTATTAAACACCTTATTGAGTCCCCTGCTATATTTCGGATAATATGGTATGGAGACATATTACTGTGATCAAAAAATAGTAAGAATTTTAAATTCAATAGGTTGGTAGGACCTTAACTGCCATCTGTGTCAAATTTTAAGACCATAGCGTCAGTAGTTAATAAGATTTGCTTGCATTCGTTCAACAACAAAAGTACATTTTTCGATTTTTAACATGAGTGAAAAAAATCAGCAAAGAAGTTGCAGTAAATTTTGTTTTAAAAATGGTTTTTCGGCTTCCCAAACGTTCGAAATGATAACAAAAGTCATTTGGTGATGATGCTCTATCCAGAGCAAGTGTTTTTGATTGGTATAAATTGTTTAAAGAAGGCAGAGAACGTGTAGAGGACGATGAACGTCCTGGTCGTCCTTCAACATCTACCGATGAGAACCATGTCAAGCAAATCAAGGATTTGTTGCTCAAAAATCATCGAGTGACAATTAGAGACCTTGTTGACATCACCAACTTATCATTTGGGTCAAATCAATCGATTTTAAAAGACAACTTATGCCTCAAAAGCGTCTCCTCTCGTTTGGCACCAAAAACACTCAATTTTTTCGATAAGTCGTGTTTGAGAAACCATGATTTCTGACTACCAAAACGTCATCAAGCGCATCATTACGGGAGATGAGACATAGATTTACGCATACGATCCGGAAACTGCTGACCAATCAAGCGAATATTGTGCTAGAGGTGAGCCCAGACCGAAGAAACCACGCCAAAGCAAGTCGAAAATCAACGAGATGTTAACAGTTTTCTTCGATTATCGTGGTGTTGTTCATTATGAATTCCTTCCATCGGGCCAAACTGTCAACAAGGAATATTATTTAAGTATTATGCGTCATTTGCGTGATGCTATTCGTCTCAAGAGGCCGGAATTATGGGCCAATAGATCTTGGTTTTTTCATCACGATAATGCGCCTTTTCACACAGCACTGGTTCTTCGCGACTTTTTCAGCAAAAATTGAACTCATATCATTCGGTAATCGCCCTATTCGCCTGATTGAGCTCCGTCGGACTTCTAGCTATTCCTTAAACTCAAAAAAAACCGCTTCGAGTACATCGTTTTGAGTCGATTGAGGAGATTAAAACCGAATCGAAGAAGGCTTTAAAGGCCATTCCAGAAATCGCATTTAACAACTGTTTCGAACTACTCAATATATATCACCACTACACCAAACACTTTATTTTTGCACTCGATGCGCGTTTCGCGCGTCCTTTGCTCTCAACTTAGTTAGTGAATTTAATGAAATCATACCGGCTTGAGATTAATTCATCTCAATCCTTTACACGAAATGAAATTCACATCTTAAACAAAGGTCTTAACTTTGCCGTATTCCATTAGTACACTTCCATAAAATAGTAAATCATTTATTAGGGAAGTATGTCTCAATCAAATATCAAAAAATATGGTTAACAACATAAATTCTAATTCACAAAAAAAAAACATAAAAGTAGTTAAAGGATTGAGAAAAAAAGATGTCTTCTACTTAAAAGCGGATAAAGGAAATAAGGTTGTTATATTGGATAAGAAAGATTACTTTGAACATGTAGATAATCTTATCGAATCTGGCCCTTATGAAAAGGTAATCAGAAATCCATTGCCGAGAATGATAACAGAGGTTAAAAATTCTTTAAAGAAATGTAAGAACCGTATCTTCGATTCGCTAAAATTTAAATTAAATGTGAGTAATCCGACCATACCAAATTTAAATTGCTTACCCAAAATTCACAAACCTGGAAAATTAATGCGGCCCATTGTTTCATCGGTCGGATCATCCACATATTTAATATCCAAATGGTTATCAAAAGAACTTGAGAATTTACCATTAAATACTTTCGCGGTGAAGAATTCTTTAGAATTCAATCATAAAACAAAAAAATCTAGTTCTTAATGAAGGTGAAATCTTAATTTCTTTTGATGTCAGTTCTTTATACCCAAGTGTGCCAATACCACAAACTTTACAATATCTAGAAAAAATTACTTAGGATGAATGACTTTGAGGACGAAATTATTCATGAATACTTAACATTATCTAAACTTTGTATGGAACCAAATTGTTTTCAATATAACGGTCAATTTTATGTTCAGAAAGAAGGAACAGCTATGGGTAATTGCTTATCACCTTTCATAGCCAATTTATTTAAAAGTAAGTTTGAAATCGAAGCGAGACAAGAATTTGAGTATTTCCCAGGGATATGGTATAGGTACGTGGATGATATTTTCGCGATTTTTGATACAAAATCATCAATTTGGAAACAAATTGATGATTTTGTTTCCAAATTAAATAGGCGGTATGATTCCATTAAATTCACTTACGAAGTTGAGAACAAAGGACAACTGCCTTTTCTAGATATTTTAATTATTAAAAATCATAATAGATTAGAAATTGATATCTATAGGAAAGACACAGTAACAGATACGAAGCTGGTTTGAAAAGTCCGTGCAAAGTCCGAGAGATGGCACCACCGGCGCGTATCGAGGTCATGTTTAGTTAGTAGCATCTCTTGAATGGACGCACACCAAGTTTCAGCCATATTGGTCTATTTCTTTGTGTTTGGCATTCGTGTGAATCAAGGAAGTCGAGTGATTTTCAAGAAATGGACGAAAAAGAATTTCGTGTGATGCTTAAACATTACTTTATGAAAGGCAAAACGCCTCAGGAGACTAAAGAGAAGCTTGATAAACATTATGGTGACTCTCCACCTTCGATTAGAACAGTTTATAAGTGGTTTCAAAATTTTCGGACTGGCCCTATGGGCACAAGTGACGCTGAACGTTCTGGACGGCCTGTGGAGGTTACGACTCCAGAAATCATTGATCAAATCCATGATATGGTGATGGATGACAGAAGAGTTAAGGTGCGTGAGATTGCTAGCGCTGTGGGCATCTCGACTGAACGGGTACATAATATTTTGCATAAACATTTGGACATGAGAAAGCTATCCGCAAGATGGGTGCCGCGATTGCTCACGCTTGACCAAAAATGGAATCGTGTGAAGTGTTGCAAGGATGGTTTGCAGCTGTTCCAGAAGAATCCGGAGGACTTTAAGCGTCGTTTCGTCACTGTGGATGAAACATGGATACATTACTATACTCCTGAGACCAAACAACAATCTAAACAATGGGTAACCCATTGCCAAGGGGGAATCTGCACCAAAAAAGACGAAGACCGTTCCTTCGGCCGGAAAGGTTATGGCGACTGTCTTTTGGGATTCGCAAGGGATAATCCTCATCGACTATCTGGAAAAGGGTAAAACTATTACAGGTGAATATTATTTATCGTTATTGGACCGTTTGAAAACCGAGCTGCAAGAAAAACGCCCGCGATTGGCCCACAAGAAAGTCCTTTTCCATCGCGACAACGCACCAGAACACACCTCAGCAGTTGTGGTCGCAAAATTAATGGAAATAGGATTCCAACTCGTTTCACATCCCCCCTATTCTCCAGACTTGGCTCCCTCGGACTACTATTTGTTCCCCAATTTGAAGAAATGGCTGGCGGGACAAAGATTTTATTCAAACGAGGAGGTGATTGCAGACACTAATGGATATTCTGCAGACTTGGACAAATCCTATTATTCGGAAGGGATCAACAAAGTAGAACATCGTTGGACGAAGTGTATAAGCCTAAAAGGAGACTATGTCGAAAAATAAAAAAGGTTTACCCCAAACGCATAAGTAGTTTTTATTTTTGCACGGACTTTTCAAACCAGCCTTGTAGATATATTCTTAATGATTCATTTTATTGCAAACAACACAAATTAGCCGCAATACGTTCTTTAGGTCATCGTTTGGTCACTCTTCCTCTGAATAGAGTAAACTTCAATAATGAAAGGAATCGTATTAGAAATATAACTAGAGTTAATGGTTATGACGATGACTTAGTAAACAAGCTAATAAATAGACATAAGTTCAGGTTAAATATTCAGAATTCCACCTTTTTTACACGCGTAGAAAATAACACCAAATATGTCTTCATACCATATAATCTGAAATATAGCCGGGGATTCAATAAGGTATTTAATAAGGTGGTCTATAAGTTATCAGACAATATGAGGCATATTTTAGGAAACCCCAAAGATAAGATTCCTAATTGTGAGAAAAGTGGAATTTATGCAATTAGTTGTAATGATTGTGAAAAAAAGTATGTTGGGTAAACTAAAAGGTCAATTAAAGCACGATTTAAAGAACATTTAGCACACTTAAAATATAGTAGAACAGAAAAGTCTAGTATTGCCGAACATGCCCTTGAAGCTGATTATATTGTAACATTAGATATTCTAAGATTACTAAAAAACGTATCTGATAGAAGATTGTTGAACGCATACGAAAGTATATATATTATAAAATGTAAAAGTAGTTTAAATAAAGACAGAGGGTCTATTCCTTACAGTTCCTTCTACTGGTTACTTGACCGGAACTGATGGCCTCACCTAGGCCATTAGTTCCGCCTGAGTAATTCAAGGGTTAGGCTAAGTATAAATAGGGTAGATTTGTAGTTTAGCTTTAGTTAATCATCGCTCCAGATGAAGCTAACATAGTTAGCGAAACGCGAGTCGAGTGCAAAATTAAAGTGTTTGGTGTAGTGGTGGTATATACTGAGTAGTGTCATTGTGCCAAAGATTCTACATTCCTAACTTAGATAATTCTGGTTGGTATGAACGTCATTTCAGTCAGGGAATGAAATTGCATTCTTCTTTTGATGCCTACCAAGCGAGTAGTTTAATTTTAGTTTCTTAATCCTATTTTGATAAAAATGCAATAACATGGCCTATACAGAGATTCTACTGTGGTGAATTTCTTAACGGATTCCATATTTGATCAAGATAAGCTATATGTTCTGGGATTTTGTTGGATTTAAGTAACGAAATTTCCCCGTGCTGTCATATTGAATTTAACATAACTAATTTGTTTCTGTTTCTGTTCTAGAGGCTTGAGAGCTTAGGTATGGAGGTTTCCAAGTAATATTACGTAAGGTCTTCGGGCATTGATGAAGCTACCCCCGCGATGGCGATTAGCCTGCAGATGAAATTTAGTATAACTAAATATAGTAAATAATTAAGGTTACATTTTTAGATTTATTTTATACCGCTGTGTTCTCCGTTTACATTACCATAAAGTTTTGCACTGGTATGTGAAAAAAATATGTCCAACATTTCTTATTAGTACTATGCTGTGTGCTACTGAATGAGCTTAAAATACTTTTTTAGCACAACTTCTCGCGTAACTTCAGTTGTTGGTACCTCACCAGGGAAACTCACCTCCCACTCATCGGTTTTCTAAGATTTAGACGAGGTCTAAAAGAAATAGTTCACGTTAGTTCAAATTTGTCTATTATCGCTAATAGGCAATTAATCTGTAACCAGACAAGACCCAGAAGAAAATGGTCAGCCTGAATTTAATCCTACGCCACATGATATAAATAAAAAAAAAACTAAAAATTGTCTATACGACAGCGTTAAAATTCAGCATACCAGTAAATGAAGAGTGATTTTCCATGAGCAGTGTCCACGTAACACTTATCGAGCCATTGCTTTGCTTGAACGGTATTTTTTCCCAGCAAAACACAGTGTTTAATCAACATACGAAATTCGATTTTTTCCATTGTTTTGAAAAAATCCAAAGTAGCGTCACTAAAACCATTGTAACTTGTAAACTAATCATCGAAATGTTATAAAATTTTAACACGTATCATCTAAAGGTTGGTACTTAATAAAAATCATAAAGATTTTTTGAAAAGGGCTACATATATGTGTTAAGGCCTCCACGGACGTCGTTCTTTTTTTGCAGTTTTACCCGCAGGGGTAAAACTGCACTGGCAAAATGGTCAGTGTGTGGCCAAAAAACCGTCCTTCTTGCAGGTGTTCAAAAATATCTGCTGCAGTTTGATTATAGCCGTCCATTTTCTAACATGTTCGTTCAAGTCGGCTCGTGTGTGTGACGACGCAGTTAAAAAGGACGGATTTTGTCAGTGTCGACTCTGTCCTCTGATTAATCGCCAGTGATTTTAGTTTGGAGAATTTTGTGTTTTGTGGCTAATAGAAATTTTGTTCTTTTCACAATGACAGATCTAAGGAATTATAACAAAGAATTTATAATTGAGTTTATAGAACTATATAGAAGCCATCCGTGCCTCTGGAAAGTTAAATCTACTGAGTAGCCTACGAAGACATGATAATAAAATTACAAGAAGTAGATAATTCCGCAACGAAAGAATCTGTTAAAAAAAAGTTGACTTTCTACGTGGTTGCTTCCGGAAGAAATTAAAAAAAGTCATGCAATCTAAAAAATCTGGTTCGGGGACTGATGAGGTGTACAAGCCCCATTTGTGGTACTACGAATATTTATTATTCCCTACAGACCAGGAAACACCGAGAGACGCAGTAACTAATATTGATGAAGAGACAAATAGCAATCAAGCAAGTAAAACATATATCTTTTATTTATATGTACTTATATTTATTAATAATAATAAATCTAATACAACACTGATCCCACATTGTGAAAATAACTCATAAATAAATTACGAACTCTTTTTGCTTCTTCAGATGCATGTCTGTTGTGTCCACACTGTAGATTAATAGTTGCTTGTTCTGCACTTAAACCATTTTCTATGTGCCCTGTGTTGTAATCTTCTGAATAAAAACAAGTTGAAGGTGCATAATTTTCCTGGCGTTTCTTAATTAGAAAGTTATGAAGAATGCAACATGTCATAACGATTTTATCAATATTTTCTAATTTTAAATTAATTTCAGAATGAAAGATCCTGAATCTTGTAAACATTATTCCAAACGCATTTTCTATTATCCGGCGCGCTCTGGATAATCTGTAGTTAAATATTCTTCTTTCTCTGTTCAATTCTTTTTGGCGGAATGGTTTTAAAGAATTGTCTCTCAACGCGAAAGCTTCATCTCCAATAAATACATAGGGCAGTGATTCATTACTGTTATCTGTTTTACAACTAGGTGGTAACTGAAGAGTACCATTTATAAGTTTATCATAAAATAAAGTGTGTTCCATTACACCACCATCAGATACTCTTCCGTTTGTGCCACAATCGCACATGATGAATTCATAATTCACATTAGCCATTAATACGATACTATTTCTGCCTTTGTAATTCCAATAAAAAGAACCGCTATTTGCAGGTGGCACTATATTTATGTGTTTGCCATCTACAGCACCTAAATAATGAAGAAAATTCCACTTTTTTTCAAATGTTTGGGCTATGATTTTCCATTCTTCTTCGGTCCTAGGAAACTATAATAAAAAATCATTATCAATATAAATTATTTTTAACATTTCATATTAATTATTGTATAATTTATTTTAATATAATTAATTGTTTTTCTTTCAGGATGAAACTAAATATACCCCCATACAAACCCCGGCATCTCTTGAAAATAATGTATGCACAGATCGGTCGCTATCAGCATGTTCCAATACTCCTTCAGTACGCTCTTCCTTTAGTAGCACAAGCGTTACATAAAGGACAGAGCCGACGAAGTTTTGGAGAAAGTGAGTGCAAAGCTGGATATGAATATTAAAGAAGACAACTTCGACGTGATAGGAAAAAATGTTGCCAACAAATTAAGAGAGTTACCCCGTGATGCTGCTTTAATGGCGGAAAAATATTATTTCTGATATTCTCTTTGAAGTTGCATTGGAAAACATTACGAGAAGTACAAAAATGTCTTTAACAAAAAATGGAGTAAATCAACAACAGCTTGCTACAATTCTTATATTAACTCAGCCCACTATTATCAAAATCAGCAATCTGATGGTACAAGCTCCCATGTTGATTTAGATTACGGACGAGACTACGGAAATACATCTAATCAAATACTTTTTTCTCAACAAACACATGAAAATGCGAAATACTTTTTGGAAACTTTTTCACCCGATATTACTAATTTGTAAATAAATGTCCTATCCTTCATTATATTTCTTTCAGTAATGTATTTTTGGTTTTGTCGCCCGTTGAAGAGAATAAATAATTTGTTCTTACCTTTAAGTAATTGTGTTTTAAAACAGAGTATATGGCACTGCACGTTTCTGGCATAATCTGCCCAAGAGCTTGAGGTGATATAACAGTTGAAAATTTTAGGTCTTCGTAACTCCTTCCAGTAGCTAGAAATCTTAGTGTGGCGGTAAGACGCTCATGTGATGAAATACTTTGTCTCATACATCTTGCTTTTGTATTAATGGTGTTACTAAAGTGAGCAGCTCTAAATACGTTTCTTCGTCCATTCGCAGATAATTAAACCAATCTCCTGATTCTAGTCGTAATTCACTTAAAAGATTTACGTGTGAAAATTCTCTTCGTTTAAGTAACCATTCTTTAGTCCATTTTGAACGTTTTCTTTTTAAAAATTTTAATTTTACAGCCACTGCGGCTGCCACTGCTAATGTTATCGTAGGATCCATCATAGATCAAATGATGATAATGACGCTATGATTTGAGAAAAACTGAACGAAACAACGCCTAGTGTATGGATGTGGTCGTTGTTCGTGTTTACCTGTGCAGTTTTACCCGTGCGGGTAAAACTGCAAAAAAGAACGACGTCTGTGGGGGCCTTTAGACCGAAAACTTTTCAGCCTACGGTGTTATATATAGGTAGATATCAAATTTAGTACGCATATAGGACTGAAAGTAGAGAAGAAACGTACAATTTTTAGGCGATATCGATTCAGAAAAAATAATTCAAAAGCTTAAATATTATATAGTTTGAATATTATTATGGGAATTTATTAAACATATAAGGGGTCAAATAAATGAAATTATACACTAAATGCCTCTTATTTTAAATAACGACT
>CM032449.1:50125301-50142746 GCA_019049505.1 Pachyrhynchus sulphureomaculatus | reverse complement strand
AAGACAGACAACATTGAAAAAGCCTGGGGAAGGCTTACATCTAACGATGGATGAACGGCTGATGATGATGATATATTGTTGATGTTCTATTATAATTTCTTCCAAAAATGGAATGTTTCTTTTTTAAAACTAAAAATTTCTGATGATTGTAGCTTCTACTTGATGGAAATTCATTATAAATATATACTAAAAGACTGTTTTTCGTCGATTTCCACAGGTTTATTTATAATTGTGATGACGCGTTTCTCTGTCGATGCAGCTTCTTCGCATCTACATTTTACACTGTCAAGTTAAGTTTAATATTTACAATTTTATATTTCTTAATTATAATATTACACGTATTTAAATTATATTGATAGTATTGAAAAACCCACACAGACATGGAATTCGGAGAATAAATTCAATAATGGTGAAATGTTTAATTCTACCTGGTCGTTGAGCAAAGTACCTGTAGTCCTTAATCGATTTATTTGCATTGTTTTTAAAAGGTTTAGTATTAAACCTTTTTGTTGGGTATGTAAAATTTTGAAATTCTTATTAAACCTGTGATTCTCTGTTAAAAGATGGTTAGCATATGTTGAATTAGACTTTCTATGGATGAAACATTTTTCGTATTTTGTAATTCTTTGTATAAATGTACGTCCAGTTTGCCCTATGTATGTCTTAGGACATGACACACATGTTAATTGATATACCCCTGATACAAATCGCAAATCAATAAGAATAATAAATCAGAAGTATATCAATTAACATGTGGATTATGTCCTAAAACATATATGGGACAAACTGGACGTACATTTATACAAAGAATTACAGAATACGAAAAATGTTTCATCCATAGAAATTCTAATTCAACATATGCTAATCATCTTTTAACAGAGAATCACACGTTTAATAGGAATTTCAAAAATTCTACAGATCCAACAAAAAGGTTTAAAACTAAACCTTTTAGAGACAATACAATTAAATCGATTAAGGACTACTGGTACTTTGCTCAACGACCAGGTAGATTTAAACAATCCACTGTTATTGAATTTATTCTTGTGGGTTTTCCAATACTAAACAATACAATTTAAATAGGTGTAATATTATAATTAAGAAATTATATAAAATTGTAAACATTAAACCTAACTTGACAGTGTAAAATGTAGATCCGAAGAAGCTGCATTGACAGCGAAACGCATCATCACAATTATAAATAAATCTGTGGAAATTGACTAAAAACAGTCTTTTATTATATATTAATAACTAAAAGATTTATTTTGTTTTTTCAGAGTTTATTATTAAACGCATAATGTCATGTTTCTTCACTTTTTTCCCAAGTTTCCCTATATAACATATAACACGATCGTGTCATCAGTACAGGATAAAATTGAACCAAAACAAGATTAGTCCTAAAATCGTCCCCGGCAGAAGGCCGTATTTGACTTTGGCCATATGTCATAAAAATTTATAACATTTTTAAAATAGAAATTTTTAATATTTAATTAATAAATTTACAATGTTTTAAAATTTTTTGACAATATTAGAAAATTTAATATAAATTTGTTATAATAAACTCCATAATTAATAAAATAATAGCTAAAGTTCTTATTATTTTAGTGGGACTGTGCATATACGGTTTTTGGTAGAGGATAAATGTGAATTAAATATTAGCATAAAGTAAAAGGTTGAAACAAGCTAATAAAAAAAATACCTGTATGTCTAATTATTATGTTACGTCATGCCGTAAATTGTTAATTTACTCTCTCCTCTCTGGCGTTCCTACTTTACTAACTATCGTCATCCGACGGAGGGGCATCTTGAAATGATTTAAGAGATAAGAAAGGGAACAATGAAACTATTTTACTGCTTGCATATTCATAATATATTATTGTCAAAACTCGTTGATATAAAAAAAAATATTAGGGGGAGGAATTCAAATATACAATGAGTTTCGAAAAGATTAAACTTAGTCTGTATGTTTGGAGAAAGTTATATTTAGTATACAGGGCCGACAGAAATAAAATTCGGCCCCCACTTCTGTGGAAATTAAGTGACGAAGGAGTACGGGCACTTCTTAAAATACTTTTTCCTGTAGTGGAAACTTCGCAGAAATTGAAAGTTTGATAAAGGACTTTCTCAAAGCAAAACCTCACTTATTATCTAATTTGGATATTTACAGAAATCAAGAATTTAAAACAAAAGCTTTATACCTTCAAAAATTTATAACGGCGGGGGGGTAGGTGAGAGAAATACAAAAAAACCTTCTCTTAAAATAAAATTTTACACATTTTTGTACTGGTATCGTGACAGGGAAATCTCCAGAAATGTACCCGTTGTTAAAATAAATCTATACCAACAATAAAAATCGTAATTAAAAGAAACGAGCTTTCTTGTAATTATGGAATATTATTTACTGTTTTAGTTTTAACACCTGTAATATCTGATAGCTAACAAGAATTGCTCATATCCATACGTCATTTTTTAATTGTGCTGTTTATGAGGATACTCTTGAAACAACGCCCCTGTTTGATTGAAAGGTGTTTTATCTTACTTGCCAGTATTGTTTAAATATGTTATCTAATTGTTGTCGTATAAGACATTAAAAAGGTTAAGAACAATTACAATTAATCAGAAGTCTAAAAATAGTATGAACAACATTCTTCAATTTTTGGGTACTGTTGGTATAAGTGAGCATATGTAAGGATTTCATTTAAATCACATGTAGAAATAGTTTATGCACGTTTCGGCAATACATTGCCTTCGTCAGAATAAAGGTATATATGTAACGTCAAACACATTTTTAATTAGTTACTAAAATACCAAATTATAAATTATTTTTCTTACCTTGAACAAATTTTTGGAAGACACCAATTTAAAATAGAAAGCACATTAGTGATGCACATCTGAAGTAGTTTGGGCATTGGGCTCAACTATTGACGCAGAAAAATGTTTTATTGGTTTTGGTTTCTAATGTTCCGTACGAAACACTTGTAAGATAACTTCGGTGTCTGTCCGTCTGTCTGCCAGTCCGTTTGTCACACTCGATTTTCTCCGAAATTATTTAAGACAGAAAGTTGAATTTCGGCACTAATATAGGAATTGATGGCCCCATTAGGGCCGTGTAGTATTGAAAGTTAAATTTTGATTTGAAGGGTTAGTTTTGGGGGGTGGAATCGGAAGTGATTTTTTTTTTACGAGTGGGGTATCAAATGGAAGCTTGTGAAAAAACTAATTCAAAAATATATGTAATGTAATATTTGCGCACACTTTTCTTTGTATTATTTTTAAAAAATTGCCAAAAATCTCTGCTTTATCTCGAAAAATATTGATAAAAAAATTTTGAAAAATTCTGGAATATTCCCCACAGGGTGTATATTCAAAGGAAATTATCACGAGTTCATTATCTTTAATAATTCATTTTGTATGGTAGTGTAAATTTAACGGAAACTGAAAGTACTCAGTATATATCACCACTACACCAAATACTTTATTTTTGCACTCGACGCGCGTTTCGCTAACCATGTTAGCTTCATCAGGAGCGATGATTGACTGCTTACGATAAAGGTTTTTGAGTCAATCATCGCTCCTGATGAAGCTAACATAGTTGGCGAAACGCGCGTCGAGCGCAAAAATAATGTGTTTGGTGTAGTGGTGATATATACTGAGTAGTATCATTGTGCCAAAGATTCCACATTCTCAACTTAGGAAACTGAAAGATGGATAGAGAACTTTTTTTAAAAGAAAATTTATAATTGAACTTCCCAAATCAAGCACTTGGGAGAATCTCCCTCAAAATAAAATCTCGACAACTTCTAAAATTTATAACTTGAGAAGGAATACAAAAAAACCTATAATAAAATTTTATAAATTTGTAAACAGGTAACTTAACAGAATATATTCCCAACAAAAATCCCTGTGTTAAAATAAATCTTTACCAATAATAAAAATCCTAATTAGGAGAACCGAGTTTCCTTGAAAAATCACTGGACTCCCTTTGAAAGGCTGGATTCAAGGAGAAACTCTCCATCAACCCTCTAGTTAAGCTTCTTAGTACATATCCACAAAATTAAAAATAAAATTAGTTACCCACACGCCTAATTCTCGATATAAGTATGAACAAGATACCTATATCTGTACGTCATTACTTAGTTGTATAGTTTCTGAGGATATGGTTGAAATAACCTGCTCATTTAAATAAGTGCTTTATTATCTTACTTGTCAGCATTTTAAAAAAAATATATTGTCATGTTGGTGTCTCATAGGTACTTAACAATTTAAAATAATTGTGCTCCTAAAAATAGACTTACTTGCGAGGCTTACTAACAAGACTAAATAAAATGCGAAGAATATCTTCCTTCCATGTTACGTTAATTATTGAAACATAGTTTTTGTATAAGGATTTTAAGATTCCTATATTTAAAATATTATAACCTCGTCTCTATGAATTGAACAATAAGATAAAAAAATTAAACTTTAAAGCTAGTTTCGAAGAAATTTGACCCACCCTGTATGTTAAGAGGATATGTATATATCTTGTGATATGGGAACAAATTCTTGCTGCAATGAGAAGTTTTTTCTCCTGCTTGTTAGCAAGAGTGAATTATAACTGCGTGCATAAGAATAATTAAAATTATAATAATTTCAAAAATAAATCTGCAACATTTGGCAACGTTCTATAGGAGTAAAAATTATAGGACTTACATCTAAATACCAAACCTTTAGCGTTTATATCTCAAAAAGGATTTAAACTAATATATAGAGAAACTTGAAAGAGATATCGACATTTGTTAGGTGTCTCACTAAACTCACAATTTTCCTATTCCAAATATCATCGCCTTTTCAGTTCGTTTTACAAAAATATATAATACCTGATATTATTTTCAGTCTTTACCGATATAAAGGGCATTCCAGCTATTAAACAGAATTTTAACCATTCAGAGGCTTACTCGACTTACTATCTTCCTATTTGGTACAACAAAAAGTTCATTTACTACCAAACTTAATTTTTTGCAAGAAAGCCATGATAGGAAAAAAAATGTTATATTTCTAATCATCTGTGGAGGAAACTATTTCAAAAAATCTAGTTAACTTTGTAATGTGTCAAATTTAACGAGCAACAAATTTATCATGTTTGACCTCAGAAAAAAATACTAGGTTTGGCAGTGAGATTTGTTTTTATATATTAAATAGGAAAATAGTAAAGCTGATGAGCTAGATACCTTCTTTTTCTTTTTTGTATTTTTATTTTATATATACTATTTTTTTTTTCTTTTCTCTATAATGATGTAATGTTATTGCATGTGTTTTTATTTAGTATTTAGGCAGCACTTGAATTTTGCATTAATGAATTTGTATAAAAATACATACAAATATATTTTTTTTTGTAACTTGTATGCTTGTACTGGCTCGGTTGAGATGAGCAATTCATAGAAACCTTTAATTATTATTATTTTTATTATTATAAAATTTTAAATTCTGTTCAATAACTTGAATATCCTGTATATCGGTAACGACAGAAAGTAAATCTGAAGTATTACATATTTTGAATGTAATGAAAGACTGACTTTGTCAAATTTCCACTTTATTTAGTTTTACTGAAACTGTATGACGCGTTTCGCTATACTATAGCTTCTTCTGATACAAAATGATATTTGAATATTAGTGTTCTTACATTTATACAAATACCCTAAGGTAGATAGGTAATAAAATTAATACTATATGCTAATGAATATTGCTGGGAAATCCATTCTGAATATTAATTGTATAAATTGAGTAAAGGAGAGTTGCCATGGGCCAGACAGGTATCTTTTTGTTTGTTTAAGATGATGTCTGAATTTTTAATTCTATTTATTTCCAAATTTTCTAATAAGTTTAATTTTACATCTTTGTTTTGTATGTGTAGAATTTTAAATTTATCGTCAAAAAGATGATTTGATTCTATTAAATTATTACTGTACGCTAAGTCAGTTTTGTTTTTTAAATAGCTTCTTCTATGTTCTGAAATCCGAGTTTCGACTGAGCGTCCTGTCTGACCCATGTAACTTTTATGACAAGAACCACAATTCAACTGATACACTCCAGATTTTTTTGATCTATTTTGTTTTCCTTTTGTGTTTTTTTAATGAATTTTCCTAACGAGTTGTTTGTTCTAAAAGCTATGTTGATATTATATTTATTTAAGTGGTTTTTAATTTTCTCTGACGTGTTACTAAAATATGTTAAAACATTATATTTTTTCCCTGTGTTTTCTTTCTTGGGATATACTAAAGAAATAGCTTTATTTTTTAATTTTTTGTTTAGAATTGAGTATATAGTGTTAGGAGAATATCCGTTGTTAACAGCAATTTATTTTATTAGATTTAATTCTTTATTAAAATCATCTACAGATAAGGGGACACTTACAAGTCTATGCAACATACTGTGATAAGCTGCCAATTTGTGTTGTAGGGGGTGAGCTGATTTTATGTTTATTGTAGTATCTGTATGTGAGGGTTTGTGAAAAATAGAGAATTTGTGTTTCTTGTAATGTCTGGTTATCGTTAAGTCGAGAAAATTAATTTTATTATGGACTTCTAGATCCATAGTAAATTTAATATTTTTATGTATTGAGTTTATATAGTTAAAAACTTTGTCAAGTTGACGCTCTGTACCATTAAAACAAGCAAAGATGTCGTCTACATATCGGTACCAATACAAAAATGATTTACTAAATTCTTGTCGATGTATTTGTTTTTCTAGGTTATCCATGAATATTTCTGCTAAAAGCGGGATAAGTGGACTACCCATTATGATCAGAACTATTATAAAACGTATTATTAAAGTAAAAATAATTTTGATTGTGGCTCGTGTTTAATAAATTTGTATAACGATATTAACTTTATTTTTGATTAGGAATGTTTTTATGATTTTGGTGGTTTTGGACGTCAAATGATACTAGTTTTGAATTATCTGGTAGAAAGACGTTGGAAATTTTTTCCGTTAATTCTAACGAATTTTTTATTGTGTAAGTTGGGGTGAAGTTAATGTTCGTTTTAATGATATCTATGAGAAATTTTTAGAGTTTGTAAGCTGGGGCGATATATAGGAGGCTACAGGTCTAATAGTATGATTTTCTTTATGTAATTTGACTAATGAATAAAATAGAGGGGGCTGATGATTCATTTTGAGATTTGGTTGTCTGATATGATGCTACAAGCTTTACCTAACGCTGTTCTAATATCTTTCTTGAATTTTTCTGTCGGATCTTTTAGTAATATTTTGAAATTTCCTTTCTTAATAAATTCTAATGTTTTGTCTATATATTGTCGTTGATCTATAGCGACTATTGTGTTACCCTTATCTGCTTTTGTGAAAATAATATTATTGTTTTTAGCCTTGCTTTGTATTGATCTAGCTACATTTATTTCATTATCTAAATTTGGTTGTTGCTATTACATATTTTTGTAAATGGATTGAAATAACTATGTTATTTAACTGTTTGCTAATATGTAAAAGGTGCCATTTGAAAAATGTTAGTAAGCTTTGTAAACTATAAAATTTGACAAGTGACAAATTTATTATATTTGACTTCCTAACAAAAAAGCTAAGTTTAATAATAAAATAATTTTTGTCGGTGCCGCAAATAGGAAAAGAACAAATTGAGTGAGCTAATTAAAAGTTAAAATTCGGTTCAATAACTTCAATGCCCTCTATATTGCTAATGACGGAAAATAAATATCAAGTATTGTATATTAGTAAAGTGTAAAGTACTATTTAACAGTATACTGATATGTAGAGGGTGTTATTTAAAAAAATCCTAATTAACTTAGTAATCTGTCAAATTTGACAAGTGACAAAATTTTAGTTCAGGATAGTTATTTAGCTTTCTCATAAAGAACTAAGTTTAATACTGAGAATTTTGTAGGCATGTAGAATAGGAACATAGTGAATTAGGTGAGACACTTAAAAAATGTCCCTGTACATTTTCGAAATTGAAAAATATTCAGGTTAATTAGTACCGCTTATGTCTACCTTATTGCCATCTTAATTTCAGCCTTTTTAATAAAATGGGTTTAAAATAGCTGTTTGAATACCTACTATTAATCAGTATTAGTTTTTTTTACCTATGAAACAATATTCCCGGAAGTCTTCTGCTTAGAAGCCAGCGTGTTTATTATTACAGGAAAGCACTCAGGTCAATGAATCGTATTTTGTAGTTCATATCAACTTCTTCGCTTAAAATATATTTATGTTATTAAACCCCAAACTAATTTAGTTCTTTAAATTAGCTTATTCTTCTCAAATAAGTTTAGTTAAGATTCTTCCAGTTATCAGGTTGGACCCATTTTTTCTGTAAAAAAAATGTCTGTGAAAACTATAACCATTATTAAAATTATTTGACATTTAATCTACGGTCAAATTAGTTCACGTTAGAAGCTGAAAATTATAAGAAAATTTTCACAATACTTCTTAGGTACTATCAATTTTAAGTTAGAACTAAGTCATCTAAACAACACTCAGTATGTTTTATAAATTTGTATTTTTTAAAACAAAAATTATTGAAGGGCAGCATCAACACCAACAAAATATGCAATACATTAGAGATTTCGAACCTACAGAACTGGAAATTCGGGTTAAAACTGCATAACATCGCCGTATATTTTAATAGCATATCGAAATACCAAAGCTCAACCTCTAAAAATATAGTAGAAGTGGATCTATTAAAAAAAAAACTGAATCTTGCATTCTTGAAATTAGCAAGCTGAATAAGATTGTGATTAAATTATTTCAAACCGTTTCTTACGATGGATATTGTAACAAACTGAACGTAGTCGTTTGGCTGCCATTGCAAGTTTATATCCAAGCAAAATAAACTAGCAATCGCAACCAAAATAGTACAATAAAAAAAGATAAGAAAAATCCTACTAAATTCAGAAATCTTCGATATGAGCTGTTCAAGCTACCCTGAATAATCTATCAAAATGGTTGTCCTATGTGAAATTAAAAATACACTGAGTTTGAAATTGAGAATTAAACCATCGTGTCATAATTCACCTGGATTATTAGTAATGAGAATGGAGAAAACAGTTATTTTGGGTTCGGTTTCTCTCCAGAAGCAAATAAATATACGAGGCTGGTTTGAAAAGTCCGTGCAAAAATAAAAACTACTTTTGTGTTTGGAGTAAACCTTTTTTATTTTTCGACATAGTCCCCTTTTAGGCTTATACACTTCGTCCAACGATGTTCTAGTTTGTTGATCCCTTCCGAATAATAGGATTTGTCCAAGTCTGCAAAATATCCATTAGTGTCTGCAATCACCTCCTCGTTTGAATAAAATCTTTGTCGCGCCAGCCATTTCTTCAAACTGGGGAACAAATAGTAGTCCGAGGAAGCCAAGTCTGGAGAATAGGGGGGGTGTGAAACGAGTTGGAATCCTATTTCCATTAATTTTGCGACCAGAACTGCTGAGGTGTGTGCTGGTGCGTTGTCGTGATGGAAAAGGACTTTCTTGTGGGGCAATCGCGGGCGTTTTTCTTGCAGCTCGGTTTTCAAACGGTCCAATAACGATGAATAATATTCACCTGTAATAGTTTTACCCCTTTCCAGATAGTCGATGAGGATTATCCCTTGCGAATCCCAAAGACAGTCGCCATAACCTTTCCGGCCGAAGGAACGGTCTTCGCATATTTTGGTGCAGATTCCCATTTGGTAACCCATTGTTTAGATTGTTGTTTGGTCTCAGGAGTATAGAAATGTATCCATGTTTCATCCACAGTGACGAAACGACGCTTAAAGTCCTCCGGATTCTTCTGGAACAGCTGCAAACCATCCTTGCAACACTTCACACGATTCCGTTTTTGGTCAAGCGTGAGCAATCTCGGCACCCATCTTGCGGATAGCTTTCTCATGTCCAAATGTTTATGCAAAATATTATGTACCCATTCAGTCGAGATGCCCACAGCACTAGCAATCTCACGCACCTTAACTCTTCTGTCATCCATCACCATATCATGGATTTGATCAATGATTTCTGGAGTCGTAACCTCCACAGGCCGTTCAGCGTCACTTGTGCCCATATGGCCAGTCCGAAAATTTTGAAACCACTTATAAACTATTCTAATCGAAGGTGCAGAGTCACCATAATGTTTATCAAGCTTCTCTTTAGTCTCCCGGGGCGTTTTGCCTTTCATAAAGTAATGTTTAATCACCACACGAAATTCTTTTTCGTCCATTTCTTGAAAATCACTCGACTTCCTTGATTCACACGAATACCAAACACAAAGAAATAGATCAATATGGCTGAAACTTGGTGTGCGTTCATTCAAGAGATGCTACTAACTAAACATGACCTCGATACGCGCCGGTTGTGCCATCTCTCGGACTTTGCACGGACTTTTCAAACCAGCCTCGTAGGTATATACAGGCTATAGTGACAATTAATAACAACCCAAGCTGTTCGGTCATTTCGTGAGGGTAGGAGCCGCGAAAATTGTTACAATTGCTACTTTGTAGGAAGAATCATTAAACTATTATACTAATAATATTAATAACCCTAGATAATAGGGTCAAAACAGAGACTGAACAAAGCTACTAGTTGGGTAGGAAACAAACCTTGAAAATTGACTTCCAAAAAATATAGGCTGAATTCACAACCAGTTTATATGAGAGATAATGCGAATATTGCCGGTTAAATGAAATAACGAAAACTGCAATTCACTCAACAATGTTCATGATCCGTTGGTTGGTTGGTGGTTGGTTGTAGGCAGAGTTGAGCCTATTTGTGTACTGCAGTTTGTTGGTTTATTGCGCCCGCCTCTATTAATTACAAGAACATGCATCGTCCATTTAGTAAGGTATACTAGATTCGTTCTCAGCTTTTAATGTGGTAATTTATCTTCACAATGTAGATCTCCGGATAGATTATGTTTGCTCCGAGTTAAAACCGCACCTTCATATAGAATATGCATAGGGGCTTTTTTCTAATCATCACATCGTATGCAAGTTATGTGACCACTGTGGGTATTAATTTTCTGTAGATGTATTCTCAGGCAACAGTGATCGTTGGATAGTCCCACCATTAATTTGGTCTGGGCACATGTTCAACGAAGAACGTCAGTTATTATTTCTCGAATTCTGAAAATAAAGTAGACCATTCCATACCAACGTACAGAGACACTACTATTAGGGTCCCAGTGAGAAAGCATTGCTTCCTTGATATTAAGGAAGCACAAAACTGGTAGATATAAGTATGCCACTACACTAAAAAGCATTAGAGCTTCAGAAGGCTGCATCGAACTACCAGCTGATAACGGCATAAGTGTTTCCAGAGGTAGAAGAAATTTTACTGAGTACACTAATACTATCTCAAATTTATTAGAATACCACAACATTACACAGGATCTAATAAGATGCATAGAACCCCCTCAGAGCTCTATTCTTATGAAACCTCAGCAAATCTCTGAAGAATTAATGTTTCTCATAGTCGAATTTCGAATGCTACATTGCTAAATCCAAACAATAATACTAAATATAATAATATATATTACACTGTCTACTGCGAACAAACAGTCGTATTTTATTCAAGATACTAAAGACATTTTTATGTTCCACACTACGGTACACATTTAAAATTGTGAATTGCATTAAGACTGACATGGAAAATTTACAGAAAAAAATTAGAATTCTTTCCAACAATACCCAAAAAAACCACTCTGGAAGTTTTACTGAAAGATCAATGCTCCACCGGTATCAAAAAAGAAGAGAGCTAGTGTATAAAAATAAGCAACAGGACGAATAAATCATAAATCTACGCATACACTTCCGAAACTTTGTTGAATCCTCGTTATAACGGATATTCGACATAACGACCGGACAAGAGAGTGACGATTCAACACCGTTACGGTAAAGGGAGCATGAAATGCACTGTTACCACCGAATAGATCAAGAGAAGCTAAAAGCCTTGTAAGCATAGCCTCTTCATAGATAACATTCAAATGAAGTCGCTCTGGAAAAACTGGTTTAAAACTAGCTTATATTATGACAGATGTTTCTAAAAACGGAAGACTTTTTAGGCTCGATTCATACTATGAGGCCGCGCTCGATATGCTCTAGGTTCGATAAAATATGTTTAGAGAAGAAACAATGAGTGTATTATTCACACTATCACTGCTCAGATTTCAATCTCATAACGTTCCAATATCGATACATCTCAAAGAAAATTTTGTCGAAACGAGAACGGAGTTGTTATGACTTGTCACGGTAGTATGAATATGTTTGCGATCCCGCTCTACTCCGTACCCGCTCAGTTGAGCACTAGACAACAAGTGTGTGTAATGTAAAAAGTTAACAATCGATCTCTAGTTTCTCCTAGTCCATCTTCATAATCGACATCATCGTCTAGCAGTGTCAATAAAAATATGCAATCTCATCCAGCTAATATTTCGCGAGATTGTTCAACTCTACTTACACTAATAGCCCCGATTTTATGGAAAATACTAAGACTCAGCAATATTCTAATGTACCCATCGAGGAGTATCCATCAGATATATCTTAACGCTACGTAAGTTTAGAAAACAAACCTAAAACCTGAACATTTATTTTATAGTAGATATAATGAAAATTAAAGTAAAAAAGAATAAAGTTAATATAATTGTGTCACTTCTGTCCAATCTTTTAAAGAATTCAATAAATTCTAATTACTTACCTCAGATACATCATTAGTTTCTGTCGGAAAGAAATACTTTCTCGAAATGTGGTATTTAACTTCTTAATCTTTGGTTCTATTTTTATTAATATCATTTCAAATGTCCCAGAATCCATTCTAAAATAGTTTATAAACTTCTCTTCGTCGTCAATTAGACGACGGTAGAGCGTACAATATCCACTTTCACTTTTTTGAGCCTTTAAACTTGGATGTATCCATATCGTTCTCGGTTTCCTCCGTTTTTCGATGATTTTTGAATCATCGTCAATTGAAAAGTGAAATAATATTACGAATACACTTTTTTCAACTACTCCGATCTAACTTGAATTGTTGACGAAGAAAACTGTAGCAAAATCAACAGTGTGGATATAAGAAAATTTTATCGAATCGAGAGCGAACCGAGAGCGGCCTCATAGTGTGAATCGAGCTTTACTGGCTATACACATATATATATATATATATATATATATATATATATATATATATATATATATATATATATATATATATATATATATATATATATATATATATATATATATATATATATATATATATATATATATATATATATATATATATATACATATATATACATATATATATATATATAAAGGAGACTATGTCGAAAAATAAAAAAAGGTTTACCCCAAACACATAAGTAGTTTTTATTTTTTTGCACGGACTTTTCAAACCAGCCTCGTATATATATATATATATATATATATATATATATATATATATATATATATATACATATATATATATATATATATATATATATATATATATATATATATATATGTATATATGTACATATATTTATATATATATATATATATATATATATATATATATATATATATATATATATATATATATATATATATATATATATATATATATATATATATTATATATATATATATATATATATATATATATATATATATATATATATATATATATATATACATATATATATATATATATATATATATATATATATATATATATATATATATATATATATATATATATAATATATATATATACATATATACATATATATATATATATATATATATATATATATATATATATATATATATATATATATATATATATATATACGAGGCTGTATATATATATATATATATATATATATATATATATATATATATATATATATATATATATATATATATATATATATATATATATATATATATATATATATATATATAATATATATATATATATATATATACATATATATATATATATATATATATATATATATATATATATATATATATATATATATATTATATACATATATATATATATATATATATATATATATATATATATATATATATATATATATATATATATATATATATATATATATATAAATATATATATATATATATATATATATATATATATATATATATATATATATATATATATATATATATATATATACGAGGCTGGTTTGAAAAGTCCGTGCAAAAATAAAAACTACTTATGTGTTTGGGGTAAACCTTTTTTATTTTTCGACATAGTCTCCTTTTAGGCTTATACACTTCGTCCAACGATGTTCTAGTTTGTTGATCCCTTCCGAATAATAGGATTTGTCCAAGTCTGCAAAATATCCATTAGTGTCTGCAATCACCTCCTCGTTTGAATAAAATCTTTGTCCCGCCAGCTATTTTTCAAATTGGGGAACAAATAGTAGTCCGAGGGAGCCAAGTCTGGAGAATAGGGGAATGTGAAACGAGTTGGAATCCTATTTCCATTAATTTTGCGACCACAACTGCTGAGGTGTGTGCTGGTGCGTTGTCGTGATGGAAAAGGACTTTCTTGAGGGCAAATCGCGGGCGTTTTTCTTGCAGCTCGGTTTTCAAACGGTCCAATAACGATGAATAATATTCACCTGTAATAGTTTTACCCTTTTCCAGATAGTCGATGAGGATTATCCCTTGCGAATCCCAAAAGACAGTCGCCATAACCTTTCCGGCCGAAGGAACGGTCTTCGCCTTTTTTGGTGCAGATTCCCCCTTGGTAACCCATTGTTTAGATTGTTGTTTGGTCTCAGGAGTATAGTAATGTATCCATGTTTCATCCATAGTGACGAAACGACGCTTAAAGTCCTCCGGATTCTTCTGGAACAGCTGCAAACCATCCTTGCAACACTTCACACGATTCCGTTTTTGGTCAAGCGTGAGCAATCGCAACACCCATCTTGCGGATAGCTTTCTCATGTCCAAATGTTTATGCAAAATATTATGTACCCGTTCAGTCGAGATGCCCACAGCACTAGCAATCTCACGCATCTTAACTCTTCTGTCATCCATCACCATATCATGGATTTGATCAATGATTTCTGGAGTCGTAACCTCCACAGGCCGTCCAGAACGTTCAGCTTCATTTGTGCCCATATGGCGAGTCCGAAAATTTTGAAACCACTTATAAACTGTTCTAATTGAAGGTGCAGAGTCACCATAATGTTTATCAAGCTTCTCTTTAGTCTCCTGAGGCGTTTTGCCTTTTATAAAGTAATGTTTAATCACCACACGAAATTCTTTTTCGTCCATTTCTTGAAAATCACTCGACTTCCTTGATTCACACGAATGCCAAACACAAAGAAATAGACCAATATGGCTGAAACTTGGTGTGCGTTCATTCAAGAGATGCTACTAACTAAATATGACCTCGATACGCGCCGGTGGTGCCATCTCTCGGACTTTGCACCCACTTTTCAAACCAGCCTCGTATATATATATAATTATATAAAAACAACACTATGTTTTAATTTCCAATATATTTCTCACCATTGTATGGTGAAACAATTTTCAATATATTGGAAATTAAAACATAGTGTTGTTTTTATATAATTTTATGATGAATTTCAAACAAGTATCAGCTAACACAATCAAAGATATATATATATATATATATATATATATATATATATATATATATATATATATATGTATATATATATATATATATATATATATATATATATATATATATAATATATATATATATATATATATATATATATATAATATATATATATATATATATATACATATATATATATATATATATATATATATATATATATATATATATATATATATATATATATATATATACATAATTTGACCAGAGGTTGCCGTTCATTGGACTCATCAGAGTATACATAATACAGTTGCTAAAATAATTCAGCAAGGAGAATAACTGAAGCTGTTAAAAATGAAAAAAAAACGTTTTATTACAAATATGTATATGTAAGAATATTTTGAAGACAACAACTGCAATCTATTGATCTCGAGCTCTATTAACGGACAATCAACAACAATAGACCAGACATCACCTTACTGAATAAATCCTCAACATACAATATTAATCAGCATTGCCATTCGAAATAATGACAACATAAGGAAGAAATATAATAAAAATGTAGCCAAATATAGGAATTTGGAGGCATAAGTAGATAGACGATGGAAAGTCAGCAACATCCAAATAATGCTCATAATTCGATTAAAGTACCAGAAATACATGCAAGTCATTAAAAATCTGAATCTAAATTAACAAGAACATTCATCCACATGAATTGTCCGCAGAATCTGAGAAGAAACACACTGTCACCAGGGGCCCGATAACATGGAAAGTACTCTCAGAACGCACTCGCTATGATATCTAGTACAACTGGAACGAGTCGTATTCCCCATATATTCAGTGTGAAAACCCTAAGACTAAATCGTAGTAATAATAATGAAAGAAAAATTTTATGCAAATTTTACAATACCATTGTGGACTTATATGTGTAATTCACAGAATCTGTCACACTACTGTACTTAATAAAATACGTATAAAAAAAATAACAATTTACTCAGTTGATAAACATCTATTGTTTGTGTTTTAAGTAGTTCTCGGGATTACTTAAAACAACAATCCTTGTTCAGTTATCTATTGTTAGAATTTTCTTGGAATTTTGGAATCCATCTTTGAACAAAGATAATTTTTTTGAACAAATTTGTTTGTTGGATAATCAGCTGACATGTGACAAAGTCTATTCTTAACCAAAAGATAATTTTAAGAAGTTTATCTAGTATAACAATAAGGCGATTTAGTAGAATTAACAAAAAAGTTTTTCTTTTCTTCTCTCTCTTTCTTACAATAATTATTCTAATTTTCAATAATAGATATTTTATAGTAAAGTAAAACAGAAGAAGTACAGCACTTAAAACTAAAAATTGTCCTTTTCATAGTATCGTCGTTTAAATTGATGCATATTGGAGCAAAGCAGCTTAATGTGCTTTATATTTTTCTTTAGTTCCTTTTACTATATACAAACTTTGTTAACTTATATAAAATACAAACCAACCAACGGTAGGTAACTATGGGTTAGAGAATTACATTTCTTTAACTATTTGCCATTTTTGTGTAAAGAATCAAAAATTAAGCAACCTAAATAAAGTGTAAATAAAAATCTATTTTAAAACTTATCTAGTGTAAATAATAATAATACATAACCAAAAAAGCTCAGAAGAATCCTTTTTAGTATTTCATACGGAACACTTATAAGGTCACTTCGGTGTCTGTCTGTCTGCGTGTCTGTCTGTCACACCCGATTTTCTTCGAAACTATTTGTCATAGAAAGTTGAAATTTGGTAATAATATAGGAATTGATGGCCTCATCAGAGCCAAGTAGTTTTCAAAGTTAAATTTTGACTTAAGGGGTTAGTTTTGGGGGGTGA
>CM032449.1:50099591-50125201 GCA_019049505.1 Pachyrhynchus sulphureomaculatus | reverse complement strand
AATCGCCAAGCACGCCTACAACCAATCACCAACCAACCAATGAATCATGAACATGTGTTGAGTGCATTGCAGTTTTCGATATTTAACTTAACCGGCAATATTCGTATTACCTCCCTTATAAACTGGTCTATGAATCCACCCTACAATTTTTGGTAGTCAGTTTTCAAGGCTTGTTTCGTACTCAAGTAGTTACGGCTTTGTTCAGTCTCTATTCTGATTCTATTATCTAGGGTTATTATTATTATTAGTATAATAGTTTAATGGTTATCCCTACAAAGTGGCAATTGTAAAGATCTTCGTGCTCCTATCCTCAAAAAATGTCCGAACAACTTAGTTTGTTATTAATTGTCATTCTTTACACGCCTATCTATATTTATTGGCTTCCAGAGAGAAAGCAAACCAAAAATAACCATTTCTCCATTATCATTAATAATAATCCAGGTGAATTATGACACGATGATTTTATCCTCAATTTTAAACTCAGTATATTTTTAATTTCACATAGGACAACCTTTTTAAAAGTTCTGCTGTGGAGTATACTTTCACCTTGCAATTCTTTTATATTGAAATTTATTGTTATTAGAACAGTTGCGGCCCTAGTACCATTATTTATTAGAATATTGTTTCATAAGTAAAGTGCTAAATGCGTCGGGCCATCGGATCTTTCAATCAAGCCTTTATTTCTTCAGGTAGCACATTACTATTCGGCGTTTATTTTTGAGCATTTTTGTTCATCAATATTGTCGTTTTGTTAGCTTTTCTTCATAAAAATATTTTTCAGAAGTTAATTAATAAAAATGTGTGTTGATAATCACAGCTATATTCATATTATAATGTTCTATCACTACAGTGAAGAAAAGAACCTCAGTTATTCCTTGAACTCAACTTTTTGGCAAGGGAAAAATCGGCGACATATAATATGGAAAGTAGTTTGTTTCTTTCAAATCTGGCGACAAAAGCTTCAGGGAAGAGTCAAAAGGTTTGCATTTCTACAGGACAATCACCGAAATATATTTTAAACGGTGTTCTTTAGAAGACTGCAATGTAGTGCGTATAATGGGATAGAAGCGCAAAGTTCCAGGATGAATATTGCTTTTTAGGTAAGAAAACTTGTACCGATTAATAGTGAGTATTCAAACCGCTATTTTAAATGCGTTTTATTTAAAAGGATGAAACTGAGATGGTAATAAGGTATTTGCAAACGAATCTGAATATTTTTCACTGGACAGCCTTGAACAATTTCGAAAATGTACAGGGACATTTTTTTAAGTATCTCACCTAATTCATTCCTGTTCTATATGGCCACAAAATTTCCAGTACTAAACTTCAATCATTACCGATATACAGGACATTCAAGTTATTGAACCGAATTTTAACTTTAGGTAGCTCACTCAGTTTATTCTTTTCCTTTCTGTGGTATCAAAAAAATTCTTCTACTATTAAACCCAACTTTTTTATGAGGAAGCCAAATATGATAACACAAAATTTGTCACTTTTCAAAACTGACAGTTTACAAAGCTTACTAGAATTTTTTTAAATGGCACACTTCACATATGATCACGCCTTTAAATAATATATTTCAGTCGGTTTACGAAAACATGTAATACTTGAGATTTATTTTCAGTCCGTACCGATATACAGGATATTCAAGTTACTGAACAGAAGTTAAATTTTTAACTAGGTTACCCGCTTTACTGCAAACCAAATTTTTTTCTGAGGGAGTCAAACATGATAACAAAAAATTTGTTAATCGTTAAATTTGACACATTGCAAAGTTAACTCGATTTTTTAAAAAGTAACAATTTTTTTCTTATTATATTTAGCTTCCTTGCAAAAAACTAAGTTTGCTAGTAAATGACCTTTTTGTTGTGCCAAATAGGAAGAGAGTAAGTCGAGTAAGCCTCTGAATGGTTAAAATTCTGTTTAATAACTGGAATGTCCTTTATATCGGTAATATATATATTATATATGTTTGTAAACCGTCCGAAAAAAACGATGATACCTGGAATAGGAAAATTGTGACTTTAGTGAAACACTTAACAAATGTCCATGTACAATTTCTCTATATATTGGTTTAAATCATTATATATAATATATAATCGTTAAAAATTTGGTCTTTAGATGTAAGGCCTATAATTTTTACTTCTATAAAAAATTGACAAATATTGCAATTATTAATAGTTTTAATTATTCTTATGCATGCAGTTATAATTCACTCTTGCTAACAAGCAGGACAACAAACTTCTTATTCTAACAGGAATTTTTTTCTATCTTATAAGATATATACATATCCTCCTAACATCCATGTTGGGTCAAATTTCTTCGAAACTAACTTTAAAATTTAATTTCTTATCTTAGTATTCAATTCATACCAACGAGGTTATAATATTTTAAATATAGATATCTTAAAATTCTTGTTTCAATAATTAACCTAGTCTTGTTAGTAAGCATCGTAAGTCTATTTTGAGGAGTCTATTTATTTTCAGTTGTTAAGTACCTATGCGACACCAATTTGACAATATATTTTTCAAAAATGCTGACAAGGAAGATAACAAAGTTCTTATTTAAATGGGCAAGTTATTTCAACCATATCCTCAGAAACTATACAACTAAGTAATTACGTACAGATGTAGGTATCTTGTTTATACTTATGTGGAGAATTAGGCATGTGGGTGACTAATTTTATTTTTAGTTTTGTGGATATGTATGTATGTAAGCTTAATTAGAGGTTCTTGGGGAGTTTTTCCTTGTATCCAGCCTTTCGATTGGAGTCCAGTCACTATTCAAGGAAACTTAATTAGAATTTTTATTATTGGTAAAGATTTATTTTAACACAGGTATTGTTTAGAAATATATTCTGTCAAGGTACCAGTTTACAAATTTATAAACTTTTATTATTGAAAAAGTTTTTTTGTATTCCTTCTCAAGTTATAAATATTAGAAATTGTCAAGATTTTATTTTGAAGCAGACTGTCCCGAGTGCTTGAGTTTGGAAGTTCAATTTAAGTGAGGTTTTCTTTTAAAAAATTTCTCTATCATCTTTCAATTTCCGTTAAATTTACACTGCCATACCAGATAAATTATTAAAGATAATGCGCTGGTGATAATTTTTTTTTCAATCTACACCCTGTGAAGAAAGTTCCAGAAGTTTTCAAAATTTTTTGATCAGTACTTTTCAAGATAACGATTTTTAGCAATTTTTTTAGAAATAATATAAATGTATATATTATATATATTTTTGAATTCGCATCTTCACGAGATTCCATTTGATACCCCACTCGGTGACCTGGTAAAAAAAAGTTCACTTCCGATTTCATTTCCCAAAACTAACCCTTTAGATCAAAATTTAAGTTTCAAACCTACACTTCTCTAATGAGGCCATCAAGTCCTTTCTGTGTAATTTCAGAGTAAATCGGGTGTGACAGACGGAGAGGCAGAAAGACGGACAGACACCGAAGTGATCTTATAAGTGTTCCGTACGGAACACTAAAAACCAAAACCAATAAAACATTTTTCTACGCCAGCAGTTGTGCCCAATGCCCAACCTACTTCAGATGTACATCACCAAAATATAACCTTCGATTTTAAATTGGTGTCTCCCAAAAATTTACTCAAGGTAAGAAGAATAATTTATTATTTAGTATTTTATTAATTAATTAATAACTTATTTGACGTTAAATATATCCTGACGAAGGCAAATGTGTTGCCGAAACGTGCATAAACTATTTCCATGTGTGATTTAAATGAAAACCTTACACATTCTCATTTATACCAATAGATATGATAAAATGTGGATCTTGAATGTACTCAAAAATTAGTTAATGTTGTACATACTTTTTTTAGACTTCTGAATAATTGTAATTGTTCTCAACTTTTTTTAAGGTCTTATACGACAACAATTAGATAACATATTTAAAGAATACCAACAAGCAAGATAAAACACTCCTCACTCAAACAGAAGCATTGTTTTAAGAGAATCCTCATAAAGTCATAGTCATTATATCAAGTTGTTTGACGTTTCATATATCATACAAAGCCAAATATGTAAGGATTCCAAATCGACAGATTTTTAAAATCACTATATTAACAAAAAATACAAATCATTATTAAAATTCAAAAATTATAAAATATTCTTTTATTTAATTATCTCAACAATTTGGAGTGGAATATATAATCGCTTAGTTAAATTAAATGTAGTTCAGATAGTGTTTATGAAAATCATCTGTAATATATATATATATATTATATATATATATATATATATATATATATATATATATATATATATGTATATATATATATATATATATATATATATATATATATATATATATATATATATATATATATATATATATATATATATATATATATATATATATATATATATATATATATATATATATATATATATATATATATATATATATATATATAAATATATATATATATATATATATATATATATATATATATATATATATATATATATATATATATATATATATATATACGACGTTCCACGTCAACCGTGTCACCCATGAGACCAAAATTTGACGCAAGGTAAATAAATGAGCGGGGGTTTAAAAAACTCGTATCGATGTGTACTTTTGAAATCCGATGGGTCTTTTGAGAAATTCAATATGGCGGATGCAAAATGGCGTCGGTAACGTGTAAAAATTCCAGTTGATCAAATTATATGGAGTATAATAATGAAAAAAAGGTTTCTAATTATGTGGAATTTACCAACCAATATGTTTTTTGGTTCGCTGATTATGAATTCGAAGTCCAACTAGGCAAAGTATACCCGCGAAATCCAATATGGCGCACGCATAATAGCTTGATAACATAACGCAGTTACACAGATTTACCAATACTGGGTAATTTAATACGTTTATTTTATTATTACACTTGTAATCATTCGATTACCGCCATTTTGATCCGCTATATTGGAAAAAATAATAACGACAAAACACTTATAATCGATTATGCCAAGGGTGAGATGCAATACTGATGGATAAGAAAAAAAGTACTTTTTTAAATTTTACTAGAAATGTTACTAAAAATTACTTAATTTTGCTCACCCAAGACGCCATATTGGATTTCGCGGGTAAAATTTGCCTAGTTGGACTTCGAATACATAATCAGCGAACCAAAAAACATATTTGTTGGTAAACTTCACATAACTAGGAACCTTTTTTCATTATTATACCTCCATATAATTTGGTCAACTGGAATTTTTACAAGGTGCCGACGCTATTTTGCATCCACCATATTAAATTTCTCAAAAGGCCCATCGGATTTCAAAAGTACACATCAATACGAGTTTTTTAAGCCTCCGCTCATTTACCTACCTTACGTCAAATTTTGGTCTCATGGGTGGCACGGTTGACGTGGAACGTCACATATATACAGTCCCTGGCCAAATTATTAGGCGCACTGTATTTTTTTTAGTAATTTTATGTTTCTTAAGAGTTTTTATGCAATAATGGTATATTTAAACTACAATATTATTGATTTTTATTTAAAAGAATCGTTGTAGACTACATATTTGTATTTATTTTTAACATATGGCAACACTGTGTTGACAAAGTGATACATGAACGTAAACAAGTACAAACCTGTATCAGTCGCGATCGCAATCGAGTCAGGTACGGACGTGTTTCTGTGGCTTTATGGACTGTGATTGTTTGTTTTTAACAGTTTTATACTACTCGGTTATTAGTTTATTTTGTATGCAGTGTTTTAAAAAAGTAATTGGACTATTTTCATTATGGGTAGAAAAGGCGATCTTTCACCACGTAAAAAAGCTGAAGTGAAGGCCCTTGTGACTGCGAAAACATTTACAAACCGAGAAATATCACGAAGATTGGAGGTTTCTGAAGCTAGTGTACGACGCATAAAAAAGAAAATTGAGTCAGGGAAGGAATTAAGCCCGAAAAGAAAGAAAAGATGCGGTAGAAAACCAATTTTCACTCCACGGTGAGAGAGATGTTTGAAGAAAATTTGTGTAGAAAACAAATTTGCTACCACAAAGGTAATAAAATCACAACTCCAGGATGCTAGCGTAAATGCTGCTGAGCGCACTGTTCGAAGAAAATATGAAAGAATTAGATTTTAAGGCCTGTCGCCCCGCCAGGAAGCCCAAGTTAACAGCTGCAATGAAGCAAAGCGCCTGAAGTGGGCCAAACAATGGCAAGACAAAGATGTGGACTTCTGGAGACAGGTAAGATACAGCAATTTAATCAATAATTGATACATTATTTTCATTTTTAGTTAAATAAAGCAAATAAACATGGAAGTTTATATATTTTTCCTATTTTTGACAGGTCTGCTTCAGTGACGAAAGCACATTCGAAATTTTGCACAATAAAGCTCAGTATGTGCGTCGTCGTCATGGAGAAAAGTTTCATCCTGATTGTGTCGTCCCGACGGTTTAAACATCCCACCAAAGTGATGATTTGGTCAGTCATCAGCAGCAAGGGCACTGGATATCTGTACGTCGTCAAAGGAATAATGAGGCAAGATCAGTACAAAGAAGTATTACAAAATCGGTTGATTCCGCAGCTCAGAGAATGGTTTCCAAATAGGAAACCATTCACTTTCATGCAAGATGGAGCTCCCTGCCACACTGCTCGGTCTGTTAAAGCTTTTTTGGCAGAAAAAAAAAATATCCCTCTGTTGGACTGGCCGGGTATGAACCCCATTGAAAATGTGTGGGAGCTGATGAAAAGAGAAGTGGCTAAAGATGTGATTACCAACAAAACCCAGCTCCTAGAAAAGATTATTCATGTGTGGAATCATCATCCTCAAATGCAGGAGACAGTACAATCTTGCATTGATAGCATGCCGCGCAGAATTAAAGCTTTGATAGCGGCTAAAGGTGGCTCAACTAAATATTGACTTTTACTAACATTAATTTCACTTTTCTTTAAAACTTAATAAACTTATGCTTTTCTAAATTAATGCTGTTTTATTTATGTCAAATAAATAGGTAATTGATTGGATAATATAAAAATAAAAAACAAATCAATTTAAAATAATAAAACGGTACAATATCACTCGGTAATTAATATTTTACATGAAATCTTGCAGTGCGTCTAATAATTTGGCCAGGGACTGTATATATATATATATATATATATATATATATATATATATATATATATATATATATATATAAAGGGTCTTCCATTTGGGATTTGACAACTTTGAAATTTCACTGTGAGCGCACCCTTAAACCAATCACCGAACTGTCAACGTCAAAACATTCAGTAAAGTCAACATTTTCATCATGGTGAAGTACACGAACGAACAACGTTTACAAATAATTAAAATTTACTACCAAAATTTGGAGTCGGTGACTGCAACTTTAAAACGTTAACGCCAATTTTTGGTCGTAATTCTCGTCCCAGTAGACAAGCAATTCATAGTCTAGTGAAAAAATTTGAGTTAACATATTCGTTGCTGGATGTTCCCGTGCCAGTGAGACAACGGGTTGGTCGAAGTGGCCAGATTATTGCTGCCGTTCAAGCGTCCATCTCAAACGAACCAAAACAGTCGATTTCACGGCGTTCTCAAGAATTGGTCATCGCTCAGACCACACTATGGCGAATTTTGCTAAAGGATCTTGGCCTGCACCCTTATAAGTTAAAGCTAACTCAAGAACTAATGCCACTCGATCATATGAAGCGACGTACGTTCTCGAATTGGGCTCTAGAAATGTTGGAAGAAGATGACCAATTTCATCGCAAAATCATCTTTAGTGATGAAAACGCATTTTTGGATAAACGGCTTCGTCAACAAACAGAATATGCATTATTGGTCAGGTGAAAACCCTTATGTGCTTGAAGAAACATCACTTCATCCACAAACAATTACTGTTTGGTGCGGTTTTCATGCCGGTGGTGTCATTGGGCCGTTCTTTTTCGTTGATGAAAATAACCGTCACGTTACAGTCAATGGAGATCGCTACAGAGGCATGTTGCAACGTTATTTCTTTGAACAATTGCATGGGCTAGACATTAATGATATACGGTTTCAACAAGACGGCGCCACAAGCCACACAGCGGGTGTAACAATCGACTTACTGCAATCTAAATTCGGTGAACGTGTTATATCGAGAAATGGTCCCATCGAATGGCCGCCTAGATCGTGTGATTTAACACCTCTAGACGTCTTTTTATGGGGGTACGTTAAATCATTGGTCTATGCTAACAAGCCTGCGTCGTTAGAGGAGCTCAGAGCCAATATTGAAAGAGAGATAGCGGCCGTTTTCATCGAAACGTGTGGCCGAGTCATCGAAAATTGGGATTGGGTTCAACGAATCGACCGCTGCAAACGTGCCCGTGGTGGACATATGAATGAAGTCGAATTCCATACATAAATGTTTTGATTGTACTTCAAGCCGATAGTAAAATTTTCGAAATGTCTCAAATGGGTTGCGTTTTATTTCAAAAAAAGTTGTCAAGTCCTTAATGGAAGACCCGATATATATATATATATATATATATATATATATATATATATATATATATATATATATATATATATATATATATGAGGCTGGTTTGAAAAGTCCGTGCAAAAATAAAAACTACTTATGTGTTTTGGGTAAACCTTTTTTATTTTTCAACATAGTCTCCTTTTAGGCTTATACACTTCGTCCAACGATGTTCTAGTTTGTTGATCCCTTCCGAATATTAGGATTTGTCCAAGTCTGCAAAATATCCATTAGTGTCTGCAATCACCTCCTCGTTTGAATAGAATCTTTGTCCCGCCAGCCATTTCTTCAAATTGGGGAACAAATAGTAGTCCGAGGGAGCCAAGTCTGGAGAATAGGGGGGATGTGAAACGAGTTGGAATCCTATTTCCATTAATTTTGCGACCACAACTGCTGAGGTGTGTGCTGGTGCGTTGTCGTGATGGAAAAGGACTTTCTTGTGGGCCAATCACCGGCGTTTTTCTTGCAGCTCGGTTTTCAAACGGTCCAATAACGATGAATAATATTCACCTGTAATAATTTTACCCTTTTCCAGATAGTCGATGAGGATTATCCCTTGCGAATCCCAAAAGACAGTCGCCATAACCTTTCCGGCCGAAGGAACGGTGTTCGCCTTTTTTGGTGCAGATTCCCCCTTGGTAACCCATTGTTTAGATTGTTGTTTGGTCTCAGGAGTATAGTAATGTATCCATGTTTCATCCACAGTGACGAAACGACGCTTAAAGTCCTCCGGATTCTTCTGGAATAGCTGCAAACCATCCTTGCAATACTTCACACGATTCCGTTTTTGGTCAAGCGTGAGCAATCGCGGCACCCATCTTGCGGATAGCTTTCTCATGTCCAAATGTTTATGCAAAATATTATGTACCCGTTAAGTCGAGATGCCCACAGCACTAGCAATCTCACGCACCTTAACTCTTCTGTCATCCATCACCATATCATGGATTTGATCAATGATTTCTGGAGTCGTAACCTCCACAGGCCGTCCAGAACGTTCAGCGTCACTTGTGCCCATATGGCCAGTCCGAAAATTTTGAAACCACTTATAAACTGTTCTAATCGAAGGTGCAGAGTTACCATAATGTTTATCAAGCTTCTCTTTAGTCTCCTGAGGCGTTTTGCCTTTCATAAAGTAATGTTTAATCACCACACGAAATTCTTTTTCGTCCATTTCTTGAAAATCACTCGACTTCCTTGATTCACACGAATGCCAAACACAAAGAAATAGACCAATATGGCTGAAACTTGGTGTGCGTTCATTTAAGAGATGATACTAACTAAACATGACCTCGATACGCGCCGGTGGTGCCATCTCTCGGACTTTGCACGGACTTTTCAAACCAGCCTCGTATATATATATATATATATATATATATATATATATATATATATATATATATATATATATATATAAATATGTATATATATATATATATATATATATATATATATATATATATATATGTATATATATATATATATATATATATATATATATATATATATATATATATATATATATATATATATATATATATATATATATATATATATATATATATATGTATATATATATATGTATATATATATATATATATATATATATATATATATATATATATATATATATATATATATATATATATGTATATATATATATATATATATATGTATATATATATATATATATATATATATATATATATATATATATGTATATATATATGTATATATATATATATATATATATATATATATATATATATATATATATGTATATATATATATATATATATATATATATAAATATGTATATATATATATATATATATATATATATATATATATATATATATATATATATATATATATATATATATATATATATATATATATATATATATATATATATATATATAAATATGTATATATATATATATATATATATATATATATATATATATATATATAAATATGTTATATATGTATATATATATATAAATATATATATATATATATATATATATATATATATATATATATATATATAAATATGTATATATATATATATATATATATATATATATATATATACAAGGTTTTATTGATAAACTTTTTATATCAACATAAATATGGAAGTTCGTTAAGGATTCCTTTTATCTCCACCCTTTTTAACGTGTAAGCGGAACATATAATTAAGTCATCGTTAGAAGAATGTTCAAATGGTGCCGAAACCAATGGAAGTGTAGTCAACAATTTAAGATACACAGATGACACCGCGGTTTTGGCAGAGTCCGAGGAAGATTTACAAACGCTGATAAATATCCTATCAGAATCAAGTGCCCGGTTGGGATTAGAAATTGACTCTCCGAAAACAAAAACTCTTATTTTTGACCGAGGCAAAGATACGCAGAACAATGCTCAAATAGTCATCAACGACGATATCATCCAAAACGTTCATTGTTACATATTCCTGAGTAGAGAAGTCAACACCCAGTTAGATCATTCAAAAGAGATTAGGAGGCGCATTGAGATAGCCAGAGCCGGCTTTATCAACATGCACTCATGCCGCTCCTGGAGCGCTTTAGGGACTTCCCTGCAGCACGTGTGCTAGACCCATAAAAAAAAAAATGCGAAAGTTTTTGTGTTACCCGAAGTTATCCATCAATACAAGATAACAAACATTAAAGTGCCACATCAGGCTACTACTACTCTACGGGTGCGAAACAAGGACCCTTAAACAGGAGGACATAAAAAAAATCCAGGCGTTCGAAATGTGGCTATACAGAGGAATGCTAGAAATCAGCTAGATTAGCAGAACGACCAATGTAGACGTGCAAGATGAATGTTCCACAATGGCTAGTCAGGACAATTAAGATCAGAAAAACAGCCTACCTCGGAAATTTTGTTAAGTAATATGACTGTTGATAAACGTGATTCATGTAATGGTCGTGTTCAAAGTTTTAAAGAGATGCACCACGGAGTTGTTTGTCGGCAGCTATCGTAAATGATCGGTGTTACATGTTTTACAGAAATAGTCAAAGCCGAGTATAGCGAAGGAATAAAACAATTTTATTAAAAAAAGTGGACTGCGGCACAGATAGAAATCGAACCGAAGGAAGTTCATGGCGACTCTGCACCAGTACTTAAGACTATCACAAGAGATGCTGTACATTCAGGATGCTCGGTTGAGGTTTCTTCTGAAGAAATGGTAGAGAAAATTTATGGTATTCTGATGGAAGTTCGTAGCGTTAAGCTTCGTGAGATTGCTGTGGTGGTAGATATCTCATATGAACGAGTATATGATATCCTATAGGAAGTTTTAATAAGGAAAAAGCTCAGTGCACAATAGATGCCGCGTTTGTTGACTCCAGACCAAAAAGGACCTATTTTAAAAAAACACGCTCGGAAAAGTTGCAACGTAATCCGTCCTTTACTGACTCTAGACGACATTTGATTCATTCACCATTACACCCCGGAGATAAAACGGAAGTCAAAACATAGGTTGGTCAAAATAAAAACCGAAAAAGTTAGAATAGTTTTTTCGGCAGGAAAACTATAGGCACCTGTTTTCACTCATTCTTTTCATTTTCATTTGATCATAACTGACAATTTGGAAAAGGATCAAGTGGCTGGTTCTTATTACGTAATGTTATGGGAAGGTTTTCATAGTGAGTTGAAGCACAAGTGACCAAGATTAGCACGCAGCTTCACAAGGACAATGCGCCTGCTCCAACATCGGCCGCTGCAAAGGCCAAAGTGCACAAGCTGGGCTTCGAAATTGTTATATAAATATAAATATATATTCAATTCTTGGGCTTTGGGTTCGTTTTATGAATATTTGGTATTTAAAATTAAACTTAAATTGACGTTTCGCCCTTTGGTTTAGGGCATTTTCATTTTTATATTTACTTCTACAAAATAAACAAAATATAAAATTACATTTAGGTCCACTAGTACAACACAAATTATTTAACACACACAACCATAAACTATTTACATAAATTCTTAGTTTTATGTTTAAAAATTAAAATCACATGGGACCTACCTTGAATCTCACATATTTTATTTATTACTGACGAGTCATAGTGGCATTCTTATCGATGTAGATTTTATTTTGTATTATTGATCCGTGATTTTTTTTTGAATATTAAGCAGGTAGTCTATTATATTAAGGATGAGTATACACTTTAAACTATTACCTTATTAAATTTGTATAAATATGGCTAATTCCTGTGTTCTATGTTATTGTCGGTTTAACAGACCGTGCAATAGCGCTAACTTCACCAAATTTAAGACCGAAAGCACTGAATCAAATGAAATCAGTGTTAATACAAAATGAATTTAGAGAAAAAGATATCAACCAAACAATAAAAACAAGAACATACAAATTCTATAATAAGAAAATCAAAAAAGATAAAACCAAAGAACAAAATCAGAACAAATTTCTCCCACTACCTTATACAAGCAATTTATCAGAAAAACTAAAAAACACTCTAAAAAAATATAACATAACTGTTTGTCACAAAATGCAAAACAAACTAAGCTCACTATTTACAAACTTAAAAAGCCAGGTACCAACCATGAACCAATCCAACATAGTTTATTCAATACCTTGTGCAGATTGCCCAATGCATTATATTGGTATGACGACCCAATTATTAAAAAACAGACTCAATGGACACAAGTATCCAAAAAATGCAACAACGGCACTTCATAAACACACAACGGAACTTGGACATGATTTCAACTTTAATGAAACAAAGATTTTAAACAGGGACATTAATATTGGAAAACTTGCAGTAAAAGAAACGATCGAAATTAAAAAAAATGAGAAAGTTACAGTCAATGATAAAAGTGATATAAGAAGAATTAGCCATATTTATACAAATTTAATATGGTAATATTTTAAAGTGTATACTCATCCTTAATATATTAACAAAAAGACTACCTGCTTAATATTCAAAAAAAAAAAAATCACGAATACAAAATAAAATCTACATCGATAAGAATGCCACTATGACTCGTCAGTAATAAATAAAATATGTGAGATTCAAGGTAGGTCCCACGTGATTTTAATTTTTACAGATAGAACTAAGAATTTGTCTAAATAGTTTATGGTTGTATGTGTTAAATAATTTGTGTTGTACTAGTGTACCTAAATGTAAATAATTTTTATATTTTGTATATTTTGTAGAAATAAAGAAAAAAATGAAAATGCCCTAAACCAAAGGGCGAAACCTCAATTTAAGTTTAATCTTAAATACCAAATATTCATAAAACGAACTCAAAGCCCAAGAATTGAAAACAAATAAATAAATATATATATACATATATATATATATATATATATATATATATATATATATATATATATATATATATATATATATATATATATATATATATATATATATATATAATATATATATATATATATATATATATATATATTTATATATATATATATATATATATATATATATATATATATATATATATATATATATATACATATACATATACATATACATATATATATATATATATATATATATATATATATATATATATAAATATAAATATATATATATATATATATATATATATATATATATATATATATAAATATATATATATATATATATATATATATATATATATATATATATATATATATATATATATATATATATGTGAATTTCTCTACCGTACTTTAATATGGAACAGGGATTTATATCAGGTTTGCGGTCTGTAGATAATTCATACTCAATTGTTGGAATTTCAATATTTTCGTCATTATAATCATCAGAAAAAAATTGTTTTATTTACTTTAATGTGTCTAGTTTGTTATGTATTGTTAATCATTTTTATTACTTTGCATATACGATATACTATTAATTGATAAGTTCTTCCCAAGTGGCGATTGTGGTTCGACATTTGTCTGACCCATTGTTTCGTATTTTATTTTATTTTTTTCCTGATGAAGTCATAATATAAAGACGAAATATTGAATTTACAACAATTGAGTGTTAATTATCTACAGACGGCAAACCTATTCCATATATCCATATATCCATATATATATATATATATATATATATATATATATATATATATATATATATATATATATATATATATATATACGTATATATATATATATATATATATATATATATATATATATATATATATATATATACCCATACATATTCTAATTTATAGAGTTTTTATAATTTATGTACCTCGTTGATTAAATATTCTAAATCTTTACAACTTTAAGTAAACAAAAAAAACCAAAACCAATATAACATTTGCCTACGCCAACAGTTGTACTCAATGCCCGAACTATTTCAGATGTGCATCATAAACTTATATCCTTCTGTTTTAAATTGGTATCTCCCTAAAAATGTGTTCAAATTGTAAATAATATACAATAACTGATTAAGGATTTGTTTGACCTTGGATATACACTTTTGTTCTGACGAAGGCGATTGCGAATTCCTGTTGCCAGATGTGATTTAAATCAAATTCATATGCATGCTCATTTATAGCAATAGATTTGGTAAAATATGCATCTAGAGTGTATTGAAAAGTTAAATATTTTGACTCACATTTCTTTATACCTCTGAATCTTATTTCAACAATTTTAATTGCATATATAACAACACCAAGATTATAATATTTAAACAATGTCAACAAGCAAGATAACATATCTTTCATTCAAACAGGAAAAAGGTTGCGACAATATCCCCATAAACTGCATAACTCAATAACGACGTACGCATACAAATAATACTTTTTAGTTCATATTATATCAAATATTACACGTGTAACCTGAACTAAATCAGCTTCAAATTCAACAGCTAATAATTGTTATGTCGTAGAGCTTTAAGCAGATTACTACTGTCGCCTCCGTGAATATGCCAGTTGCTCCCAGTTAATCTTCTAACTCAAACCACAAATTTGTTATGTCAGTTCGGAAGCGAATACAGCCATACATAAATATTACTCTTTGAACAATATAACGTACACATACTCGTATTTCACTAAGAACCTTTTTTTTAAATTCTGTAAAAAAAAATTAATTAATATATTTAAACAAACCCAAGCAAGGTAGCAGAACTCTTCAATAAACAGAAAACTTATTTTATAAATATCCCCACGAAATATATTCCTAAATAATAACGTCAGCAAATATGTAACTTGTCAGCGGTTATCAAGTTGATAAATTATCTTATTTGTTTTTCTAGACAAGTACTAAATATAACTCTCTCAACATACAGGCTTAGTCAAAGTTTTCCAGAACTCATTTTAGACATTAAATTTCTATTTTCGTATCTAACCGGTTTGAACTCCTTTTTTTTACAATCTCATATATATATATATATATATATATATATATATATATATATATATATATATATATATATGCATATATATATATATATATATATATATATATATATATTATGTATATATATACATATATATATATATATATATATATATATATATATATATATATATATATATATATATATATATATACATATATATATATATATATATATATATATATATATATATATATATATATATATATATATGTATATATATATATATATATATATATATATATATATATATATATATATATATATATATATATATATATTATATATATATATATATATATATATATATATATATATATATATATATATATATATATATATATATATATATATATATATATATATATATATATATATATATATATATATTATATATATTTATATATATATATATATATATATACATATATATATATATATATATATATATATATATATATATATATATATATATATATATATATATATATTTATATATATACATACATATATATATATATATATATATATATATATATATATATATATATATATATATATATATATATACTAAAACCTGTCAAAAGTGGCCACAAAAAAATTTAGGAATATTGGCCGTTATTCCCAAGTCTTGCGCCATATAAATTAAAGACATATATTTTTCTATTTATAAACATTTTCTTTATTTCTTACTAGTGTTACTAGCATACACACAGATTGAAAAGTTAAAATGATTTAATAATATAAAAAAATATTTTGAATGAGTATATACACTATAGTAATCTATAAATAATATGGATTTTTTAAAAATGTAAACATGTTATTAAGCTTTTTTGAAGTATGTTTCAATTGTTATTTGTTTAAAATTTTTTCGCTTTGATTTCGAAACCTCAGAATTACAAGAAAGTAACACTCGAGAAATATCTGCAGCCATTTCACCATTGTTATTTTGTTTTATATATCTCTTAAATTCGCACGATCTTCATTCATACTAGACAAAGTAGATTTTGGAGCTTCACATTCATCCACATCACTGTCTGAATCAGAGTTAAGCTTTTGGTCTGTATCGGCTAGTTCCTCTACAATTTCCGAAATACTTTGAACTTTCTGTAGGCACATCACTATCAATGGAAACAAACTCATCCAAGTTTACAGTTTTATCAGGGACTAAAGGAAAGAGCTCAGCAAGGGGTATTTCGTCTTCTTCGTCAAAAATAGCATCTTCTGGAACAACATCGGAGAATCCGGCCTTGAAAAAACATTTTTTAATTGTAGCTCGAGAAAGATTTTTTCACGCAGTCGTAATCCATATTGGTGTATTCGTTAAATTTATGCTTTTTTCAGATTTTTCTAACTGAACTAACCTGAACAAACGTAAATAGCCTTTTGATCAAAAAGTTTCTATATATCATTCAAAAATTTTGAATTATTCCTTGATCTAAAGGCTGACAATATGAGATGTTATTTGGTGGCAAAAAAACCAACTTAACATTTTCTAGTGGCACTTTAGAATATGAGGTAGCATTGTCCAAGAAAAACAGCACTTTTCTGTTTTGTTTCTTCATTTCACATGGAGCCATCTGGTCATAATTTCTGACGTCATCACGCCTTTTTGTTAGATTCCCATTCTAAAGGTAACTTGTCAACATGGCTATCTTTAAAACAACGAGGATTTTTACTTTTCCCAATTATTAGCGGATTTTCTTCTTCTTCTTCCATATTTGCACACAGCAAAATAGTTAATCGCAGTTTTGCTACCTTCTTTCCTGCACATTTATCGTTTTTTAAAGCAAATGTCTTATTTGGCCTGGCTCGGTAATAATGACCTGTTTCATCAGCATTGAATACATCTCGTGGAGAATAATCTTTTAAAATTAGCGGTAATGTAATTTTCCAGGTCTCTACATCTTTTAAATTTACATATGCGGACTCACCAGAAACTGACTTAAAAATAATATTGTGCCGTTTACAGAAACTTTCCAACTACCCATTTGATGCAGCGAAATTTTCCACTTTCAAGCTACTTGACGCCTCCAGTGCTTTTTGTTTGAGTAGTAGTCCAGATATTGGACCTGCTTTATTCCTGGCCTTTCAAAACCAGGTGTAGACAACTTGATCCACTGCTAATCCTGCTGACTTGGGAAATTTTCGTTTTTGTTCTAAGTTAACACCCTCTGCAAACATCTTTTTTAGTTCACTCTTATTTTTTAATATATCGAGAATTTGCGTTTTTCCAACCTCGAACTTTTCAGCCAGTTTTCGCGAACTTAACGCTAACTTTTCACTTTCAGCGATGATAATAATTTTGTCTTTAGTGACAAACGTTTTCGTTTCAACGACATTATTAAGAACTTGCTCAGTACGAAGACAACTTTAAAATAATGAAATAAACAGAAAACTTCAATTTTAAACCAGATAATTTTATCAACAATAATGGGTATTTCCTTGAATAAATTACCCAGTTACGGTAGTAATAAAAGAAAAAGGTTGAAGGCCCATAAAAAATAATTAGTATATCATAAAACCCTTGGACCAGCCCGGTCGTTATTACCAGTTAAATTTCCAAGGAAATATGCCGGTTTAAATGGCCGTTGCCGTTTAATACAAGTAGCCGTAATTAATAGGTTTTTATATACGAGAATTTATATGCATTAGGTTTCGGGAAGCTTAATACTGTCCGTTACCACGGGCGACCTCTTATGACAGGTGGCCGTTAACACAGGTTTCACTATATATATATATATATATATATATATATATATATATATATATATATATATATATATATATATACCGAAAAGTTCTAGCGATCTTGTATTATTCTAAGTGGGTAATGATATAAGGAAATATATATTAGAAAAGTATTATTTTGATTTCTATGAATTATTTTTAGCTTGTAAAATTGTCTTCACCTACAAAAATATGTAGGTGAAGACCATAGATAATAGAGTACGCTTAACTGACCATCAGATTTTCATAATTTATCAATTGTCTTTAAACCATTATCCGTTTAGAGGCTGTACTTTCGATACATGGAGTAAATTCCTATGGCCTGGTGCTACGCTACCGATAAATAGAAAATATTTACTTATAGAAACAGAATGTATAAAGTTTATCGTTTTCTCCTTAACATTAGATGTTCCACCTTCAATATGCATTTAATAACGAGCGTCTGACCTTATTTGGAACCTTTAATGTGTCTACAAAATACCCTTAAACCTGAGTTTTCAGCAATTTCAATAGGGAAATCCCGAAAATCAGACAAAACAGAGTAATTACGTAAAACGATTCGTTCTCGGAACTGGGTATGCGACTCCACAGCTAGAAACTATGTTAAAACTTATTATTTCCCAAGATCTTTATTTAGTTCTATTACTACCAGTTTCGTACTGATATGAACACATCATCACATTTTGTATTAAGCTAGTAGTAATATATTTAAAAAACCGGTCAAGTGCAAGTTGAACTTGCACAATTAGTGTTCCGTACGTAGATTGTTTTTAAAAATAAAAAATTTTGTTAGGGTGGTATAAAATGATCAGTGACTTCACAAAATACACCCCAAATGAGTTTTCAACAAAGTTTGTTTCCAATCTTTACTGAAAACTGGTGACTTTGAAATTTTGTTTTTTTTTATATACCAAATAAATTAGTAAAGGTAATGCACTCGTGATAATTTTCGTTCAATCTATACCCCGTGGAGAATATTCCAGAATTTTTTCAAAATTTTTTGATCAGTACTTTTCGAGATAAGGTAGGGGACAGCGATTTTTTAAAAGTAATACCAAGAAAAGTGTGCGCAAGTATTACATTATATATATAGTTTTTTACTCGTGTTTTCACAAGCTTTCATTTGACACCACACTCGATGACCTAGTAAAAAAAAATTTTTCAACCCCTCAAGACGAACCCCTTAAGTCAAAATTTATGTTACGGTGGTACAAAATGATCAGTGACTTCACAAAACACACCCCAAATGAGTTTTTCAACAAATTTTGTTTCCAATCTTTACTGAAATCTGATGACCTTGAAATTTTTGTTCTTTTTATGTACCATATAAATTATTAAAGGTAATGCACTCGTGATAATTTTCGTTCAATCTACACCCCGTGGAGAATATTCCAGAATTTTTTTTCGAAATTTTTTGGTAAGTACTTTTCGAGATAAGGCCCGGGACAGCGATTTTTTCGCGAATTTTTAAAAATAATACAAAGAAGAGTGCGCGCAAGTATAATATTATATATATATTTTTTTTACTCGTGTTTTCACAAGCTTTCATTTGACACCACACTCGATGACCTAGTAAAAAAATTTTTTTTTCACTTCCGACTTCACCCCCCAAAACTAACCCCTTAAGTCAAAATTTAATTCTCAAAACTACATGGCTCTGATGAGGCCATCAATTCCTATATTATTACCAAATTTCACCTTTCTATGTCAAATAGTTTCGGAGAAAATCGGGTGTGACAGACAGACAGACAGACAGACAGACAGACAGACAGACAGACAGACACCGAAGTGATCTTATAAGTGTTCCGTACGGAACACTAAAAAGATTTAGAGAGATAATAACAATATTTTATTTCCGGACCTAATTTTTCTGTTATGTAGGTTTAGATTGTGTAAAATAGTTCCATACCTTTATAGCCAGTATCATGAATGCAATCTAGTAAATTTGTGTCAATTTGTACTTTTTCGTCATTGCTAAATATTTCGTCGGCATCCCTTGTCCCTTATAATATATCTCTTAAAATATAACTCACAATATTCCTCACGGTACCACTTGTAGCTGAATACTGTTTAAATACACCAAAAGGTTCTCCGTCTGTAGTAGTATAAATTTTCTTATAATCAAATAGATTTAAAGGAGATAAAACACCTGATCAGATATTGGAGTGTTAAGTACTTGTTGTTTCATAATGTTGCAAAGAGACACTGTGAGCAAAATCAAAATAAATTTAATAAAATAGCGCAGGGCTATCTTGAACTGACTTTAATTTAAAGTTCTTGTCAGTGGCAATATTATTGGTGGAAAAGGTTTGTGAAAATATACAGAATAAAAAAAATATAATGAAATTTTTCGTCGAATTATTAAAAAAAAAAAACATATTTTTAGAATTTAATTGATTATATTAACAATTTAAAATAAAATAATGCGGGTGTACGTGCTTATGTGCGTGCGCCGTGCATTATTCTATGTAGTGCGTACCTGAGCTCGTGTGTTTCTGTGCCTGTATATATGCGCGTGTGCCTACAAGCGTATTGGAGGATTCAAAGTACTATTTAAGTATTTAATAAAGCTTAAAATGAGTAAAACCAAAAATTAATAATACTTAGATGAAGTTGTTGATGTGTGTTTGTTTTCTCTTTTTTTTTACTTTCAGCTTAGTGGATGAACTCATTTAAGTTATTCAAAATTAGTATTACTTCGTCAGTTCTTGAGTTCGGTATAAAATATTTCGCGCTATTAAAAATAGTAAATACACTAACGTGCATAGAAATCGGCCCACTGTAAACTTTTGACTTTAACTATATATTTTTTTTAAATTATTCATCAGATCAAAAAAAGAAATATGCTGTTTGAAAGACAATTTAATGTGAGTATAAATTTATCAAGAAGGCTTATCGTTTATATGCGTAGCAACCGGTAAACAAATGAAACGTGTTTATGTGGTGATTGTAACGAAAATAACAAATTTGTCAAATATTAAAATTATTGCGTTTGCAACTGAAATTTGCATATTAATTCGTTTTTCAAAATCTCAGTAGTGTTTAAGTGTGTTAGTTTAATGCATACTACACCACAAAAAGCCGCCCAAGTTTTTGCTTTAATCGAAAATGGACTTAGTCAGCGAGCTGTTGCTAGACAATTGAATGTGACACGCGCAGCGGTTCGAAGAGTGTGCAAACGTTATGAGGAGACTGGATCCTTTCATAGGCGACCTGGAACAGGCAGAAGGCGATTTACAACCGCTCGTGATGACCGCTTTATTGTGTCAACAACATTAAGAAATCGTCACCTTAATGCCGTTCAAGTGCAACGACAGCTCCGTGAGGTGCGAGGAGTGGCTATTAGTCAGTGGACAGTAAGACGAAGACTGCAGGAAAATAACCTGACCCCCTAAAACATCTGCGATTGGTCCAAAACATACTCCAGCTCATCGGCAAGCCCGCCTGCGTTTTGCACGGGATCATCTGAATTGGACGTTGGAACAATGGGGAACTGTTCTGTTCTCAGATGAGACCAGAATATGCCTCCATGGTAGCGACCGAAGAAGGAAAGTGTACCGAAGACCAAGAGAGCGATTTGCAGATTGCTGCTTTGAAGAGCGGAGTGCTTATGGAGGTGGTTCCTGTATGATCTGGGGTGCAATTTCTATAGGAGCACGAACCGACCCTGAGTTCATTCGTAGGGGCGACCGTGTTCACGGAAGAAGAGGTTTAACGGCTGCTAGATATATCGAGGAGATTTTAGCAATTTATGTGGTACCTTACGTCGACTACATTGGAGACGAATTTACCTTTATGCATGACAATGCAAGGCCGCACACCGCAAGAATCGTGCAAGATTACATTGCAGAAGTCGGTTTTCGGGTTATGGAGTGGCCAGCATACAGTCCTGATCTAAATCCGATCGAACATTTATGGGATGAGTTAAAACGAAGAATTCGAGCTAGACTTCATACCCCAAACTCGATCGCAGAGCTTATTGTTGCAGTAGAAGAAAAGTGGTTTAACATTCCTCAAGAAACAATAGCAAACTTGATTAGATCTTTGCCTAATCGTATGAGAGATGTTATTAGGGCAAGAGGAGGTCATACCCATTATTAAAAAATTAAGTTTTAAGTTTTAAATTGTCAATAACCCTATTTATGTTAATAATAAAAAAGCTTAATTTGCTTAATGCATTAATTTCACTATGTTAAACATAGGAAGTCGAAATAAGTTTTCGTAAATTTATACTCACATTAAAGCATATTAAATTGTCTTTTCAAACAGCATATTTCTTTTTTTTTGATCTGATGAATAATTTTTTTAAAAAAATATAGTTAAAGTCAAAAGTTTACAATGGGCCGATTTCTATGCACGCAAGTTTATAAGGGTGAAAAAAATAATTTGATATGCTAATCATGCCCTCTCACATTCAGAAAATAGGAATAAAATTTGTTTATTGTGCTTTAAGAAAACAACAGGTAATGACTAAATTCCAAGGTACATTACAGAAAAATTTAGATAAGTTATTAAAGTGTGATATAAATAAATGACGATAAGCTGCCTGCAATTCTGTGTTTCTTATGCAATAGAAATGTATATTTTGCTTTATCGACACGTAATAATCCAAACAGAGACATTCAAACTATACGTTTACCGATTTTTCAAGTTTCACGGGAGAAAATATAACTACAAGATCAACTGCACTGAAAACCTATGTGAGTTAGCAAAATTTTCCAAATTCAATTTAGTAAATCGTGCCACATCAGTAACGTTACTAACTTTAGGTAAGAAAAAAAACTAGTACTAAAGTTGTGTAAAATGTTTTAATGAAATGAAAAAAGGAATAACACACTTATGCACACGGTCAATTGCTGTAGAGAATGTTCAGGTTAGGTTCAAATTACAAAAGTTTACTTTAAAACAAAAAGAGCAATTGGCATCTAGTTTAGTACAAGATATAAAAAAAATCTGAATCTGATTACAATAATAGTTACAAAATCTTGGTACGAATGTCACTTACGTAAACAAAAAGAGAAATGATTTTGTGAAGTCAAGAATCTCGACTCATTTCTATACAATTTATTACATTTATATGTAATAAGCGATATTGCTTATTACATATAAATGAGTGAATTCGCAAAATTTTTCCAAAATAACATCTACGTATAAATTCTATATGTTTAAGTAAATATACGGCAACGCAAATTATCGTAAAAAATTGCAGAAGTGGGGTACTTTAGGTGAGAAAAAAAAATATATAACATACACAAATGCTCATCTAAACATTATTAATTTTCGAATTTGCTCATTTTAAGCTTTATTAAATACTTAAATAGTACTTTACATTCTCCAATACATTTGTACGCGCATGCCCACGTATACACATACCCACGCACAAACTATATAGAATAATTCACGACTCACGTACATAAGCATGTACACACGCAATATTTTATTTTAAATAGTTAATATAATCAATTAAATTCGAAAAACACGTAAAAAAAAATCGCGTTATATCAAATAACCGGTGAAGTGCAAGTCGAACTTGCGCAATTAGTGTACCGTACGTTGATTGCTTTTAAAATTAAAAAAATTTTGTTACGGAGGTATAAAATGATCAGTGACTTCACAAAACACACCCCAAATGAGTTTTTAACAAAGTTTGTTTCCAGTCTTTACTCAAAACTGATAACTTGTTTTTTTTTTTTTATTTACCAGATAAATTATTGAAGGTAATGCACTCGTGATAATTTGTGTTCAATCTACACCCCATAGAGAATATTCCAGAATTTTTTTAAAAAATTTTCTGATCAGCACTTTTCGAGATAAGGGGGGTGGAGAGCGGGTTTTCGCGATTTTTTGAAAATAATACAAAAAAAAGTGTGCACAAGTATTACATTATATGTACATTTTTTACTCGTGTTTTACAAGCTTTCATTTGACACCCCACTCGATGACCTAGTAAAAAATTTTTTTTCACTTTCGATTTCACCCCTCAAAACTAACCCCTTAAGTCAAAATTTAACTTTCAAAACAACACGGCTCTAATGAGACCATCAATTCCGGTATTAGTACCAAATTTCAACTTTCTACGTGAAATAGTTTCGGAGAAAATCGGGTGTGACAGACAGACGGACAGACACGAAGTGATCTTATAAGTGTTCCGTACGGAAACACTAAAAATAGCTCGATGAAAGATTTCAAATTTTTATTTTTATATACTTTCACAAGCTTTTTCCACCAATAATATTGCAACGGACAAGAACTTTAAATTAAAGTCAGTTCAAAGTAGCCGTGAGGGTATTAACGATCTCTGGGGACCCAGGTACATATAATTAAATCTGTTCCTTAGAAGTGTTTTTCTTAAAATTATAGCTAAGAACTTACTTGTAGTTGTGGCAACTTCTTTTTACAGAGACCTAGCCATGCTAAACGACTGCTCTTATATCGTAGAGAATGGTTTCTAGCTGGAAAGACGTTACTAGATATGCCAAAATAAGAAATATTTTGCAGCAACTGTGTTGGCCTACTAGAGCAATAGAAAACGTTGTTAAGAAAACAGAATTGATTGATTGAATAGATGATAAAGCAAAGAATTTAAGATAAAATAAAACATACATTATATATATATATATATATATATATAATATATATATTATATATATATATATATATATATATATATATATATATATATATATATATATATATATATATATATAGACATATATATGTATATATATATATATATATATATATATAATATATATATATATATATATATATATATATATATATATATTTATATATATATATATATATATATATATATATATATATATATATATATATATATATATATATATATATATATATATATATATATATATATATATATATATATATATATATATATATATATATATATATATGTTATATACATATATATATATATATATATATATATATATATATATATATATATATATATA
>CM032449.1:49937287-50099491 GCA_019049505.1 Pachyrhynchus sulphureomaculatus | reverse complement strand
TATATATATATATATATATATATATATATATATATATATATATATATATATATATATATATATATATATATATATATATATATATATATATATATATATATGTATATATATTTTTTATTCGTGTTTTCACAAACGTTCATTTGACACTACACTCAATGACCTAGTAAAAAAAATTTTTTCACTTTTGATTTCACCCTCAAAAACTAACCCCTTAAGTCAATATTTAACTTTCAAAACTACACGGCTCTAATGAGGCCATCAATTCCTATATCATTACCAAATTTTAACTTTCTATGACAAACAGTTTCGGAGACAATCGGGTGTGACAGACAGACGGACAGACAGACACCAAAGTCATCTTATAAGTGTTCCGTAAGGAGCACTAAAAAGGTAGAGATAACGTAAGCTTGCGCGTTTTTTGAATAAAGAAATTGTAAGTGTAAATTTTTGAAGCAAACATTAAAAAGATTGAAGAAATTGGTAAATAAAGGTAAGTAAAGAATTAATTGCGGATGGTTGTACTTGACAGTGTAAAATGTAGATCTGAAGAAGCTGCATCGACAGCGAAACGCGTCATCACAATTTAAATAAACCTGTGGAAATTGACTAAAAAACAGTCTTTTATTATATATTTAAAGAATTAATATTTGCAAATTCATATGTATTGCATTCAATCTGTATATATTAAGTATTTAAAAATGTACGTGAGTGTAAGCCCCTCTGTGTATGTGTGTATATGCGTGCTTGTATCTGTTTGTGTGTATGTAGTATGTATGTATGCATATACGTGAACATGTTTACTGTTCAAAAATTTAATTGTTTAGATTGATATTATGCGAATGAATATGCGTAGGCGTGTTTATGTACTATTGTGTATATTTGAGATAGTTTGTGTTTATGTGTATAACATGTTAGCTTTCTATGGCCTTTAAAAGAAAGAGGACAGTATTTTGTTACTAAATATTCCTATACTGTTCTCGGAATGAAACAGTTTGAATGATCTTTTGCACTTTTGTAAGTTTCCCCCCTGATTATTTTGAGTATGAAGTTTAAATGTTAGAGAGGAAACGATGGAGTCTAAAGATTTTTTTATGAAGTCTCTTAAATTTTCGTTTATATTGTTCGTAAGAGCGTAAATCCTTAACCTGTTAATAAAATTTTCGACGAACGTAAAATCTATAGAGTAATAAAACTACAACTTTTCAAAGAAATTCTCATAAACCAGTTCAAATGTAGTTATGCAAAATACAAACACACACACTTGTAAAGCATACAAATAGTATAACTGGAAAAAGTATATATATATATATATATATATATATATATATATATATATATATATATATATATTATATATATATATATATATATATATTTATATATATATATATATATAAATATATTTTATATATATAAAGGATTACAGCTGACGCTGTCTTCCTTCTCTCGGCCTTTGATTCCATCCGTTTTTATCTTCCCAGTCTCCATCTGTTAGACCCCTGTCCTCCATAGCCTCGTCCACATCGTCTGGGTCTTCCTCTTTTTCTTCTCCCAATAGGGCTCCACTCTCACTTTTTTTTTCAATGGTGTTTATTGCGTTCTCTTTGATGTTCATCCTGCTTCTTATTTCTTCACTTGTTATTCTCTACATACGTGTCACTCTACAAAATCTTCTCCAATACTCCATCTCTACCGCGTTGATTTTAGATTTATTTCTTTTGTTGATCGTCCATGTTTTTGACCCGTATGTCATTATGCTTTGTATTATTGATTTGTATATGCGTCTTTTGTTTCTTTTTTGTAATGTCCCACAGGATCGAATTTAGTTGTCTTATGCATGTCCGCGTTTGTCCTAATCTAGCCTTAATCTCTTCTGATGTTGCGTTTTTTTAAATGATGGTTCCTAAATATTTAAATCTATCGGTTCCTTTGATTATTGTTTCGTTATCGACTTCTAGATTCTCCACGTTTCCCTCCTTTGTTGTTAGATATTCCGTTTTATCAAAGTTTATTGCTAATCCTGCTTTAGTGTATTCTTCTTTCAGTTTTCTTACCATATAACTGAGGTCTTCCTCATCTTGCGCTATGATTAGTTGGTCGTCTGCGAAACTTATAGTATATAAGTAATCTTCTCCCATTCCACTACATTTTTGCTTCAATTTTTTTAATGTTTGTTCGAGGTATATTTTGAATAGTGTTGGGGATATAGAGCATGCCTTTTGATATTTGGAGTCTCTTCCCTATTTTATGTCCTATTTTTATTTTCACTGTGTTGTTTTCTTAGAGAGCTTTTACTGCGTATATTAGTTCTTTGTCAATGCCTATTTCTTTCATTGCGTTTCATAATCTTTGTCTTGCTACTGAGTCATAGGCCTTTGTTATGTCTATGAAGGCTAAATGAACTTTTTTATTCTTTGCCAGTTTTTTTTTTCCATTGTTTGTTTTATAGTGTATATGTGGTCTATACATGATTTTCCGATCGTAAAGCCTGCTTGGTCTTCTCCAATTTTTCCTTTTATATTTTCCTCTATGATATTTTTAATAATGTTTCCATACAAACGTCCCATACTCGATATTATGTTTAGGCCTCTATAGTTTGTGCATTTTCTGCGGTCTCCCTTTTTAAATATAGATACTATATAGGCTCTTGACCATTCCTCTGGTATTTTTTTCTCCATTTACCGCTCTGTGGAACATGTTTCTCAGCATTCGATGTAATTTATTAGACCCGTACTTAATCATTTCATTTACCACACCTCCAGGCCCTGCAGATTTATTATTTTTGAGGGTTTTTATTGTCTTCTTTACTTCCTCATAGCTTAGTTCTATCTCTTTTTTTCCTTATTCTGTTCTTCTTCAGGGTTCTCTTCTTGGAATTCTTGTCTGTCTTCTGTTAGCAGCTTCTTATAATATTCTTCCCACTTGCTTTCTGGGATATACTCTATATACGTCTTCTCTCTAATGTTGGTCCTTAATGCTTTAATTGTTCTCCATGACTCTGTGCTTCTAGTTTCTCCTATATACTGTTCTACATGTTCGCACGATTTTTCCCATCTCTCGTTCTTTTCTTTGTTTATCATCCTCCTCGTTTCTAATTTTATGTTTTTTATTCTTCTTATCTTCTTTACCTAATGCTTCTAGGGCCACCTGTTTGATGCATTCTTTTATGTGGTCATACATCTGTTGGAGGTTGTCGTAGTTAAATTCATTTAATTTTTGATCTAATCGTCGTCTATATAGGTCTCTTATCGTTTCGTTTTGCAGTAAGTGTATTTTGTATTTTATGTCTGCTTTTTCTGTTATCTCATTAGTATTTCTGTTTTCTTTATCTATTGTTCCTGTTTGTTTTATTGTCTTGTACCACGGTACTTTTATATTTGCTACTAACAGTCTATGGTCTGTTCCACATTCTGCCCCTCTCTTTACTCTTATGTCTTTTATTTTAATAGTGGTATCGTTTTTAATTATAATGTAGTCTATTATTGATTTTAAGTTTCGTGTTTCTTGCATCCAAGTATATTTGTGGATGTCTTTGTGTTTGTAGAATCCGTTTGTTATTTTGAGACCGTTTAGTTCACACAGCTCTGTTAGTCTCTCTCCGTTGTCCTTAGTAATGTCTTCTCCGAATGGTCCTACGGTATTGTCTATTGTTTTCCTTCCTGTTCGCCCATTCAGATCTCCCATTATTATTAATTCTTGGTTTTTCTTTACTTTTTGTGTTTCTATTTCTAGTGTATCCATGAAATTATCTGTTTCTCTTATAGTGCTGTTCTCTGTTGGGCCGTATACTCCTAATATTACTATGTCTTTTCCTAGCATTGTGATATTTAGTTTTATGATTCTTTCATTGATGGGTTCCCAAGATGTTATTTTCCTTTTCCACTTCTTTTTTACTAATATTCCAACTCCGGCCTTTGCTCTTTCTTCCTTCTTTACTCAACTCCAACAATGCATCACTTCATCTATTTCTTCTATTCCACTTCCCTTTTTCTTTGTCTCGCTTATTACTAAAATGTCTATGGTCATCTTCTTAAACACTTGTATGACTTCGATGTTCTTTGTCCTCCATCTCTGTATATTCCAGCTATTCTGTTTCGGGATTTCTTCGTTTGGCTGAGTTTTAAGTTTGGGTTAACTATTCGCTTTGAAGTAGAATTGCTCCCCCCCGTATCCGATGGGGTTCCCTTCTTCGAAGGTGTGGATTGCCACCCGGGGATTTTTGCTTATCTTGTGATTTTTCTTCCTACTTTTCAAAAACAACTAGCATTTCCCAGTTTAGCTTTTACGTGTGTTAGGGTGCTAACTTCTAACGCCATAACCCTCCTCCTTTATCCGGGTTTGGGACCGGCAACAGTGTTAATGAACTACTCAATCCATCCATCAACACTGCAGGCGGAGTTGGAAAAAGTAATGTATTTTAATCGAAAAAAACAATTATGTCATTAATTAGGAGTGATGTAACTACATTTAAATACATATTCATAAAATAGTGTTGATCTGCCCTAAAAACAGAGAGAATAATTGATTCTGTACTATTCAGTTATAACAAAATATAATTATTTTACAAATAAATAAAAATATACTCTTGATGAATCTTAATGCGAGAATTCAGTTAAAGTTATTCATTTGTAATTTGTAACGTGAAAAATTGTTTTATTAAAAAATACAGCTTTCGAAGTAAAATTTTTATAACTGAACTTATACACCAGATACACACTAATAGACACACATACACAGCACATCCACATACATATACACATACAAATGCCCACAAACTTATTTGCTTACACACGCATGAACACACTTAATCAGAAACACGTAAGCACACACTCACACACTACGTACACATATACTCTCACAGATACATACAGATTGTATGTAATATATATTAATTCTTTACTTACCTTTGTTTATCAATTTCTACAGTTTTGTAAATGTTTTCTTCACAAATTTTCACCTATAATTTCTTTATTCAAAAAAACGCGCAAGCTCACGTTCTAGCGCTCCTTTTATCGAGTAACATAAAAGAGAAGTTACGATACGGCTTAAATTGAAGCAAAAACCGAATTTTGTCCAGCACAGTAAGGCGAATTCTCATTGTGCGCCATCTCCTAAAATTTTTTATAACATAAATTTCTATCTAACGAAATCACTAACTACAATTGATCGCGTTGAATAAACTAAGATAAGAAAAATCAAATAATAAAATCTTGTAGTTATTTGCTAGTCCGCAAGAGGACAGTACTAATTCTATATATTTATTTCTATTAGGTTATCGAGAAACTATTGAACCATTTTCTCGTAAGAAAACTTTGGTGTCGTATATTTCAGGTAATTTCACTCGCATTAAGTTATACTTAGCATCGATTCAAAGATGATATTTGAAAGAATTCCCGATGCCGAAATTGCCATCCTGGGTAACTTTAATGTCCACAATATCAACTGGTTTAAATATTCAAATACTACTGCCGAACAAGGTCGTAAAGCTGAATCATTCTCAATCAGTTGTGGCTTAACTCAGCTTATTGACGAACCAACACGGATCCCTGATCGAGAAGGGGAGTTCGCCAGTCTTTTTGATCTGTTTTTAAACCACCAATCCGGAGATTTACACGGTCACCGTAAATCCACCGTTAGGTTCTTCCGACCATCTTGCCCCCCCCCCCCCCAAACTGCTTTCGACATCGAGTATCCTGCCAATCAGTGACAGAGGGGCGCCTAGGCCGCTCAAGATTTGGCACTACAAATCTGCTAAATGGGAAGATCTAATGCAATACTTTCGAACTTTCCCTTGGATGGACGTTTGTTTTCGATCCGATAACCCATCTGACTGCGCCCGGGAGGTCTCCGATGTTATTTTGGCTGGTATGAAAGCTTACATCCCTTTTTCGAAGAAATGCTCCTCCAACGGCAAGCCTTGGTTTGACCGAAAATGTAAAGAAGCTGTTGCTTCTAAACATATTGCCTACCGACAATGGCGTGAAAATCCTAACATCATAAATCCTAACACCTTTGTTCGTGCCAGGAACAGATGCAAAGGAATTATCGACGAAACCAAGGAGGCGCACAATCAACGAATTAGAAACAAACTTCTCGCTTATCCCAACAATTCCAGGTCCTTTTGGGCAGTCGCTAAGGCAGTTAGTCAAAATTTTACCAAATCCACCATACCACCACTCACACGGCCCGATAATTCCATTGCAACCACACCTGTTGAGAGAGAGAACTTGTTGGCTGAACTCTTTGCTTCACATTCTACTGTCGATTTCCAAGGAAAAACACCACCTACTATTCCCATATGGCAGTCAAAGATGCCCGATGTTGTCTTCAGACAGCGCATCATAAAGCGTATTTTAATGAAGCTAGACACCAAAAAGGCTTCTGGTGCTTACGAAATACCTGCCATAGTTCTCAAACACTATGCAAGGGAACTAACACCAGTTTTCTGTAGACTTTTTAACCTATCCTACAGAAAGGGAATATTTCCGTCTTGCTGGAAATGTGCCACGGTTCAGCCGATACCTAAAAAAGGCAAAAAGTCCTTGCCAAATAACTACCGACCAGTCGCACTGCTTTCAATAATATCGAAAATCATGGAAAAGGTTATCAATGAGCATCTTCTAAAATATTTTGAACGATTCAATATTATTAGCGATCACCAATATGGCTTTCGTAAACATAGATCAACAGGAGATCTTCTGACTTATGTAACACATGTTTGGAACAAGGCAATTGAATACTTTGGAGAATCTCGAGCGGTTGCTCTTGACATATCCAAGGCATTCGACCGTGTTTGGCACGATGGGCTGTTGGCTAAGTTACGCTCTTATGGTATGTCTGAAAGGTTCTGTTTGTGGCTCTCATGTTTCCTCAGAGAGCGTTCTTTACGAGTGGCGGTCGACGGATTTCTTTCTAACACCTTCATTATCAATGCCGGTGTGCCCCAGGGCTCCATACTGTCTCCTACTCTCTTTCTCATTTACATTAACGATTCGCTGGAAAAGACCGGGAAGCCAATCCACAGCTTTGCAGATGACGCTTGTCTCTTCATTCACCTTGAACGCTCGGACATCGGCTGCTCAGGCGAATATCTTCAGACAGCAGGAGGTCGTTCAACTTAGCAAAGATCTGGAAGAAATTCTGTCTTGGGGTGACAGTAACCAAGTGCAATTTAACGCTACAAAAACCCAGGCTACACCCCACAACAACTCTTTACAAAGCTCAAATTCGACCAACTATGGAATACTGCTCCCACGTTTGGGGCTCCGCTCTCAAACATACACTGCATTTGTTGGATTCTGTTTAGAAAAGAGCTGTCCGACTGATTGGAGACCCGGAATTGACCGGCGGTCTTGATTCGCTGGAACATCGAAGAATGGTTGGCGACTTGAGTCTGTTCTACAAGTATTTTCATGGAAAGTGTTCGAAGGATGTAGCCCGCTTAATTCCTCCCAAAGCGGGGCATGTTAGAAATACACGTTGCGCTGGTGCTTCACATCCGTATAAGGTTCAGCTTGTTACTCCGCTTACAACGCTTTTCAAACAGTCTTTTATATTGAGAACATCATCCCTTTGGAATAATTTACCCAGCGCTGTGTTTCCCACCGAGTACAATTTACAGCGATTCAAGAACAACATGAATCGCTTTTTCCGCACAAGTGCCGCTCCTGAAGCGCTTTAGGGAGTTCCCTATAGCACGTGTGCTAGACCTATAAAAAAAAATTGAAAGAAGTAGACGTTCAAAAATTGTTGAAATGTATTTATTCCGATATAATTTAGAGAGCTTTGAAGATGAGTGAAATTTTATTTCTCCAAAGACACAAGTTCTGTGCAGGCTTATGAAGAAATTTGAGCTGTTTATAGTCACGATACGTTAAAAAAATCTACTACCAAAAGATGGTTCAGTCGCTTCCGTTTTGAAAATTTTGATGCCAAAAATGGTCGTCGCACCTGTCGATCAATAACAGAAAAAGTTGATAGAATTTTGAAAAGTTCAGGAAGACCGCCATATAAGTCACTACAATATCGCCAAAGAACTAAACATTTATCACCAAACAGTTTCAAACCCTTTGTAGAAAGCTGGCTACAAAAAGAAACTCGATGTTTAGGTGCTACATGATTTAACGCTAAAAAATTTACCCAGCCGAATTTTTATCTGCGCATTTCTAGTGAAACGTAACGAAATCCAGTGATTTCTAAAGCGGGTGATCACGGGCCATAAAAAGTGGTAATGTACGATAGGAATGTGGAAAAAAGATCGTGGTAGGAAAAGGATGAAGTTGCATAGACGATGCCGAAGCCCGGATGGACGTCAAAAAAAGCTGTGTTTGGTAGAATTGAAAGGGAATCGTGCATCGTGAGCTCCTGCAGCTTGGCCAAATGATTGATTCTGTATTTTACTATAAGCAACTGATAAAATTTATTCAAGGACTGAAAAAAATTGGCCGGAAATAGTTAACAGAAAGGGTGTCGTCATCCATCATGAAAACACCAGATCACACACATTTTTGATGACTCGGCAAAAATTAAAAGAGACCTGTGAACACCACGTGGCACAATTTTTTGCACAGAAACTGCAGAAGTTCTACAGTGACGGGATTAGAGTGTTGCCAGAAAAATGGACGAAGGTCATTGCATAAAATGGAACATATGTATTTCGTTTAATAAAAAATATAAAAAACAGTTGCCTGAGTTTTGACTTTAAAAGGCTTAATACTTGTTCGACAATCTTTTATAATATATGGATAATATAAAATAATGTGTGGTAGGTGAATGAAGTTATAGAAATGTTTTCATTATTAAACAATTTTAAAACTTTATTGTATCTTATTTTTTTCCTTTAAAAAATCTACACACTCTAAATCGATAAATTTAGAATATGTACATTTTTATTTTCGAAAATGAATAATTTATCAAGTCTATTTTCTAAAAATTAATCTTGCTTCTCTACGATTTAAAGAGTAGACGTTTCTTAAAAGTATTTGATATGATCTGTATTAAGCTAGCCACCTGAATACCATTATCAGATACTTCCAGTTCTCTCATCTTCCACAATAATGGTTGTAATTTGTTAAATAGTTTTCTCCATTTAAAACCTCTATTGGTACAAAGGGTCCGATTGGCCCTCTCGCTTACGTATAGATTAAGGAGAAGCACACCGTTTTCCTTACAAATTCACGGATTTCCGTCAGACTCCACTTTCGGCTCTCAGATGGAAAACATCTTTTTGGAACATTTAACCGATTGCTACTGGTATAATCCACAGACCTGTATACTTAAAATAAATAATGTCGTTCATACAGTCTTTTGCAGTGACATTAATTATTCATTCAAAATTAATTTCTGCCTCAACGATAGGTAGAAACCATCAGAGTGAATTACAACCCAGTCCAACATTCAGCACGTTCTAATAATATGCATGGATTTACTTTATGGCAACGCCTCAAGCTATTTTGCGGCAGGTTTGGCTACCGTAGAGGTATTGCTAATTATTTTTATTAATTTTAATTAATTATTTAATTTATTAAAACAAATGTCTCGAAAATATTCAGCTGTTACTGATAACACAGCCCCACAAAAAAAAAGTGGGGTATACTTTTGATGCGATATATCAGATCCGTAGTATTTTTGCCCGCTGATCACGAATCTGACGTCAGAATATCGCCATCACATCTCAATTTTTTTCTAACCTCAAAAAATAGGTAAAAAATATTAGTAAAAATTAAGAAAAATATACTCCTAAAAAATTGATTCAAGCTTTTTCATGAATCCAAAGATGTATTAATATGTATTCGGACACGCTGAGCTAATATTCATCGGTTGGATTGAGCCATACAGTTCTGTTTTCTTTCTAACCTCAATAAATCAGACAGACAGATATAGTGCTTCTCGAATGCAAAAACGAATTCAAATTAAAATTCAACCGATTCTTACCAAATTTGGTACACGGGGGTTTTTTTGGTTGCTGATCATGAATCTGAGGTCGGATTTGTAAAATTCAAAATGGCGGATCCAAGATGGCGGACAAAATTTTTGAAAACCAACCGATTCCTACCAAATTTGGTATACAGTTGGGGAATCCTCAAACCTGATACTCTTAAACCCTAAACCCTGAAACCTTAGACTCCCACACCCTGTAACCTCAAAAAATAGACCTCAATAACCCTGTAACTTTATAAATGAGACCCAATAAACTCAAAACCAGGACTTTTAAACCATATACTCTCAAACAGTAGACCCTTAAGCCCTAGAATTGCGAAGGTTAGACCCGCACTTAACTTTCCTTTTTTTGGCTGTATCTTGTTCTTTTTTCCGCGAATGACCTATTCAAAGACTTTCTGCCCAAACGCTTTTGAGGACTTGTTTCTCTTTTTAGCGACCAGCAATAGTCCGCTAGCATATGGTCATCCCATCGTCGTTGATACCGATTTTCTATGATTTTCAGATCTTGGTGAAAACGTTCCCCTTGCTCCTCACTGTAGTCACCAAGATTATCTGGGAAATCATCGATGTGGGAGTCCAGGAAATGTAATTTTAGATTCATTAAGCAACCTAATGTTTGAAAATTTTTTACCATTTTCTCGACTATTTCTTTGTACTTAGGACTTTTATTTTTCCCAAAAAGTTTGTTGCGACTTCTTTAAAACTAAGCCAAGCAGCTTTTTCAACTTTATTCATTTTAGTAACAAATAATGAATCTTGAAACAATTTTCTTATTTGTGGCCCGTCAAATACGCCTGCCTTAATTTTAGCTTCAGAAAATTTCGGAAATTTTTTATGCAAATATTTGAAACATGGGCCGTTTGTATCTAATGCTCTCGTGAATTGCTTCATAAGTCCAAGCTTAATGTGAAGCGGGGGAATAAGAACTTTTCCTGGATCTACCAATGGTGGAAACAATACACTATTTTCACCAGGAGTGAACGATTCTCTTGTTGGCCAAATTTTTTTCTTATAATAACGTTCCCTGTCTCTGCTATTCCACAGACATTTATAACAGGGATAAAGTGTAAACCCTGACTGTTGGCCAAGCAATATTGTTACAATTTTCAGATCTCCACAAATTTTCCAGTTATGATCAGCATATTTTATTTTTATCAAAAGCTGCTTCATTTTTTCATATTGCTCTTCCATAACTGTGGAATGAGCAATCGGAATGGGAGCGTAAACGTTGGTATTATGCAGCAAAACTGCCTTAATGCCCCGTTTAGAAGAATCAATGAACAGTCTCCATTCTTCAGGATCGTATGAGTTATTTTGAAATTCATCCATTCGACCCTTTACATCGGTACAATATGAAAGTGACAATTCCTCGTCCATTGTGAAATATTTTCGAAATTCTTCATCTCTGTTTCTATAATAAGAAATCGTAGCTTCTGGCTTAAGTAAATGTCTTTTCTTTAAAAAGGAAGCAAGATGCTCTGAACCATCTTTGGATAAGCCTAAATCTCTGACTAGATCACTAAGTTGTGACTGTGATACGAGTAATGGTTCTGGTTTACGGTTGTATGGTAGAAATTCTTTATCTGTGTCACTAGTATATGATAGGTTGTCACTAGAACATTCATTAGTAACAGTGTTTGAATCTTTTTCGACAGTCTCAATGTTTTCGGCATGAACTGATAAGGTGAAATCATTTATTTCCATAACATCAGCATCAAGTGGTTCAGGAGGCGGCGAATTAGTTTAGTTGGTCTTGTTACTGTCGAAACATCGTTATAAGTAATAGTGCTTTTATTTTTTCGGTTATGCCTAGATACAACATTCATACAAAAGTAGCATTCATTTTCACTGTATGGTCTATTCCATATTGCTGGTCTGGAATATTTAATCGCCTTCTTATTGATGTATAACATTATTTTGCAAGAACTGCAAATGATGTGGGGAACCCAATCTGTATCCTGGTGCTGTATTTCAATGTTAAAACAATCCTTATATAAGGTTTTAATCTTATCCGTTATCGGTGACCCCATTTTACTCAATACGTGTTGACAGCAAATATAACAAAATGAATCACTGTTTTTATCGCACTTATGAAAAGTCCTTGTACCGTGAGACCGTTTTCTTGTAGCATTATACTCTACATGAGCCAAGTCACCCACACATGAAGAGCTACGGTCGCTGGATGACGACGGCTGCGGGCCCGCTTTCCCACCCTGACCAACCGCCGATACTGGGTTTCCGAGTCCCTGCATCGTAATTCTCTTTCTTCCACCTGCCATGACGGCATCTAAGCCGGGGACTAGTGGAGTAACACCGTTGCCCACCGTCACCACGTGGAGGTGCCCTGGATGCAGGTAGAAGAATAAAAATCGACCGATGAATTTTCTCGGCGTTCAAAATGGCGCGAAAACATCTGCCATCTTGAATTTTGCAAATCCAACCTCAGATTCGTGATCAGCGACCCAAAAAATCCCCTGTACCAAATTTGGTAAGGATCGGCTGAATTTTAATTTGAAATCGTTTTTGCATTCGAGAAGCACTATATCTGTCTGATTTATTGGGGTTAGAAAAAAACAGAACTGTATGGCTCAATCCAACCGATGAATATTAGCTTAGCGTGTCCGAATACATATTAATACATCTTTGGATTCATGAAAAAGCTTTAATCAATTTTTTAGGAGTATATTTTTCTTAATTTTTACTAATTTTTACCTATTTTTTGAGGTTAGAAAAAAATTGAGATGTGATGGCGATATTCTGACGTCAGATTCGTGATCGGCGGGCAAAAACACTACGGATCTGATATATCGCATCAAAAGTATACCCCACTTTTTTTTTTGTGGGGCTGTGATAATTAAAACTTTATTTGCTTTTTCCGCTATTAGGCGAAACTATGAACTTCATTTAACTTTTAATAATATTGTGAAAGCTGGTGAACCAAGAAATCCTTTAATTCATGTAATACTGATGCAATCAACTAGTTTTGATAGAACGTTGAATGACTGATTGCGTTTTCAAGTACATATGCGGATGCTTGGTGCCAATAAAACAGAATCTCTTATATTATGTATTGTTTCCTCACACTTTCGATTTTCCTTTATGTAGAATGAGCGTGTTGGTTTCCTATGCGCAGTGTTCTGTAGTAGAGTTATCACACCGTAACTGATAGAGTGATCTAAAAATCACCAAAATAGAACGCTGCTACTCTATGACACTCAAGATTTTCATAAAGAAGGATTATATTTAACCCACATATTTACCACTATAGTCATGTTCGTCGTCGTATCTTAAATCCTTATATTTCCTAAGTTTTTTTGATGAGTTTCAGTCATTAATTAACATCGTCTTGGTAAGTGACTCATTTATTCCAAATTTGCAGTCTTGTAAACTCTTTGATATCTATTGTTTGCCCTGTATACTGGGAATTAGTTTTACAAGTATATTAGTAAACGGATTAAAAAAGTGCTATTTTAAGGTATACTCATACAGGGGCTTAGTATCTATAAATTTTGACAGGTACCTATTTTTTGATAGCAGGTTTAACTTCTTCATAATAAATAAGACTCTAAAAAAATTCTAACAAAAATGAAGTCAGGCATATATTTTTTTCAATAGCTAACTATTACAACAACTATAATGCCTTTTATTTCAAGAACGTCTGAAAATATTTAGAAACAATTGTAAATTTTTATAAATAGATGAAAAAAAAACCTATCCAAGGGGGTCCTTCTATACAGAGTTTATCCGATTGGCTCTGTACTCTGCCAGTTTTAATATGTGACAAAGTTTATGACGTCATGTTTGATTGCTTCGTAAAAAACTAAGTATAGTTGAAAGCGATTTGTTTTTAAAATAGGAAAGTTGTAAATGCGCATAATAAAAAAAGAACATAACAACTATGATTTTAATTTTATTAATATGGCTCATTATATAAACCATTTATGGAATCAAAGCGTACGTAATGCATTCCTTAATTTATGTCTTACATATTTACATTAATTTATTTGTATTCTAAATTAAAGCCAAGCCACATAGGGGTATTTCGGCGTTTTATGCGGCCATAAATCGATTTCCTAAAGCTTGTCCCAGGTAGAAAAAATTTGCTACTTAATAATGTTGAATAGGCACAGAATAATAGGCAAGCCCTCCCGTTACCCACCTGAAAGCGCGAGCGCCGGAGTCTCAGTCGGAATTTGATCGTCGGTCGTGAGTATCCGTGTGTCTTCTCCGCATTCGTTACGAAAAAGTAATTTTATTTTTTAGAGAGAAAACTGTGATGGATTTGAATATTACAGGTAAGAGCTCATATATATTGATCATTTTTATGTATTTTTTTATAATTAGTAGTGTTTTGAAGGTAAAAAATGTTACTTGAAATTGTTGCACGAGAAACAGTGATTTTAACAGAAAAAAAAGTATTTGCACTAATCAAATATATCAATATTAGTCGTGATTTCCCGTGAAATCGAGGTTTTCATGGTCTTTAAATCAGACGATGAAAACCAAGTGGTATTTTGTATTTATTTATTTTTTTAATTTAAACAGTTTTTATTTTGTTCTAGGATCCGAGAGTACTTCAAGTGCTCGAGTAGTAACATCTAGATTTCTTTTTGACAAAATGTAGGAATACAATATGCCAAATTTTAAAGAAAAATTAATATATTTTGAGAGTTGAGCTAAGAGTAAAGGAAGTGAAACATAAGTTCTCCTATTTGGAGTCACAATTCAAGAAAAAGTGGACAGAAGCGCATAAAAAAGTAGATATTTTTCTTAAAAAAGATGACGATCGGTTACAAGGAACATTTGAAATACCCACGGTAAAAAGCCGTTCTACTGGTCGATCACCAAAGTGATTTGAAGAATCAAGTAAGAGGAACAAACGTAGAAAAACAGAGGAAGTACTCAGTGCTGTAGATAAAGATGTAATAATGCTTTCCAGTATTCCAAAAGGCATAACTAACTCTCCCCAGACAGCCCAAGCATACCAGACAGCATACAAAATGTTAACAGTCACAACTAAATCCAAGAGCCGCCCTCTCAATGTCTGTTGAAGCTGACTAATCAAGGAGAGAGTATAAAATAATAAGGAATAGTAACAAGAAGTATTATCTGAGTTACCCCGTATTACAGCAAGCAAGTAGGACTTGTTAAAAGGCGAAAGAGGCTTATCGGGTAACTGAAACATATACTGAAATTAACTTACAACATTTATTGGACCACACTAAACGTTTGGCCACATGTTTTGAGTATGTACTAAAAGAATTAAATCTAGAAGAGCGTCAATCATTGACACTCATTTCAAGATGGGGATGTGACGGATCGCAACAAGCACAATTTAAGCAAAAATTACAAGAAGAAGATGTAACTGGCATCAACATTTGTCAAAGTTCCTTTGTTCTATTACAATTGATTTATGGGAAAAACAAGAAAGTTATTTGGCAGATTCCAACTCCCTCTTCGCCACGATACTGTCGGCCAGTGAGGATTAGATTTGTTAAAGAAACAGTGTATATTAGAAATTCTGAAATTACTTACATTGAGATGCAATGAACGCTTTCGTAAATAGCGAATTCGTACAAGGAGACATCTCTTTTTCCATGAAACATATAAAGACGCTAACTATGGTCGCTGCAAAAGTGTGCAATGCTGCTGCTTCAACAACGAGATGGTACATTTATGGTGCTAGTTCAAAGCAGTTTAATGACCTCAATGTGGAAAATAACGTCAACAGAGATGCATTACAATTTGGCCTGTTTGTATTGCACGCTAAGATCCGATTATTTGAGAGTATTCTGTCTTTGTCATGCAAGCCTCCTGTGCAAAAGTGGCAGTTAGGATCTGACAGTAACAGAGAAATTGTCAAGCAAAAAAGGCAGAAATATAGGCAAAATTCAGAGAGTACACGGGCTTAATCATAGATGTCCCAAAAACTGGATTTGGTAACACTAATGATGGCAATAAAAGTAGCAGATTTTTTGCCAATGCCGAGGTGTCCACTGAAATTACCGGTGTCGACTTCAATCTTATAAATCGCTTGACAGTGATTTTTGAAGTAATATCGAGTGGTCACAAAAACTTTAAAAGATTTGCAGACTATAGATATGAGGCCGCCAAAATTTATGTGGAGTTGTATTTCTGGTATAACTCCTACGATGCACAAAATATTGATTCATGACGCAGCAGTACTGGAAAAGGCACTTTTGCCTATTCGATTACTGTCCTAAGAAGCAGCGGAGGCCCAAAACAAGCACTTTCGCCTGTACCGACAAAATCTTGCTAGAAAATTCTCAAGAGAAGAATGCAATTTAGTCCTCAACGTATTATTGATCAGCTTAGATCCCTTAAAAAGCAACACAAATGCTTGTTTCTGCTGAACCCAATATCAGCGACGGAAGTTCCGAAGAAGAAGAGACATCCGCTGAGGAATCTGCAGAGGAAGGAGCTGGGGCGCGAACGAAGAGACCTGGGATTCTTCATCGTGAATAATTATTTTTGTAATTTTTGTTCAAGTCAACGTGTTTTTTTCTCAGTATACCGTTTTTTATATATTAAAATGTACTTTTTTTCAAAGTATGCACTCCAAAGCTCTCACTTACATAGTTAGAAATAAAACCCGATTTAAAATACCTAAAAATAAGAAAATAATTTTTGCTGCTTAAAACGTTGAAATACCCCTATGTGCAATGGAAAGGTAACTAAAGAAAAGAGAAAAAAGATCATTCGTAACTTCAATTTTAACTTCATATTTTTTAGTATCTCTCAGATATCTAAAATAAATACTTAAATATTTATTGACTTAACCTAACAGTGTTTCTACTACATATTAGAATTTTATTAGATCTCGCAACATGTAACTGAACCAAATAAAATAAATTTTTATAGATTCATTTAATACCGACATTGTATAGACATTCACACCAACAATTGACTTGATTTTTGACGTGACAAAATGTAAGTTGTTTCAAAACCAAATTCGAAAGGATTTACATTGATCATAACATTAGATTTATAAATTAATTACATAATTATGACTATTATTATCCAATTATGTAATAGGTTTTCTTCTATTTCTTATCATCTTCATCATCGATATGTTCCCATTTTCTTTTGTCAGTTGCAAAAATATCAAAGAATATAGCAGTTGATGTTGTAATACCTGCTGTAATATAGAAGAGTATTCTCCATTGAGCTGGATCACTCTGAAAATAGATTAATTAAATAGTTGACTTAGAAGAAACGATGCGTTAACAAATTTAACTATAACCCTTTCTGTTGTGTTTTCAAAACCGGTATGGCATTTTCTCCATAAGCGACATGGTGATTATTTTGAAATTTTTAGAGAGGACATTCCGCGGTGGCGATGACGTTCTCTAATGCAATCGTCGTATAAGTCGAAGAATGTGGATGGAAATTTTATACAACAAGGAGAGAATTAAAAGCATATTCTTCTTAGAAAAGTGTACTGCTATAAGGAATAATTCGGAAATTTTTTCTAATGCCTTCTATTGCCTTCAATACCATGTTAATGTTGTATCTTAAATCTTAATTCTCGATTTTAAATTTCACGTCAAAACTTAACTACCAAAATAAAAGGAAATCCATGTAGAAAATTCCACGCCACAAAGTCGAAACACAGATGTGTCACTCCATGTAACATTTGTATGGTAATTTGCACGTATGAAACTTATTCAGAATTAACGACTTCAGATGAGATGACAACTCTGAGCGAGTGTGTGGTAGCTTTCAGTGCTACGCCACAATGGCTCACCTGGAAGATCTATTGAAATAAAGAAACGTCAAATTTAACCAACAGTTATTTTTTAACTTATTATTAAATAAATCTAGAATTTTAATATAGCTGAGAAAGTTGAAAGTTTGATGTTACTTTAGATTACGTTTTTCAATCCTAATCTGGACCAACGTATTTAATTCTATAAGCAAAAAATCTATAATCATGTCTTGTACAGAATTATGCTTGATGCAGAACTTGATCCGAAAATGCTCATTCTTTGTACAGAATTTTGCTTTAACAGAACTTGGTCTGAAAATAAATGTTGGATTATCTCTTGCATGCGATTCATTGGCACCCAAAACATTTAGAAAACGTTGGCATTTTTCATCTGAATTCCGGTTAACTGCTTTCTATGTATATATAATTTACTTGAATGCAAGAAAATGCATACCCAAGCTCATAAAGTATTGCAGGTTTCGTAGACTCACGTTTCCAGTAAAACATCATTTTTCGCCCTTGTTTATTTGTTCTATTATTTAAGAACTAAGCGATGTTCAACCATTTTTATGATAATTTTTGATGTTGATATTATCCGAAAATATTTATGAGCTTCCTTAATCAAACTAGGTATATCTTACTTCATCTTTAACAATCCAATCATATGCCATTGGTGCAACCAGTGCGATACATTGTGAAATAGTGCTAGCAAATCCATTAATCACACCAGCAAAAGATGGAGCGATGTCTAGAATAGTCAGACCTGCGCCACCAACGTTGAAAAGTATTGTGCATACATTTGAAACAACACCATTGGCAAACATCAATCCCAATTGTCCAGGACGTATGAGAGTCATCCATAGTAAGACTATAGAATTTCCAGTTATACCTAAAATATTTAGTTATTTTATTTTATTAGATCAACATCGAAATAAGTAAAAAGAGAACAGCTAATTTAAATTGGTTTATTGTGTTTATGAAATCTTTTCAATTTTTTTTATATTCCAAGTCAAAGTTAAATTTTTGCGAAGATGGATGTCAAGTCTGTTATTGTCTCTAAAAATTTTATACCAGCATAGAAGTAATAACCGGCCAAGTGCAAGTCGGACTTACGCAATTAGTGTTCCGTGCGTTGATTGCTTTTAAAATAAAAATTTTTGTTATGGAGGTATAGAATGATCAATGACTTCACAAAAGACACCTCAAATGAATCTTCAACAAAGTTTGTGTCCGATCTTTGTTGAAAACTGATGACCATGAATTTTTTTTTGTATAACAGATAACTTATTAAAGGTAATATGTGAAACGCTTACAAACTTATTGACTACGGTTATCTCTAACTACTCAAGTTTTCAATATATTTTTTCAAATTTCGAATTATTAAGTTGATGTGTTTTTCTGAACACAAAAAATGCTTTAATTCAATTTTATTTCTATATTATATTTCTTTGAAACAAGCTTCTAATGTTTTTTTTTTAAGATTTCGTAAGCCAAAATAAGCTATTTTATTTTTTACTGACGATGTCAATGTTATTCAATAGTTAAATGCGCTAGATATGAGAATTTTGAAGTGTACATGGATGAAATTTTGATCATTTAAGCATTGTTTTCATTTCATGAAATTAAAAAATAGGGGACAATTTCCTAGAGGAAGCAGTAGATTGATTTAAAGGGGATTATGCCCTCTCTAATGAAGACAGGTAGACTTCATCCCTGCTTTAAATACATAAGTGGAGTTTTCTTGACGTACTCAAGTATTTCATGTCTAAACTCAAACAACTTCACGAAATAACGAATTAAAAACTGTATTAACCTATTTACGAACCCTCTTCCTTAACGCGATAATTTTCGTTCAATATACACTCTGTGAAGAATATTCCAGAATTTTTTTTAAATTTTTTGATCAATACTTTTCGAGATAAGGGGCAGGCAGCAATTTTTTTTTTTTAAAATTATACAAAGAAAAGTTTGCTCAAGTATTAAATTATTTATATTTTTGAACTCATGTTTTTTCAAGCTTTCATTTGACTTCCGATTTCTCCTCCCAAAAATTAAATAAAATTTAACTTTCAAAATTGCACGGCTCTGAGGAGGCTATCAGTTCCTATATTAGTGCATAGTTTCAACTTTCTATGTCAAATAGTGTCGGAGAAAATCAGGTGTGACAGACACAGACGCTCAGACACGGAAGTGATCTTATAAGTGTTCCGTATGGAACACTAAAAATACTCAGATTCTTCAGCTGCCTAAAAATTATACATATCTGTCATGTAACGCCATCTATGATATAACACACTTAAGGGCCTTAATCAACAGGGTGCCCTATATGTAAGGAATAATGTTTCCAAAGCATTTATTAATCAGTGTATCAAAAAAATGTTTATATGAAAGTTATAGGGTGTTATACGGCGTACATCTTGACGTTGATAATAAAATGTTTCGAAGAAATTAAGCCATCTTATATTTTGTTAAATAGAAAGCCCTGTATATTATTTTATTTTTGAATCCTAGTAAAAATTCTAGATATTATTTATCCAACATGCCATATGTCTAAATTGAACTGTTTTGGAATCATTAATATTTGAAATTAAGGAGATCAAACTAAAAAAATTGTGCCAAACATTTACTGTTAGGTAACGACTTAACACGTCAAAAAATGATTTATTGGCGAAAACTTTTATTGCTGCATTTTGTGAAACTGCAATTGAGCGTAATATCATAATGATACATTTAACAGGAACTGAAAGAATCACTTTGTTAATGATGGTTGGTTACGGAGACCGTAGGAGAACACAACAGGAGATATGTGAATATTCGAATCGAGAACCTATTACCCAATCCGTAGTTAGGGAAACGATTTTGTCAATCAGGTCATGTTAAGGATCGCTCTAAATCTGGACCTTCAAAAGTTAAAACAAACGATGATAAAAAGTTAGATGTTTTATTGGAAATTACAGAAAATCTCCATACAGGTCAGCTTTGCCTAGACCACAACATAAGTAAAGGTACCTTAAGTCGTATACTGAATGAAGAAAAATTGCATCCATACAAACCTATTCTATTGCAAGAATTATCTGAAGATGACTACGATAGAGGAGTTGAATTTTGCGAATTCATGATGGAACGAATCAATAATGATCCTAACCTAATTTATATATGTTTTTTCTGACGAGGCCACATGTTGTCTTAACGGAAGAGTTAACAAGCATAACTGCCCGTACTGGTCTACTGAAAATCCCCCCATTGATCCCTTTTTTATCGATGGAAATCTTACAGGATAGCGGTATTTACAGTTACTCTAAGAGCAAGTTATTCCAACGTGTACAGGTCTTTTCTCGATGAAAATAATTTGGATACCCCTAACAGGAATCTGTGGTATCGACAGGAGGAAGCACCTACTCACTATGAAATCAATGTTCAGAGAAATTTGGATGCAATTTTTCCTAATCGATGGATAGGCAGAAGAGGTGCTGTAGAATGGCCTGCAAGGAGTCCCGACTTTACGCCACTCGATTTTTTTTATGGGGTCATTTGAAAACTACTGAAGTCGACCTGAAACTGTAGAAGATTTAAAACAAAGAAATCAATATGAAGTAACACAGATCACCCCAGATTCTCTGCAAAACTGTATTCAGGCTGTTTATGACAGATTGGATCATTGCCTCGCTGTTAATGGTAGCCATTTTGAGCAATGGTTACCTAAAAAATAAATCTAGAGTATTCTTTAATAGTTTTTTGTGTTTTTTTAATTTTAAAATTTAAATAACAATAATTCCAAAACAGTTCATTTAGATATATGATATATAAGACAAATAATATCTAGAATTTTTAGTAGGACCAAAAAATAAAATTTGCATTTAAAAAAAATGAAGATGGCGTAATTTCTTTGAACTAATAGTTCAAAACATTTTATTGTCAAACATTTTTTTGATACACTGATTAATAAATGCTATGGAATAATTATTCCATAAATATGGGGCACCCTATATATATATATATATATATATATATATATATATATATATATATATATATATATATATATGTAATAATAATAATAATTAATGTAATCCTAAATACAACTTAAAAATTTATATATCAAGTCGCGCCTCATAGATCAACGAACTTTTGGTTACTTTATTTCAGTTCTACCAGAAAACTATGTACAACAAACAGACAGCAGTAACTGAACCACCAAACAAACAAGAACTCACAGATTATTGGAAAAGTATCTGGTCAGAACCCAAACTACACAATAATAACACCCCCTGGATCAAAGCCGAAGAAGACAAACACAAACATGTGACAGAACAAGAAAATTCCACATTAAATACACAAGAAATTACAGAAGCTATCAAATACACACACAACTGGAAATGTCCTGGAATAGACAATATACAAAACTTCTGGTACAAACAGTTTACCACTACACACGAAGCACTCACACACCAAATCAACAAAGCCATTCTACAACCACACATATTTCCTACTTTCCTTACACAAGGAATAACTTACGTTAAACCCAAAAGCTCAGACACCACAAACCCGTCAAACCCGTCAAACTACCCTGTCTTCCAACCCTATACAAGATCATCACAGCCGCAATTTCCAAGAAAATAGCAGACACCTAACAGACAACAATATTATCACAGAAGAGCAGAAGGGATGCAGGAAAAATAGTCGAGGATGCAAAGAGCAGCTGATTATAGATAGCGTGATTATGGGACAAACCAGAACAGAACACAGAAACCTTCACATCGGTTACATAGACTATAAAAAAGCCTTCGACTCCATACCCCACAGCTGGTTAATCAGAGCCCTAGAAATCTATAAAATCAACCAACACCTCAGGCAATTTCTAGCGCAAATTATGAAAACATAGAAAACCAAAATACGCCTAGAAACACAAACCGAACGCATCCAAACAGACGAGCTGTACATCAGACGGGGTATATTTCAGGAAGACTCGCTCAGCGGTCTATGGTTTTGCCTCTGTCTCAATCCACTCTCAAATATACTAAACAGAACAGAGCATGGCTTCAATATCAGACACCAAAAAGTGAATCAACATAAAATAAACCACCTCCTATATATGGATGACATAAAACTCTACGCTGCTACAAAAACACAAGCTGAAAGAACTCCTTAAAATCACAGAAATATTCACCTTAGATGTCAATATGGAATTTGGTATAAGTAAATGCAAAGTGCTCCACATCAACAAAGGCCAATGGACGTACCGCCATGAGACAGAAACCATCAACAATAAAACACTCACATGTTCGACAAAGAAACATATAAATATTTAGGCTTCCAACAAAGCACCAAACCTAACCACACTCACATCAAAACAGAGCTCAGAACCGAATTCAAAAACAGACTGACGAAACTTTTACAAACAAAACTCAACTCTAAGAATCTCACTAAAACCATCAACACGTTCGCTATACCTATACTTACATATTCATTTGGTATCATCAAATGGTCACAAATAGACATAGAAAATATTCACATCCTTATACGATCTCAATTCACCAAATACAGGAAATTACACCCCAACGCACGCAAAGAACGACTTACCATCGAGAGGAAGGCAGGAGGAAGAGGAATTATAGACATCAGGTCATTACACACAAAACAAATACAAGCACTTAGGAAATTCTTCCATACCAAGCAAACCAGCCTCCACACAGCAACAGTCAAAGCAGACAAAAACTAACCCCACTCGACTTATCCCGGGTAGACCACCCAGCAGATACACACAGTCACACCCAATTACAATAGGAAAAGATGAAAACGTGGTCAGAAAAAACACTCCACGGAAAACACAGATACCACATAGAACAAGACCACGTAAATAAAAAACAGTCATACACCTGGTTACGGGATGGGCAGCTATTCCCGGAAACAGAAGGCTTCTTACTTGCCATCCAGGATAAAGTCATATTAACCAGAAACTACCAAAAGCATGACTCAGCGGCAAAAGTAGTTCACCAAGCACTAGCCACAACATACAAGCTCATAGAAAACACAGATCCCTACTACAAATACACACCAACATCCGTACTTGAAAATAAAGATTACAAACTCTACTGGGACATCAGTATCCATACAGATAAAACAGTCTCCGCCAATAGACCCGATATTACTTTTCAGTGCAAAAAAGAAAAAGTCACCAATCTAATTGACATAGCTGTCCCCAACGACAGAAACAATCCAAACGAAATACACAGAAAAAATTTCCAAATACACAGACCTTGCAACGGAAATAAAAAGGCTGATTTTGAAAACATGTAACATTGTCAGGTCATCCATTAATACACAATGGTAATGCGTTTGTGCTGACTTGGTTTGCGCCCGTCAGCCAAACATGGAACCACATTGACGAAATGTGAGAAAGAAAAACGAGAACAATAATAATAATAATAATAATTAACGTAATCCTAAATACAACTTAAAAATTTATATATCAAGTCGCGCCTCATAGATCAACGAACTTTTGGTTACTATATTTCATTTTCTCGCATAAAGCATGCTTAAACGGGGATTGATCCTTTTAAGGCTTACCTAAATTATGCACCTTGACTGGTAAAGAACATGACGCTATCTGTTTTCGTTGCCTTCAGACCACTATTTAATTGCCAAAATATCAGTAAATGAAATTGTATTTTCTACGTATGCATATTTTTTTGATATTAGTATATAATAAAACTTAACTGTAAATGATGTTATAACGAAATTATTATCGTACCAAAAACAGCCGAAATTAAAAAATTATAGAAGAGATTGCAAAAATGCAAGAGTTATGTTGTACAGCTAATTTAAAAACATAATATATGCGATGTTTTCTGAAAAAACCCTGAAATCAGAACTGCATTGTTTATGAGATCTAGACATTTTCCAAAAATAGACCCTAAAAGGAATGTAATGAATCTAGGTCAAAAAGCGTACATAAGTAAACTACACTATTAATAACACCTATTTGAGGCTTGGTCTGTGTTTGGATTGGTACATATAAATTGGACATCCCAAATTCAATAAAAGCCAGAGTATTCAATCAATATGTACTGTAGGTATTAACATATAGTTAAGTTAAATTATAATAAATAAATTCCAGGTAACCCAAAGAGCAATGGAGAGGAGAATGCTAAATATTAGACTAAAAGATCGCATTCCTAACATAAAGGTACGAAAAAGATCAAAAGTGACAGATGTAATACAACGTATCTATATTAACCTGGAATTGGGCGGGGCATATTACAAGGGTGTATAATAACAGATGTTATTATTCATATATATATATATATATATATATATATATATATATATATATATATATATATATATATATATATTGAATAGAGATGGACGGACGACATATAAAGATTAGCTAGATACAAAAAGCAAAAAACAGAGCTCATTGGGGATAACTTGGGGAGGCTTACATCCGACTATGGATGGAATACGCTAATGATAAGATGATGATATTTTAATACCATTATGAAAATGCGTGTTTATAAAATTTAAAAAATTGCCACAGAATATAAAAAAAGTAACACTAAAATACATGTTCTTGAATTTCATTCAATATCTAATATATAATTCTAATTGATGGTGAATTAAGGAAGTATATTTCTAGATGAAAATTATATTCCATTGATAAAGTCGTTTTAGGATTGTGGCCCTATTAAAAACTATGCAAAGTAAGTCGTTCATTATTGAATATAACCCATTTCGATAGATTAAATGAGATTTTTTTCATGGGCATAATACACGTGCTGTAGAGAAATAACTAAAGTGCTACAGGCGCAACATATATGCGGAAAAAAGCCATTCACATTGGTCTTGAATCGCTGTAAATTTTGTTCGGTGAGAAACATTGCCCTGGTCAAATTATTCCAATGTGATAATGTTCTCCATATAAAAGATTATCTGAAAATGGTTGTACTAAGGATGACAAGATGAACTTCATACGAATGTGATGTATTTGCGCGACGGGTAGTCGTACCGTGCACCGCTCTCAGATGAATTAAGAGGGCTACACCCATTGAACACTTTCCATAAAAATACTCAATAGTTGACCACTTGTTCTTTTAAATTGTTACGTATCTGCTTTAAGTTTGATAATACAAAATCAATGCAAAGCCTTATCATTTTTTTTAATGCAATCATAATAATATAAAATAATAAAGAAAATTTATTAACATATTCGAGCTTACCAACTGTTTGAAAAATTCTTCTAGCATTAACAACCCGAAGGTAATTGTTTCTAACAAGATAATCTGAGAGGGGTGCTATAAAAATTCCAACGACCATTCCAATTATAGGCGGAACTGATAGCAGACTTGTACCCTAAAATACAAGATGTGGTTAAAAACAAAACTTAAAAAAACGAAAAAGGTAAATGAAATTTTCGTTGTTTAATACTTCTATGACGAATGAATTGATATAGACTTAAAATCCAAATAACCCTACTAAACAGTGATTTAAAATCCCCAGAAGACTTCTGGAGAATGATGCATATCATTGAAATGTGAGGTATCACTACGCGTTATTGTTGCCCATCCAGTTAAGTGATTGCTTATTATTTGGTTGTGTAAAATTTTGTTGAAGTTAAAAAAAGTCTTAGAGGAAATATCTTTTTCAAATATTAAAATATCATGCAGAAAATCTTTGCTACTTAAGTTTTCAGCAGACTTACGCTACATGAGCAATTTACCGCGAACGGCGCTCGCAGTGTGGTCGACGTGACGCGAAGCTGCGAGTGAGGCAATCGTTGGGATATACTCGTATGTTCTTCATGCTGCTAAACTTACAATCTTGAAACTTTTTTATTAAAAACAGTATTATTAAAACGTTTTTAATAATTCAGTGCCTAAAATTAAAAAAAAAAGATTTTTGATTTTGATTAAATAGAAAACCCATTTGGAGACGTCTTTAAAATGAGAATAAAAATAATTTGTCTTTTAGCCTGAACTTTTAGCTTCAACCAGTTTTTTTCATAATAGTTGCATACAGACGTAGGGCATAATCCTCTTTTCAAATATTATAAAATCCACTAAAGTAACATATAGCTTATATATATATATATATATATATATATATATATATATATATATATATATATATATATATATATATATATATATATATATATATATATATATATATATACATATATATATATATATATATATATATATATATATATATATATATATATATATATATATATATATATATATATATATATATATATATATATATATATATATATATATATATATACATATATATATATATATATATATATATATATATATATATATATATATATATATATATATATATATATATATATATATATATATATATATATATATATATATATATATATATATATATATATATATATATATATATATATATATATATATATATATATATATATATATATATATATATATATATATATATATATATATATAATATATATATATATATATATATATATATATATATATATATAGTCTGTCAAGTAAGAACGTATCCGCGATAATTTATTTTTCATAGATTCATTCTAGCCATTCAACAATCGCTAGAAGAATCCTTAGTCTACGACACATTTTAGTAAACATTTCAAATGAGTCACTTGTTTGCGCGTCGGTTCGAGGCAATCTTTCTTTATCCAAAGGGGCCTAAAATGACACATTTTGCTGCCGCTAAATATATTAAAAAGTCGGTATCGTTTGTGAAGAATTGGGTAAATCGTTTTAACCAGACAATATATATATATATATATATATATATATATATATATATATATATATATATATATATATAATATATATATAAACCATTTGGCCGCAATGCAAAAAGTATTGGTATATATGGTATATTTGGTTTATATTAAAAAAGTATTTCAAAGCTAGTCTCAATAATTTTTTGTAAATAGCTGAAAAAGTATTATATTTACTTGGCCAACGTCAACTTCCCAGGCTTTGGTTGAATAGATAAGATTAACTGATGACATAACTGTATCAATCCAGTTAGTTCCAATAGCGGCTAACACTGGTGCCCAAAAGTGTAGTGAAGTGAGCAGTTTCAACCAAGGAATGGAAATATGCTAAAAAGAAATACAAAAATAATATAAAATGGAAATGTAAAATTTATAATTACATTATAATTTCTTATAGAAAAAAAACTTGATTAAAAGATAATAGCAATGAGCTCCTTGTATTTTCATATTCCAAATTTCATAATCAAAAAAAATTATCAGCTTTAAAGCTATGATATTATTGCATAGAAAAATTGTAGATTAATCAAACTTTAGAATCCTAACACGAGTAGTAGAACCAACGATAAATTATCAAAATATTGGCGTAAAAATAAAAAGTCATTTTTTTTTGTAAATTTTCCTAATAAAATATCCCGCTAAATTGTGAACAACTATTTTGAAAAGTCAAAAACAGTACTTTCAGAAAGCAGACGTAGTTTACTAATTATACCGAGAATTTCTTTTATCTTAATTTGAAACCTAAGACAAGGTTTTAAATTTCAATGATAAAGTTACCAATCTGAAGCTATTTCTAATCAAAAGAACAAGAAACCTTTTATAATATTTATTTTGTTTATTTGAACTGATTCAGATTGATCAAAGTAGTCTTGTATAAACACCTAACATAGTTGATATGTAAGATTTAAAATATTTGAAGATTTCTGTAAAAAGTAATACTAACCTCAGTCTTACGGGAACTCAAAGAAGTTTCAATGTACTTCTTCTCCTCTGGTGTAATTCTCGGATGAGTTGCAGGACTTTGATGTGCTAAGAAAAACCAAAGAAAACACCAGACCAAACTAAATGTACCAACAATGTAGCAAACTGCTGGGTACCCCCAAGAAGATTCGACTATTTGACCAGCAGACATGTAGGAAACAATAGAAGCTATGTATATAACTAAAAAAAGATTTCCGATAGAAAAACTTGAAAACTGAAAGCAGTATTGAATCAACTCAATAGCCAGTCTATCTCTACATTATGGTTCTTTTTCTAAAAATTGCTGGAAGCAGTAAGCGTATTTTTTGGCTAACAAATGATTTTCAAAAATAAAATTTTTACAACTAAAATTTTCGAATAAATAACTTATCGAAAAACACAAAATTTGGAAAAAAGAGGACATTTTAAACTATTTTTTCACACAGTTGGTTGAATCTGGGCTAATATCATGGACAGTGATTCATGTTAGTTCAAGTAATAATAAATTAATTTTTCCGAACTTGATTTAAGATTAGTTGAACTGACTTGAGCTAAACTATTTTCATGTTTAAATAAATCTACATTACACCACGACTGAATTTGTCCATTCAAAAATTTTGCTTCCTAAAACAGATTCATTCATGCATTTCGTGGAATGATAGCAAGACAAAACTTAGAATGTGTAAAAACGAAGTTAATGTTAAAGACAAAATTACGCATGTAAATTGCACAACAACTGTTAATTCTGTACAAAGCTCAAATTCGACCAACTATGGTATACTGCTCCTATGTTTGAACTCCCACTGCATTTGTTGGATTCTATTCAGACACGAGCTGTTCGCCTAATTGGAGACACCGAACTGACCAGCGGCCATGATGCGTTGGAACGTCGAAGAACGGTTGAAGACTTGAGTCTATTCTAAAAGTATTTTCCTGGAAAATGTTCGATGGACGTAGCCTGCTTAATTTCTTCTAGAGCAGAGCATACCAGAAATACACGTCGCGCTAATACTTCACATCCGTAGGAGGTTCAGCTTACGAGGCTGGTTTGAAAAGTCCGTGCAAAGTGCGAGAGATGGCACCACCGGCGCGTATCGAGGTCATGTTTAGTTAGTAGCATCTCTTGAATCAACGCACATCAAGTTTCAGCCATATTGGTATATTTCTTTGTGTTTGGCATTCGTGTGAATCAAGGAAGTCGAGTGATTTTCAAGAAATGGACGAAAAAGAATTTCGTGTGGTGATTAAACATTACTTTATGAAAGGCAAAACGCCTCAGGAGACTAAAGAGAAGCTGGATAAACATTATGGTGACTCTGCACCTTCGATTAGAACAGTTTATCAGTGGTTTCAAAATTTTCGGACTGGCCATATGCGCATAAGTGACGCTGAACGTTCTGGACGGCCTGTGGAGGTTACGACTCCAGAAATCATTGATCAAATCCATGATATGGTGATGGATGACAGAAGAGTTAAGGTGCGTGAGATTGCTAGTGCTGTGGGCATCTCGACTGAACGGGTACATAATATTTTGCATAAACATTTGGACATGAGAAAGCTATCCGCAAGATGGGTGCCGCGATTGTTCACGCTTGACCAAAAACGGAATCGTGTGAAGTGTTGCAAGGATGGTTTGCAGCTGTTCCAGAAGAATCCGGAGGACTTTAAGCGTCGTTTCGTCACTGTGGATAAAACATGGATACATTACTATACTCCTGAGACCAAACAACAATCTAAACAATGGGTTACCAACTGGGAATCTGCACCAAAAAAGGCGAAGACCGTTCCTTCGGCCGGAAAGGTTATGGCGACTGTCTTTTGGGATTCGCAAGGGATAATCCTCATCGACTATCTGGAAAAGGGTAAAACTATTACAGGTGAATATTATTCATCGTTATTGGACCGTTTGAAAACCGAGCTGCAAGAAAAACGCCCGCAATTGACCCACAAGAAAGTCCTTTTCCATCACGACAACGCACCAGCACACACCTCAGCAGTTGTGGTCGCAAAATTAATGGAAATAGGATTCCAACTCGTTTCACATCCCCCCTATTCTCCAGACTTGGCTCCCTCGGACTACTATTTGTTTCCCAATTTGAAGAAATGGCTGGCGGGACAAAGATTTTATTCAAACGAGGAGGTGATTGCAGAGACTAATGGATATTTTGCAGACTTGGACAAATCCTATTATTCGGAAGGGATCAACAAACTAGAACATCGTTGGACGAAGTGTATAAGCCTAAAAGGAGACTATGTCGAAAAATAAAAAAGGTTTACCCCAAACACATAAGTAGCAACACAAGCAGTCTTTTATATTGAGAATCTCATTCCTTTGGAATAAATGGCCCAGCGTGAAATTGTGTTTCCCATCGAGTACAATTTACAGTAATTCAAGACCAACGTGAATCGCTTTTTCCGCACACGTGTCGCTCCTGTAGGGATTTCCCTGCAGCACGTGTGCTAAACTCATAAAAAAAACATAATACATTTTTCAATTTTGTACACGTCCTTTCGACGATACATTTTTCTGTTTTCTTACAAACTACTAAACTAAGTAGATGATTTGTATTTATTATTTCTGTATAGAAATTTAATTTACTTAATACGAAATTCAGTACAAGTACCAGATCTTGTCAGTTAATAGAAATACTTCGAGTAGGTTATTTGTGGGAATGCAAAGAGGAGGCAGAGGAGGGCGCAAATATTTGCCACCAAAGAGGCAAAAATTTTGCCTCAACCTCTCGTTACCATTCCCACAAATTTTCTCTCACCCTATTACAATTTCCTATCGACATTTTGGGATATAGTTCTTGTGATGAGGTGTCAGCTGACTAAAAAGTTCTTATTATGACAATGAGGAGTCGGCTAATAAAAAGGGGTAGATTTTAGGATGTGATTTTTAGGGGTAGTCTTAATATAGTTTAAAAGGAATTAAAAAGTTATATGAATTCTTAAGGTTTACATTTAAAAGCTGTGATAACCTACTAGTAATTAAAAAATGAAGACCAATGCATGGCATTTAGAGATATATACAACTGAAACCTAATGTTTTTCTTTAAATGTTATTTCCTTGAAAATTAAAATAATAAAAAAATAACACAGTTTTTAAATTCCTTGAAATGGTACCAGAAAATAAAGGAAACATGTTAAAAGGATTGCTGGACTACTCTTGTTATCAAACTGGTTTTTTTATCAAGCAGAAAAGTGAACCCGAATCAAATCACTATAATTACAATAGAAATTATTTTCGGCCGAAACAATCGATTAAACTTGAACTATCCTCCTCATTCGCCGGATCTGGCCTAGACAGTTTATGCAGGGGTGTCGTTCTTTTGAATCTTCTTTTAGTAACTCTCGAGTATTTTTAACATGCTGGTAGCACTTACAAATTTTTCTATCTAACGTTCATTGAACATAAACTAGTATCTACATGCCAAGGTAGGTCAAGTTATGGGAAGTCGTGGAGGGGTGAAACAAAACTCTGACTTTCACCTGCATATAGACATTGCCATTTTTCCTTTTTTTTGGCTGCAATCCCGAAATATATTGTGTTTTATTCCATTCATTTTTAAGAACTTACCTCCAATATTAATCATTCCGGCTGTAGATCTTTCTTCTGCTGGTATCCAAAGTCCATTAACACCAGCCGCTACGGGACCTATTATTCCAATAGCACCACCTTCAATAACCCGACAAACGATAACTCCAGTAGAACCCCACATTTTTGCAAAGACTGGAATAAGCATAAAAAATACTGCGTTAATTACAACTGATCCCATGATAAACCATTTGTGTCCATATTGTTTTCCTAACTGACCAGCTACGAGTTGAATTGGTATACCGAGCCAGATCACTGACGATATCACAACACCTTTGTTATCCCAGTCGTATGTCTAAAAAAGAAATATAGAACAACTTTTATAGATGTAGCTGTATATAATTTAACGAAAAAAACCATATTCCCCGCTTAGAGTTCTTTAAGGAGTACTTTCATGCAAAAATTATGTCCTAGAGAACACATCCTAACTGTTACAAGAAAAAAATTACTACTAACAATACTGTATGAACTACATTTTTAATATCAAAAAATGTGGATAAAGCATCCATGTGGAAATTACAGTCTGTCAAGTAAGAACGTGACCGCTCGTATTCTTGACAGAATGTGTTGCAAGAACATTTTTGGCCATCATTATATTCTTTAATGTGCTAACAACGGCGCAATTACCTTAGTAAGCTGTCCAATCGCCTCCTGCATCAATAGTCGCCTTACATCCTCGATGTGATGATGATGTCGACGAAATTTCCAGCATACTATTCAAATTTTTCGAATCTCGCCAGATAACTGAGTCAAAGTCCTCAGAATCTTTCCTCTGAGCTTTCTCTTTACAAGTGACCAAACGTTTTTAATAGGGTTGGCGTCCGGCGATTGTGAGGGTTACTCTAGTATCTTATCGTGGGATTTTCGCCCAGCAAAGGTTTCTGCAACGTGCTTCAAAATTTGACATCATGAGCACGAACAAGTTGTCGAATGGTCTCACGGGACATATTCAAATTTGATTATCTTAATTTTGGCCTACCCAGCCACGTTTTGGCAGGTCGTTGGCATTTTCGTTTCGTTAAAATGATTTACACCTTTCTTCACAAACAAGATCAATTTTTAATATATCTAGAGGCCGTGGAATGTTTCATTTTAGGCTCCTTTGGATGCTAACAAAGAAAGACTGCCCGAATTGACGCGCAAACAAGTCACTTATTTTGGATTTGACGTGGTTTCGACGAAAGTTCGGAATTAACTGATACTTTTACTAAAATTCATCGCAGACAATCGTGCCCTCTGCCGATTTTTTGTTGAATCGCATCTACCAAAAATGAGTTATCGCGGACCCGTTCTTAATTGACAGACTGTACCAAGAAAACGCGATAAAAAAATTTGCTCCAAACTCTTTTAGTGTTCTAATTTCGAAAAGTAAAGATACCGCAATATGCCCTGTGTAACTTTTTGTTTGTACAGTTTGCCTTATAATCTACTCGTATATTACTTACACGACACGACACCTCTACCATTTTTAGTGTTCCATACGGAACACTTATATTACTTTGGTGTCTGTCCGTCTGTCACATCCAATTTTCTCCGAAACTTCTTGACATCGAAAGTTGAAGTTTGATTACAATATAGAAGTTGATGGCCCCATCAGAGCCGTACAGTTTTGAAAGTTAAATTTTGACTTAAGAGAGTTAGTTTGGGGGGGGGGGGGAAATCGGAAGTAAAAAATTTACCGGGTCATTGTGTGGGGTACCAAATGAAAGCTCGTAAACAAACCAGTTCAAAAATATATATAATGAAATACTTGCGCACACTTTTCTTTGTATTTTTTTTTTTTAAAAATTATCAAAAATTGCTGTCCTCCCCCTTATCTCGAAAAGTACTGATCGAAAAAATTTGGAATATTCTCCGCAAGATGTAGAATGAACGAAAATTATCACCAATGCATTACCTTTGATAATTTTCCAGGTATATTAAAGAAAAACTAAATTTCAATGTTATCAGTTTTCAACAAATATCGGAAACAAACTTTGTTGAAAGTTCATTTGGGGTGTGTTTTATGAAGTCACTTATCATTTTATACTTTTATAATAAAAACTTTTTTTGGGTGCAGAACTAATTCGCCTCCTCGTGGTACACCTTGGATAGTAAATAGGTGAACTAAATTACCTAGAACATGCTGGCGACCTGACAATTTTTAGAATTTCCTGGTCACTGAAACATCGCAGTGGCTGGTCAAGATATTAATACAAATGGACCTTCTAAGGACCAACTGACTAGAAGACTGGTACCCTGTTTAAAAGTTTGTCAATTATATTGTAATGTTTCCTGCTATACGTTAAATAAATAAATAACACAAATTTTTATTTTCAAGACAATCACGGTACGGGACACTAATTGCGCAAGTCCAGCTTCCACTTGACCGGTTTTTATTTATTAATGTCAACTTATCAGGTGATACTTGAAGATTAAATCTTTCTTTTTTTGCTAATTTACTACATCAGTATTTAAGAATTCTGTATCGTTATTTATTGACCACTTTAAACTTTTTGGTGATACAAGATCTCTTTAATTGAGTTTGCTGACCTGAATATTCGATAAAATATATATCTAAACTATAATTACATCACAAAGTTTGCAGTTGTTTTGGTTCCAGTTAAGTCTTGAATTATAACATGAAATTCTAAAAATTCTCCTCCGCCTCCTCGGGTGCGATATGATTATATAAGTAGACTTGTTTTTTCTTGTATTTCTTTTAGGTCAACGTAACTTATCGATATGTTGTTATTGTAAATTACATTAAAAAGTAAGTAAAAATTAATGTTTTTTATTTTTTAAAATAAAATATATACTAATGTAGTCATATTTAAAAAATGTTAATATATAATATATATAAAACCTACCGGGATATCAGCATTGGAAGAGACATTACCTGATGTCATGGCTATTATAAGTACAGAAAAAACAGTTTTTGTAACAGCTGTTGTACTTATTCCAATTGCCAACACGATGATCATAATATGTCTTGTACCAAAACATGGACCTGAAATGTTGATATTTACATTATAAAGAACACAATGAATTTGATATTTTAATAATAAATAACCGGTCAAGTTACACATCTAGTTTCACTAAAAATATCATTTAAATGCAGACGATATCCAACTTTATTTTTCACTTTTACCATGTAAAGCCATATCAGTAAATGAAAAAATGAATTTTAACTTGAAAACTCAATGAGGACAATCACAACCTAAAAGATAATCCTAACATAATAATAGCTTTTCTATATTATAATATTAATTTTAGAAAAGGTGTTGTTAATTAGTAATTTAAATATTCAACGTTAAAATTCCAAGTAAGGATTATGCTCAAAACCTAGGGCTTGTAATAGAGGCAGCATATACTACCATAAAAAAATGTATTCCTTACGTCACTGTTTGAACCTTAACATAAAATAATGCTCTGCGATTCTTTGTTTGTTGTGATAGTAATTATTTATCCTATTTGGGTAGTTTGAATGTCCGAAGGACTCAAAAATTGCAAAACACCTACCTGCGTTTCATTTTAGTATTCATGGTAAATAATGAGTTTCACGTGGCTCTCTTTCTATTTAAAGAGAGGTACCAAATGGATTATATTTTTTTTTGTTAAGAAATTAAGTATAAGTGTCTTCCTGCATCTCATTCACTTATTAACCTTAGGAAAGATGATCATAATTTAAATCCTTTTACATGTCTCTATGCATAATGGGGCTTTACTTCTTATATTGTTTAACGTACGAATAGGACTACTATATCCATGAATTGTTTATAAGAAAATTAAACTCAACAAACCTCAAGTTAAAACCTAAAGGTTATTTAAAAATAATGATCTATTTTAAAAATATTTTACATACCAGTATAATCAAATCAATTACATAGCCTCCTCTTTTCTCCTTTTTTGTCTGGAGATAGTTGTAATCAACTTCAAAAAAAGAATGTTCTCAATTTTATCTGGTATGTAATGTAGTTCAAATGTCAGAATATTTATGTATTACAGTCTATATATGCTTCAAAACGGACATAACAAATTTAATTATATATATATATATATATATATATATATATATATATATATATATATATATATATATATATATATATATATATATATATATACACATATATATATATATATATATATATATATATATATATATATATATATATATATATATATATATATATATATACGAGGCTGGTTTGAAAAGTCCGTGCAAAAATAAAAACTACTTATGTGTTTGGGGTAAACCTTTTTTATTTTTCGACATAGTCTCCCTTTAGGCTTATACACTTCGTCCAACGATGTTCTAGCTTGTTGATCCCTTCCGAATAATAGGATTTGTCTAAGTCTGCAAAATATCCATTAGTGTCTGCAATCAGCTCCTCGTTTGAATAAAATCTTTGTCCCGCCAGCCATTTCTTCAAATTAGGGAACAAATAGTAGTCCGAGGGAGCCAAGTCTGGAGAATAGGGGGGATGTGAAACGAGTTGGAATCCTATTTCCATTAATTTTGCGACCACAACTGCTGAGGTGTGTGCTGGTGCGTTGTCGTGATGGAAAAGGACTTTCTTGTGGGCCAATCGCGGGCGTTTTTCTTGCAGCTCGGTTTTCAAACGGTCCAATAACGATGAATAATATTCACCTGTAATAGTTTTACCCTTTTCCAGATAGTCGATGAAGATTATCCCTTGCGAATCCCAAAAGACAGTCGCCATAACCTTTCCGGCCGAAGGAACGGTCTTCGCCTTTTTTGGTGCAGATTCCCCCTTGGTAACCCATTGTTTAGATTGTTGTTTGGTCTCAGGAGTATAGTAATATATCCATGTTTCATCCACAGTGACGAAACGACGCTTAAAGTCCTCCGGATTCTTCTGGAACAGCTGCAAACCATCCTTGCAACACTTCACACGATTCCGTTTTTGGTCAAGCGTGAGCAATCGCGGCACCCATCTTGCGGATAGCTTTCTCATGTCCAAATGTTTATGCAAAATATTATGTACCCGTTCAGTCGAGATGCCCACAGCACTAGCAATCTCACGCACCTTAACTCTTCTGTCATCCATCACCATATCTTGGATTTTATCAATGATTTCTGGAGTCGTAACCTCCACAGGTCGTCCAGAACGTTCAGCGTCACTTGTGCCCATATGGCCAGTCCGAAAATTTTGAAACCACTTATAAACTGTTCTAATCGAAGGTGCAGAGTCACCATAACGTTTATCAAGCTTCTCTTTAGTCTCCTGAGGCGTTTTGGTATGATAAATATCTTTGAGAACATGGATGTAAAGTGAACGTAAAGTCACACTTTTTAGATCCCTATATTGATTATTTCCCTGAAGTTTTAGGACATTATAGTGAGGGACAAGGTAAGCGGTTCCACCAGGAAATTCGGGAAATAGAAAGCCGTTATCAGGGCAGGTGGGATGAAAACATGATGGCGGACTTTTGTAGGACACTTAAAAGGGAGATGCCGTAACGAAGAAAGAAACGTAAAAGGATGCCTTTACATAGATCATTTGAAAGTAAATCAGTCCATTACAACAGGAGGAAATAATTTTAGGACAACAGAGCAAGGAACAGAGGGAGATTTTCAACAAGGATTTAAAAAAAATAGAACGCCAAAAAAAAAAAAAAAACGCTAAAAAAACCAAAAAATGTCCTCTTACGTTATAGTTCAGTAACATATTGTAATAACGCCATCTTTTGGACCCATTTAAAGCAAAAAATTTCCATAAAACACAGTTTTTGGGCTTGCGTGCGTGCGTGTGTACGTACGTGCGTGCGTGCGTGTGTGTGCGTGTGTGTGTGTGGGGGTGTGCGTGTGGGGGGTGTGCGTGTGGGGGGTGTGAGTGTGGGGGGTGTGCGTGTGTGCGCGGAGGTGTGTCTTTGCGGGTGCGTGTGGTATTATAAAATAGTTTAATAATCTGAACTAAGTAAGGATTCAAGTCAACTGTGGACATCTAATACTTATTTTTGCTAAACATGAATAATAGCCAAAATTTTATCAATAACTGTAATCGCCGCCACTGGCACGCTGAGATGAACATTGGAATCCCTTAAAGTAAGAGAAGGAGTTGTAAAAGCGAAGTAAATAGAGATGACAGAAATGTACACATTTCACCAGTTTTCTGTAGACTTTTCAACCTATCCTACAGAAAGGGAATATTTCCTTCCTGCTGGAAATGTGCGACAGTTCAGCCGATACCTAAAAAGGGCAAGAGGACCTTGCCAAATAACTACCGACTAGTCGCACTGCTTTCAATAATATCGAAAGTCATGGAAAGGAATCAGCATATAACAATATCTTGAAGGATTCAATATTATTAGCGCTACATGGCTTTCGTAAATAAAGGTCAACAGGAGATCTTCTGACTTACGTAAAAACACAATCGAACACTTTGGAGAATCTCGAGCGCTTGCTCTTGACATATCCAAGGCATTCGATCGTGTTTGGCACGATGGACTGTTGGCTAAGCTACGCTCTTATGGTATATCTGAAAAGTTCTGTTTGTGGCTCTCAGGTTTCCTTAGAGAGAGTTCTTTACGAGTGGCGACGGATTTTCTTCTAACACCTTCACTATCAACGTCGCTGTACCCGAAAGCTACTACTCTCTTTCTCATTTATAATAACGATCTGCTGGAAAAGACCGGTAATCCAATCTACAGTTTTGCAGACGACAGTACGCTTATCTCTTCATTAACTTTGAACGCTCGGACATCGGCTGCTCAGGCGCATATGCGCAGACAGCAGGAGGTCGTTCAACTTAACAAAGACCTGAAAGAAATTCTATCTTGAGGTAACAGTAACCAAGTGAAGTTTAACGCTACAAAAACCCAGGCGGCAGTGTTTTCTAAAAAAGTTAACGTTGCTGAACCCGACATAGTCATGTCGAGGCACTCCATTCCCCTAGCATCGTCACACAATTTGTTTTTTAGGAGCAAATATCTCCTGGCATGAACTTGTTGCAGGCATAGCAAGGAGAGCTTCTCAAAAGTTGTGAATATTATTTCGAACCAGAAGGCTTTGCACTCCAAAACAACTGCTAATTCTTTTTACAAAGCTCAAATTCGACCAACTATGGAATACTGCTCCCATGTTTGGGGCTCTGCTCCCAAACACATACTGCATTTGTTGGATTCTGTTCAGAGAAGTGCTGTTCGTCTGACTGGAGACCCGGAACTGACCGGCGACCTCGATTTACTGGAACATCGAAGAACGGTTGGTGACTTGAGTCTGTTGTACAAGTATTTTCATGGAAAGTGTTTGAAGGATAATTCATCCAACAGCTGTGCATGTTAAAAATACACGTTGCGCTAATACTTCACATTCGTATCAGTTTTATTACTCCTCGTACAAAGCTTTTCAAGCAGTCTTTTATATGGAGAACTTCATACCTTTGGAATAATTTGTCCAGGGCTGTGTTTCTCACCGAGTACAATTTACAGCGATTCAAGAACAACATAAATCGCTTTTTCTGCACACATGCCGCTCCTGGAGTGCTTTAGGACTTCCCTGTAGCACGTGTGCTAGACTCATAAAAAAAACATGATTTCAAAGCATAATTTCTTGATTCTTATTAAATTCATCTTTAATAACACATATTTTAGTTTCAACCAAAAATTTTTCAACCAAATTTTTGGGACTCCAATCAGTCCAGTTTTAGCCAAGGTGGTGTTGGACCATCTTTTGGAAACGGTGGTTCCTCAATTACCATTAAACCTACCTTTTTTGTACAAGTATGTTGATGATCTGATTTGCGCTGTACCCAAGGATAATACAGAAATCATTTTAAACTATTTTCATGCATTCAACACTCATATACAATTCACTCTCGAAAGAGAACAGGACCTCAGTGTTCCTTTTTTGGGCCCTAAAGTAATAAGAACGAGTGACAACAGTATTATACTTGACTGATATAAAAAACCCACAGCGTCAGGCAGATTCATTAATTATTTCTCTAAACACCCAAAAAATCAAAAATTTAACACCGTAATAGCAATGAAATACAGGATTATACTCATTAGTGATGATAGGTTTCGAAAAAGAAACCTAGACGAGCTGTATAACATTTTTGTCAACAATGCCTATCTTAAACACATTTTACGAAAATAAATTTATAATTTGGATAGTGTTGACGCCCCTCCTGATGAGACGCCTGCGCAGCATAAGATATACAAGGAGCTACAATTTATAAAGCCAATCACAAATTCAATTGTCGCCTTATTCAGAGATTTTCCAAATATAAAAATTGCGAAATATAACAGCTTACGAGGTTCTGAACTGTTTTCCAAATATAAGGATAAAAACACTATTTTATATAATAACTCTGTAGTTTATAAGTTGTCTTGTGTGCAATGTGAGGCGTGTTATATTGGACAGACATCTCAGTGGTTGAAACAGAGACTCAGACAGCACAGGAGTGACTGCCGATTGGGAAAGAATTCGTCTGCTGTAGACCGATTCCCGATAATCATATATATATATATATATATATATATATATATATATATATATATATATATATATATATATATATATATATATATATATATATATATATATATATATATATATATATATATATATATATATATATATATATATATATATATATATATATATATATATATATATATATATATATATATATATATATATATATATATATATATATATATATATATATATATATATATATATATATATATATATATATATATATATATATATATATATATATATATATATATATATATATATATATATATATATATATATATATATATATATATATATATATATATATATATATATATATATATATATATATATATATATATATATATATATATATATATATATATATATATAAAATTGGCTATCATCCCGAACTCTTGGAAACATATTCTATCCCAGTACCAAGTCCAACTAAGAGAAACAATAATTCAACCATATGTCACTTTACCAACACAAACATTACAAAGAACCACAGGACCGACAACGCGCAGCCAAAGCCGAGCCTCTATTGGCCAGATCCGTCCGACCAATAGAATCAGCCCCGAGCACATAAAACCGGCGCATTCAGAGCCAGTCTCGACATTCAACGCCAAGACACCGACCAGTGATCAACGCTTTGAAAAAGATGGATGAGATTCCATCGAAACGTCAGCGAAACTGTCCATCAAGGGACCTCAAGCCAACACGGGATACCCGAAAAACCACTACTACATTTCACACCCGTGAGAACATTCGTCAAAACATATACATATATATATATATATATATATATATATATATATATATATATATATATATATATATATATATATATACATACTCGTATATATATATATATATATATATATATATATATATATATATATATATATATATATATATTATATATTTATTATTTATTTATATATAGCGACTGGCAGAAAGTGTGCGACATATAAAAAATTTTTTATTACTAAATTTAGAAATAAGTGAAGTTATAGATGATTTCTGCATCACTTAAAACTCAAAAAATGATTTTAAAGTGCTAATTGTCCATTTGCCGTTTTGCCGCAAATTAGAATTTTCTAAAGTTGGAAGTCTAAAAGTTAAAATGTCGAAAACATTTATTAGGAAATAGTATTTAGAATTATATTTTTTGGCAGTGTCTAAAATTTGTTTTGTCAGTTTTTGACCAACAAAAATATGGTCGCAAGGAGATTTATATATATATATATATATATATATATATATATATATATATATATATATATATATATATATATATATATATATATATATATATATATATATATATATATATAATTATAAAGCAAAGCAAGAAATTTATGTGCAACTAGCATGTATCTGCAGCTTTACTCGCGACAATTACACGATTTGTTTTATTAAGGCAATGAAGGACACAAAAATGTCTCGGAATTCCCGTTACCTACTACATTTTTTCTGGATGCCGTCACTATGTACATATTTGCAATTAGACTTTTCCAAGCAATCTTTTACGATTTAGTCGAATTCGTTTCGTATTGGCCTCGAGAGTTACACTGTATCTTATTTTTTCAGCTATTTCTATCGTTACTCAACCAATTTCAGTTAAAGTTAGTAAAAGAAAACATCACATTAATATAGACTCGCAGGTTAATAGAAATTGTAAATTACAGTTTTGTGATCCCTGAAAGTAACTAAATAAGTGAAGAATAAAAAAACATTAAACTGATAAAAATTCCATCTTTTCTATAAATTTTTATCGCAGTAGGTTTCAATAGCATAATGTACGAGTATAGTAGGTATCAATGAACTAAAAAGCAAAGTGCGAGCGACGTTCTCAGTTAGTTTTTAAAGTTATATACATAGCTACCATTTTTATTTCCCTGGCCAAGAAAATTAATAAAGCTACTTCGACCAACTGGCTGCCTTCAAAACAGATATTATAAGAGACGGAAAGTCTCTTCCTAGTTGTACGAGATTTGTTACTTCGAGCCAAAAATTATCTGAAATAGATTATTAGAGTAGTTATTGAATGTAGAATACCAGAAACCGTATCGTAAGTAATGGGGCATCACCCGGCATTGGCCGCGTCAGAGCAAAACCAAGAGTTAGCTAAAAAAACCGAAAGTTGTTAAGAGCAAAGAAAATGCAGTATTACAAACAGTGTTTCAGAACCAATTGCTTACAATAGTTACAAGTTACACTGGGATTAATCTATGTTGACAAATCTGCCACGTAAAATAGGCTAGACATTTTCGAGGTAGTTAAATTTCCAAAGCGTCACAAATCAACTTAAGTCTTTTATCTCTTTAATAATATATAACAAAGATTATTTTTATTCATGTATGTAATAGAACAATGTCTCAAAATTTCATATTAAAAGTAACCGAAAATCTAATGTCAACTTGAATTTATCAACTTTGGAATTAAATACAATTAAATGAAATTCCAAATATTCACTAAAGCAGATACTTACTTTTTCAATTATAAATTTTTTTTGGCTCTTTGAAAACTTGAAAATTCTTATTAAAAACGTAAAAAAATACCTTTATTTCCAGTGTAATGAATTCCATTCATTAAATTAAGATCGCCTGCTTCTGATTGATTTTCCGCCATTTTACAATTTTCAAAAATAATAATTACAATTCAACATTTAAATTTAACCAAGAAAAATGACGTTTCTTATATCGATCATTATAACTAAGGAGCTGAAACTGTGAGAAAAAAATAATAATTTCCATGTTTTATACTACACTTTTTTTTTGTTTATTATAATTATACATAATTTTTGATAATAAAATAACAAGAGTGGGTTGTAAATGCACAGGTACGTCTTAAGTGCCTATTGTCTTTCATTAGTACCTACGTATGGGGTTGTTGACCCGCTGATTATCTCAAAAACGGTAAGTATAAGCATAAGAGTTCAATGTGGTAAAAATATCAGGCTACAATTTTGGGACATATAGAAAGAGTATTTTTTCTTAAGAAATATTTATGCTTTTTTAAATTCCCTAAAACACTATGCTATAAACTCAGTGACTTGTAAATAATTAAAATTTATCCTTCAGAATCTATAAATTCCTTCAGAACATTCGTTTTTTTTTATAGATGGTGCTCATCTAATTTTAATCAAGGTTTTCACATTAAAATAGTTACATAATTTTAGCCCTTTCGTATTTTAATAAGTGATTTGTAACTGGGATAATTAATTTTGTTTATGATAGATAAAAAAAGAGGTTTTATTTGTAAAAATATCCATTAAAGTAAGGGAACTTTAAAATTGAGTTTGTCAAATCTGAGAATATGGACAAGCAACTTTTTTTCTCGATAATTTTTTAATTATTCTGTTTAATTATAATTTAGTAGGTGTGTATTGATTCGGTAGTAGTACTGATTAATATTACACAACATACGAACATGAGCAATTCTCTTATTTTTTATTGTCGTTTCTTTTATTTTATTTCTTAATAAATTATACAATTTGTCGAATGTATATGCTTGTATTGACTTAATATTTAGTCAAACTGATCCAGCATTTTCCTTTAATGTTATAAAATTTAACAGTTTTAGGAGAAGTCATAAGAACACCAATAGAATATAACTACACTGACAAAAGTAGGTTGTAGTTGTTGCAAAAATGCAATAAAGCCTGTGACAGTTCCGCTTTGTATAAAAAGAGGTACTGTGAAATATAAATTTATGTTTTGGCACTCGTTCCACGCTAACAGATAATATAATATCCTTGCTAATATATCTATATGAGCTTGAAAAGGGCTATCCTTATTCTGACGGGGACATGACCTTAGGCGCATCATGGAGTAGAAAATGTAGGCAGTTTTAAGAGATTTTCGCTATTGATAAAACAATTTTAGGTTACTAAGCATATTTTAATTTCTAAAGTTCACGTTTATTGAAAAGTTCTACTTCTGACAGGGGATTTATATAGGTGTTCATATATGATACCACGAAATATTATATTGTAATTACGCAAAATCTCATATGTAGTAGGCCTGATTTTTTAACAAAATCCACAGTTGGCTTAATGCTTATATATATATATATATATATATATATATATATATATATATATATATATATATATATATATATATATATATATATATATATATATATATATATATATATATATATATATATATATATATATATATATATTTGTAAAAGATTTAATGCAGTTTTATCGAAGGCATGAAAAGAAAATTAATTAGGTCAGTAATTTTCTTTTAACAGTAAAAGTTATAAAGTAAATAATGCTATAATTTTTTTTTTACTTTTTCTATATCTATGTGCGGTGTTGCTACTACTTATTTATTTTAATAGCAAGTTAAATGAAACTTGTTAAAATACAAATTTAGAACATATTGAGATGTTACCTGTAAACAATAATTCTTTTTCCCCTATTAACTAGCACTTTATTAGATTAGACTTTCAGTTTTATTGACAAAACTAGTAAAAAAATTCAGCGAATTTTTAGGACAGTTTCGATGTGTGACCATGTGTTGATGTAGATATGCGAAAACTTGCCAATAATAAAGTAACTGTTTGCTCAAAATCATGGCGCGCTGGAGGTCAGGCAGTTTAGTACACTATTTTATGCTTAATCACACCGTATTGAAATTTTAAATGGATAACTTGTTTGGAGGAAAAGAACTTTATAAAGACATACAAAGGGTACTAGGAAAGTTTTGCAATACAGCTGTGTTTAATTAATTTTTTCAAAGTAATTTCCTCTACATTCAATACAACCTCTTCATCCTCCGAAACCAATCTTTAAAACCAGTTCTGCCAAGTTTCACTAGGGAGTAAAGCAGACTCGTTGTCCCAAGCACGCAGAAGGTCTTCATCACTGGAAAACCGCCTCCCTTTTAGTTTCATTTTCACATGCGGGAACAGTGCAAAGTCGCAGGGAGCAAGGTCTGGACTGTGGGGAGTGTGCTCGAGAAGTTTCAGTCCTCTCGTGGTCAAATATTCGTTGCAAGCTTTGGCGCGGTGAGCTGGAGCATTATCGTGATGGAGGAACCAGGTGTCCATTCTTGACTTTGGCCGCAGGTTCTTCATAGATCCAATGACTTTAGGCAGGCACTGTTCAGTATACCACTTAGCTGTGACTGTCTTCTGTGTGTCCAAAACGACACGTTCCACAATTCCACTCGATTTGAAAAATACAGCTATCATTTTCTTCTTTACAGATCGGGATTTTCTGACAACTACGGGTGTGTCCTCATCATCAAAGACCCAAACTTTGTTTTGAGCCTTGGTCGGCACATCGTAATAGTACAGCCAAGTCTCGTCACCTGTCACGATGTTGTTCATATACCGAGATTACCCCTTATCAAACTTTTTTAGCATCTCCCGGCACCAAGTCACACGTCATGTCATCTGCTCGTCAATCAGTCGATGCGGCACCCAGAGAGAGCAAAGTTTCTTCACGTGCAAATGATCATGCAGAATCGAACGAATTACTGGTGCATTTAGGTTTAAAGTACCCTCTATCTGTTGGTAGGTCACTCGCCTGTCCTCGTCAAGCATTTTCCTCACAGCAGTAACGTTTTCCTCCGTAACTGACGTTCGTAGCCTTCCCGGCCTCTCAGCATCCTCCAGAGTGAAATTTCCCCTTTGGAATTCTATATACCACCTGAATATCGTTATACGATGTGGACAAACATCACCTAGTGCAAAAGTCATTTCTTCTAAGCACTGGTCTATGTTTAAACCACGCACGAAATTATAACGCAAAACTGCCCTTATCTCATTTCGTGACCACGATGCCATCGCAAGCACTTTACACTCTCACTGCTAATGAATAACTGAGCCCATCGACTTGGCGCGGCGGCTACTATGCACGTATGAATATGTCTCAACATACAGCAACAAGCAGCTTCCTGCAAATCATTGTTGCGTCATATTCTAAAACTTTCCTAGTACCCTTTGTTCCTGATCTCTTTTTGAGTACCAAACTTTTATGATTAAAGGAAACGTATTTTTAACATATTAAATTTGTTGAAAAATTACAAGCTTATATTTTTAAAATTAAACCTAAATTATCGAAAATTTAGTGACAGTGATTAGACTTTATTAAATTGTCTAAATACGCAACTGTTTTAGTAAATATAATTTTATTTTATTACTGTTATTTTATTAGTCCTAATTACACTTCAAATTTGATAATTTTAAAAACAGTAATTACATGAGTATATCTTGAGTGCCTATTGTCTTTAATTAATACGCAAGGGGTTGCTGACATTTCAACTTATTCATAAACCGTAAGTATGAGAGATAACAGTGGGGTTGTACAAAGTAAAATTATCAGTCATTCCGCCCCATTAGAAAGTTTAAAAACCAGAAAGCAGAAAATATTTTACGGGTATGATAAAGTAACTAAAATAGTATCATATTCACCTAATATTCGAACGAATAATTAACGCACTAATAGTTCAAAATATTATCGAGCAAAAAAATTTACTATTTGCCCTGAGAAAATTGAAAAGAGTCGCTGATACTTCATAAATTACTTAACATTTGAATCTAGGAAACATGCAGTAGTATAAAGGAACAGGAAAATAAGTTAGAGGGGCTTACTTACTCAAATACAGTCAGTCCAAAAAGTCTCCATATACCACCTGCTTTCTATACTATTTTTTTGTTATGTTTAATTAATTAATTGGAACTATGAGAAAACATATTTAAATTAACATTTAAAACTTAACCAGGAGGGGGAGGATTAGAATTAAAAACAACTACGGAACATTTTATTTAGAAGTTGTTACATCATTGTTTTAAAAATATAAACAAAATTGATGTGAAAAAAGTCTCCATACACTTAATAATTACAAATAATAGTTTGACGTAGTTTAACGGAAAATAACTTGGTTTAAACTATTATTTAGTGGGACCACCGTTGGCCTTGATAATCTCTTATAACTTTTTTATCATACTTGTAAACAGCTTTCTAGTAACTTCTGCTGGCATGTTCTCCCATTCGTTCAATATTCTGTTTTTTAAATCTTCTCTATTTAAAACATTATGTCTGCGAACGCGGCGTTTAAGTCCCTCCCATAAATGCTCGACGGGGTTAACATCTGGTGATTGCGGATGTGTATGAAGCTGCTGTTGTACATTTTGGAACATCCGTTCTCGCCCTAAATTTGCGGTATATTTCGGATCATTGTCCTGTTGGAAAATGTATCTTTTTTCGAGTGCTAATTTTTGGACACTTTCTCTTAAATTGTCTCTCAAAATGTTCAGATAAACATACTAATCCATTAATAAAATGTAAATTTCCAACCTCTTCAGCGAACATATATCCCCAAAGCAGAACACTGCCACCCCCTTATCGCACCGTGAAACAAATGTTTTTAATATCAAATGCGGTATTCTTCTTTCTCCAAACTTTGGTTCTGCCATCAGACCCAAAAAGGTTAATTTTCGTTTCATCACTAAAGATTACGGATTCCCAAAATTCAGAAGGTTTAGTAACGTATTCTGTAGCAAAAGCTAACCGCTTTTCGCGATTAGCTTCTGAAATTAACGGCTTCTTCCTGGCTGCACACCCTTTATAGCCTGCCGTGTGTAAACAATTTCTCACTGTGTGTGAACAAACATTTTTCGAAAATAGTTCCCGTACTTCTTCTTTTAATTTTGGTGCACTTTTCTTAGGATCTATAATTATTTGTCTAATACTGACCTCATCACGTGGACCTCTTGGCCATCCCAAGATCGTCCCCCGTTCTTGGGACGACCGGAGTGTGGTCGAATTTTATAGGAACCCGTTGATTTATACTGGTTTACAATTTACTGAACAGTAACATGCGACTTTTTAGTGTTCCGTACGGAACACTTATAAGATCACTTCGGTGTCTGTCTGTCTGTCTGTCTGTCACACCCGATTTTCTCCGAAACTATTTGTCATACAAACTTGAAATTTGGTAATAATATAGGAATTGATGACCTCATCAGAGCCATGTAGTTTTGAAAGTTAAATTTTGGCTCAAGGGGTTAATTTTGGGGGGTGAAATCAAAAGTGAAAAAAAAGATATTTTACTAGGTCATCGAGTGTGGTGTCAAATGAAAGATTGTGAAAACACGAGTAAAAAATATATATATAATGTAATACTTGCGCGCACTTTTCTTTGTATTATTTTCAAAAAAATCGCGAAAAATCGCTGTCCCGCGCCTTATCTCGAAAAGTACTTATCGAAAAATTTTGAAAAAATCCTGTGATACTCTCCACTGGGGGTAGATTGAACGAAAATTATCATGAGTGCATTACCTTTAATAATTTATCTGGTATTTAAAAAAAAAAAAAAAAAAAAATTTCAAGGTCATCAGATTTCAGTAAAGATTGGAAACAAACTTTGTTGAAAACTCATTTGGGGTGTATTTTGTGAACTCACTGATCATTTTACACCACCGTAACATAAATTTTGACTTAAGGGGTTCGTTTTGAGGGGTGAAATCTGAAGGGAAAAAAAAATTTTTTTACTAGGTCATCGAGTGTGGTGTCAAATGAAAGCTTGTGAAAACACGAGTAAAAAATATATATATAATGTAATACTTGCGCACACTTTTCTTCGTATTACTTTTAAAAAATCGCGAAAAATCGCTGTCCCCTACCTTATCTCGAAAAGTACTGATCAAAAAATTTTGAAAAAATTCTGGAATATTCTCCACGTGGTATAGATTGAACGAAAATTATTACGAGTGCATTACCTTTAATAATTTATTTGGTATACAAAAAAAAACAAAATTTAAGGTCACCAGTTTTCAGTAAAGATTGGAAACAAACTTTGTTGAAAACTCATTTGGGGTGTGTTTTGTGAAGTCACTGATCATTTTGTACCACCGTAACATAAATTTTGACTTAAGGGGTTCGTTTTGAGGGGTGAAATCGGAAGTGAAAAAAAATTTTTTTTATTAGGTCATCGAGTGTGGTGTCAAATGAAAGCTTGTGAAAACACGAGTAAAAAATACATATATAATGTAATACGTGCGCACACCTTTCTTCGTATTACTTTAAAAAAAAAAATTATTTTAAAAACAATCAACGTACGGAACATTAATTGTGCAAGTTCAACTTGCACTTGACCGGTTTTTGGTTGAAATAATGTACAAATTTTAAGTATAATTATTTGATATCAGATATGTGAGGAGTTAAAGGGACGGGGAGGCTAGGTATTAACGGAGTTAATTCCTATGTATAGTGTTATATGTTCTCGCAGGATTAAGGAAATAAGAAAATCGTGTTATTTTTTCATTATTTTCACTTAATTATGGTAAAACATATGAGGAGTAATGAAGTATAGTCTAAAGAACCAGCTTCGTGTTTATTGTGTTATATATCTTTTTCAGAGTTCATGGAGTCGAGAAATCTTAAAACTGTGTTATGTTTTCATTAGTGATAGTTATTTATAATTAAACATGATATGTTAATAAGGTAGAAAGGGAAATAGAGGCATTACTTTATATATATCGTATTATATGCCCTTCTTGTTGTTCTATGGGGTGGAGGAATTTGAACATTGTAACATTTTTGAACACATTTAATTTTACTCGAATTATTATGTAGGAGGAAATGTTACTTAACTTTTTTCTAAATTTACTATAAATACATATGTACTTGCAAGGGAAAGTACAGGGCAAATAACTCCAACAATTTTTTTTATACATAATTACTATAGTCGATGACATTTCATCTTATCTTGCTATAAAAAAAAATTTTACGCATTTATTTTCAACAAATTTGTACTTAAATTATTAAACAATAAACAATATTATAATATTAATTTTATTAAAAGAATATCACAAGAATTATTTATGAACATTTTTCTCGTATCTAAAACAAACTTTTAAGAGGACTACTCCCCTTTGAGTGCATTTTTTAAAGTGAATTGGAAACAAATGAAACGAAATATTAAAATTGTTTCACCCAGTTTACAATATAACAGTCATGTGATTGTCCAAAAAAAAAAACTATTTTTATTTAAACAAATATTTTATAAAAAAAACTGCTACTAAAATTCCATAAAAAACGCACACAGTACAATAGTTTCAACTTCCGCATACTGTCACATTCGTGTACATTTAAAATCGAGATATATGATTTAATGTGATTAATGAATACCACCGCTATTTTTTTTTAGGGTATAACCATATTTTCGAAGAATTTTCATGATCAATATCAACTAAATATATTTAATCTCTTGTTACCGTTATTCTTTTCTTTCTATATAAGCCTTGCAGCGTCGCCTTAATGATCAGTCAATAAGTTTTAAAAGCAGAAATGAAACAAGATGAATTAATCAGTCGAAATGCATTTATTCTTCATTATAATCTCCCTTAAGCTCCGTACATTTTTTTCAGCGATTTTCCAATTCATTTGCCCAATCTTTGAAGTAGTTTTCTGGAAGAGCTTCAAAATTTCTAAACATGTCTACTTTAATCAGCTGATAACCAATAAATGACTTGACAGATCGACTAGAAATTTAGGGTATGTTCATATGACAGATGAAGCTTCAAAATGGTGTTCAATATTTGGTTCAAGTGATGCTCCATAGGTGACGCTGTCAAAACTTATTGACTGACCTGATTTAAAAGTGATGATAAAAATATGAACGGAAGTTCTTATGGACAAAAGACCTCAAATGAAAATTATAAAATACTCAAATATTTTTAGCCTTTAAATCAGGGTACAAATTAACATATTTTTCTAAGCTATTCTGACTTTATGATTTTCTCATGTCCTTTTCTAAATTAATGTGTTTATATATATATATATATATATATATATATATATATATATATATATACATATATACATATATATATATATATATATATATATATATATATATATATATATATATATATATATACATATATATATATATATATATATATATATATATATATATATATATATATATATATATATATATATATGTTGGACGTTTCACGTTAACGGGGATACCCGTGTGACCAAAACTTAGAAAGATGCCAACATATGTGTAATGGTTCAAAAGTTTTGTTAAAGTGTCTTCTTTCGAATGCTACCTGGCCTCTTGAGAAATCAAAATGGCGGATGCAATATGGCGGCTAAACTCATAATGTTTAAACAAAAAAACTATATTTTTATATCAAACAACGAATAACCTCAAAAAAAATTGAAAATTCATACTCGGGGGTTTCCGAGGGTACTAAATTTATTTCTAGAGTTAATTTTCGATTTTGCACCCTTACAAGAGATGAAAGCAGGGATGGTGGTGACTGATTATCAGAATTTGTAAAAATTTAGTTCTGCAGATTGAGGAAAGGAGTTGTAAGATTTTTATGCTTCTAATTATATTTTTAAGGGTGGTTTTTAAATTCCTAGCCCTTATAAAAGTGAAAAATAGGAATTTGGGGTGAAATATTGACGTAATTGTGTTTTATTGTGGTTGAAATTAGAAATTTGTTATCAGAGGTTTTCGAGGACGCATATTAGACTATGTAATGTAAAGTTCCTGTTCCTGTTTTATAAACTATAGGATGTCAGCTTAAGGTAGTTTAAGTTGCCTTTCTATGGTGTGGGTTAAGGAATGTTAGTATAGTTAACCAAGGTCAACTACCGAATCAGAAACCAAGATATCCGAGAAAGAACGATAGTACGGCTAAAGTGGCAATGGGCGGGCCACATTGTGAGACAAAATCCGAATAGATGTACTAATAAATTGATTACATGGAGACCAGAAGAAGTGTAAGAAGACCACAAAAGCGATGGCGAGACAACATCCAGAGTACTGCCGGAACAAACTGGACACAAGTTGCAATTGGTAGAAGGGCATGGTCTTGAAAGAGGCCTACATTCAGGAGTAGATGAAAACAGGCTGAGAAAAAAGAAGAAGATCCATTTTCTTTGTTTGGATGAACTGTTTAATACGAACTTCGTTGCTTTTGTGTGCATTTCAAAATGTAATTGCGTCACCGGTCAGGCGTCAGCGCTAATTGGAGGCCGGCACGCGTCCCATAACGCGCTAAATTCCTCTACGTATATTTTTTATTTGAGCGTGTAAATTGGAATGGTTTTTAGTTTTATTCGTCTGGGTTTTCAGAATGAATTGATAATTTAAAGTAAAGGGATTTGCGCTTAGGATTGTTAACATTAAACACCGGAAATAAAACAGCAATTAAAATAGCGTCTTGACAAAGGTCAAATGGAACAAACCCAGGGTATCATAAACGACTGACTTTTTGGAGAAGGGAAAACGTTATTGGATCGTTTGCATAGTAAGTTGAAGCAGAGGCGGCAAAGATTAGCGCACGAAAGATGCTCCTTTATCAGGACAATGAGCCTGCTCATACATCGAACGCTGCAATGGCAGAAGTGTATATTTTCGGTTTCGAAATAGCTCCCTACCCACCCTTTTCTCCATATTCGCTCCAAGTAATTTTTTCGTTTTCTAAGCGGAAAAATTAGCTTGGGGAGAGATTTTTGTCGAATAAAGTGGTTATCTGTGCTGCAAATGGGTATTATTCAGAGTTCGAAATAATTTTTTATTTTTGAGGGAATAAAAAAATTATAATCACGCTAGACTAAATATATTGGGCTTAATGGAGAATATATTGAAAAACAAGTTTTTGTTTTTGCAAAAAATATTATTTACCTGTTTTTTTTTTACAAGAATTTTCAATCCACCCTCATAGTTATATGGTACACCACATTTACAATGACTTTTTACAAAATAGTACACTATTCAGTTTGAAGTAATACTAATTGTATTTCTAAATACTAACTGACATGATTAGATCAAAACTCCAAAGCTTCTTAATTTTTAGATTTTTAAAAATTGTGGTTTCCAATTTTAAATCACAACTCTAAATATAGTATATACTATTTTAAAAGAAATCGTCTAACATTAATTTTAGTAGAAAAGATCTTGGCTCAATAAAAAGGGTAGCTATCGCCGAAATGATTACATGACAAAAGCATGATAATAAATATTTACAATAGTAATTTTATACGACCAATTTGATCACAACATTTACTAATTTGTTGAGTCAACTGCGGAGTAATGGGTCATTCTCCAACACCTTAAAGTAATGACTATTATTATTTTTTAATTATTCAACAACGAAAATCTTGTTTTCTTGTAACTATAAATACAAATCACAAAAATTTAATAGTATGTTATTATTAAGAAAATAAGAACTATTGAAATTCAAAAAGAATTTATATTGTTCATATATTTCTTGCTTGCCATAATATTTGATCTAGGCTTATTTGTCTTATCATGAGCGAAATTATCTAATTTTGTTTCTTTTTTTGGAATGTTTGAATAATTATTTCTCTTCATCTTCATCATCGATATGTTCCCATTTCCTTTTATCGATCGCAAAAACATCAAAAAATATAGCGGTCGTTACCGCAATAACTGCTGAAATATAGAAAAATGTTCTCCATTGAGCCGGATCACTCTAAAACTAGATTTAGTTAAGTAATTTTTATAAAAAACACAGCAAAAAAAGCAATTTATTATAAATTTTTGTTCTAAAAGTGCTCTAGATATTTTAAAGATTTTAAAGATGCGTTTCAAAACTGAGAATACTTTTTAAATTTAACATTTAAACAATGATAATAAATTACTTCATTTGAGTATGATACATTATGGCGCGAACAATTAACTCTTGGGTTCTGCTGCTGTTACGACTATGTGTTTCATATGAGCAGGTTTGATGAAACTGTCATTTATTTAGTTGTTCGTAATCAAATTTAATATTAGGAAAGTTTATTTCTTGCTCTACGTATAAGGCATCGTCATTGTAGAAGACAATCATTTTGAATGCATCCATTAGCGATAGAAACATATTCTCTAGAGAATTTTAATTACAGTTATACAATGAGCAATTGTTACCTCCGATTTGAGAGAAATCTTGATTCTTTAGAGTAGCTCATTTCGAAAAAATAGAAAAAATAATTTCTTCTCAGGCTTTTCTCTTTAATCTTCATTTTGTCTTACTCGTTAATCAATTACTTAATTTAATTCCACATGGCCAATTTCAGTTTCAAATATAAACTTTTCGAAATTAGAACCTGAGTTCTGTAACCTAATCAACGTATAAAATCGAATACCGCAAACTAACTATCGAAACGAAAGGTGGTCCATCTGGAAGAGTACTCAAAACGTGCACGAGTTAACGAAACTAACTAGTTTTTTGTAGACTTTTCAACCTGTCCTACAAAAAAAGAATATGTCTTTCCTGCTGGAAATGCGCTATAGTTCAGCCGAACTCCAAAAAGACAAGCGTACCTTTCCAATTAACTACCGACCAGTCGAACTGCTTTTAATAATATCGAAAGTTATGGAAAAGGCTAACAATCAGCATCTTCTAAAATATCTAGAAGAATTCAATATTATTAGGGACCATCAATATAGCTTTCGTATAACGTAATTGACCATTTTGGAAACTCCAGGGCCATTGCACCTGATATTTCCAAGGTGTTCGATCATGGACGGATTGTAGGCTAAGCTATGCTCTCACAGTATATTTGAAAAGTTTTGTTTGCTCAGAGAGCATTCTTTACTAGTGGCAGTCGATGGATTTCTTTCTAATTCGCTATCAACACCGGTGTGCCTCAAGTTTCCATTTTGACTCCTACTCTTCTTCTCATTTACATTATCGATCTACTGCAGATGACAGTACGCTTATTTTTTCATTTACTTTGGATGCTCAAACATCGACTACCTATGCCAATATCCGCGGACAGTAAAAAGTCTGGCAACTTAAAGATCTGGCAAAAATTCTGTCTTAGGGTGACAGTAACTAAGTGGAATTTAACGCTACAAAAACTCAGGCGGCAGTTTTTTTAAAGAAGTTAGCGCTGCTCAACCCGACATAGTTATGACAGGCCATTTCATTCCTCTAGAATCCTCACTTAATTTTTTGAGCGTTAATTTGGGAGCAAAAAGTCTTTTCATAAACATGTTGCATGTATAGCAAAGAGGGCTTCTTAAAAGCTGGGAATATTATTTCAAACTGGAAAGCTTCATACCTCACAAGAATTGTGAACTATAAATGCTCAAATTCGACCAACGATGGAATACTACTACCAAACGTACACTGCATTCGTTGGTCTCTACTCAGAAGAGAACTGTTCAGCTCAATGAAGACCCAGAACTTACCAACAACCAGAATTCCTTGAAACGTCGAAGAACGGTTTTCATGGAAAGTGTTCGATGGATGTAACCCGCTTAATTCCTCCCAGAGCGGTGCATGCTAGAAATATATATTGTGCTATGGCTTCACATCCGTATTAGGATCATCTTGTTATTCCTAGTGCAACCCTTTTCAAGTAGTTGTGTATATGGAGAACCCCTTCTCTCTGGAATGATTTGCTCAGGACTGTGTTTCCCACCGAGTAAAATTTACATCGCTCCTGTTCAGGTTTAGAAATTTCCCTGCAGCACGTATGATGCGCCTACAGCTAAGGGTAGGGTTTTTCTAGATTAATCATGTAAAAGAATCACTAAATGGTGCCACTGAATCCCCTATACCAGTGAAGCTATCGTGATACTGGCAGCAACTTCGTACCGCGTGTCGAATTCGGAAATGTTTGTTCCTGTTTGTTGAACTGAATGATTGAATGTCAAAAAAAATTCTGTGGATTTTTAGGACAGCATCCCAGCTTCTTATGGGACCATGCAGTTGTCGTCATAGAAGATGATCACTGTGAATCCATCCAGTAATATCGCATTGTGTGGTAAAGAACCTAATTGAAATCTATATTTTTTTCAAAAGTTAACTTCCATAGAAAATAGCATAAATATTTCGTATATTTCTTCTCATACCTTTGCATTCAGCATCTTATTGCTATATCCGTTACATCTCAAATCTCAAAAGACGATTCGCGGTTTCAAATTTCATTTAGAAACTATCAGCTCTTGCTGTTGCTGCTACCCGAAACGGTGATATTGGTGCTGCTGTCACTCGAAGCTAACTAAAAAAACCGAAGTGTGGTCGCCGTGTTTTATAGGTCGACGTTTACGCAGATTACAGGTGGAAGATCGGGAGTGTTCGTCCGGGCATCGATGTTGTCGGCTGGGTGCCCGTATCAGTGGTTCTCGATGTTTTGGTTATTCCTTGATTTGGGTAGTAAACCCTTCCATGTAGTGGAGATATTAAGTTGAACCTCCCGCTTATTTAGCTGTCCATTTTTTCGATTTCCAAGGCTTCTCTGACTATGCATGTTTCATAATGTGAAATCGAGGTTGTTTGTTCAGATCCCTCAAAATTGATCTTGTGATCAGTATTGTAATGGTGCCGAAAAAGAAGCTAAAGTTGTTTGTTTTTGATATTTATTTTAGGTTCTTGGATACGGGTGGAGATCCTTCAGTTTGTTTGCCCTATATACAATTTGTGGCAGTCTCCGCATGGGATGCTGTAAACTTCATTGTTTTCCGGTTTTCTCTTGTCCTTGGTCTTGGTCCCAGGATGTCTGCCAGAGTGTTTTGTTTTTTGTATGTTGTGCCTATGTTGTGTTATCTTAGGACTTTTCCAATCCTATCTGTAACTTTCAAATGCGGGAATAGGACTTTGTTTGAGGTCGCATTCTTCTGTCCTTGCCTGTGGATGGCACTGCCTTGCTTATGCTCGCTGGGGGGGGGGGGGGGGGGGGGGGGGGGGGGGGCGGATGGACTGATTTTTATATCCGTTTTGCTTAAGGGTCCTAGTGATTTGTATAATTTATTGCTGTCTCGTGTCTGGTTCTGTGAGTCGGTATGATCTCGATTCGAAGGTGTTGGCTACCGACTGAGTTCGGGATGGATGGTGGTGTGAGCCAGCATTTAAATATCTGTTGGTGTGTGTGGGCATCCGGTAGACTAAGTATTGACATTGACCGTTGTTTTTACGAGTTGTGAGTATATCAAGGAAAGGGAGGCTTATTTCTTTGTCTACTTCCAAAGTGAACTGTATCCGGTAGTGGATTTTGTTTAAATAAGTCAAGAAGGTGTCTAATTTATTTCGTCTATGGGGCCAAATTATAAAGATGTCATCAACATATCGTTTCCAGAGTTTTGGTTTGAGAGATGATTTTTTGAGGGCCTCTGTTTCAAAATACATCATATAGATGTTGGCTATTACTGGTGAAATATAGCAGATAGTTGCTTGAGCGAAAAGTATTTTTGTTTAAGCTTTGCGAGTTTTCCTGCATAGCTAGGTAGATTACTATAAGAAAAATTACCCTCGTACTAATAAATCATTATTTATTATTAATTTAATAATAAAAACTATGCTTAGCAAATTATAAAAATGTGTCATATTTTTTATCGCAAATTATTAATTCTATTATTTAAACTTAGCTATAACAGAATTTAGGAGAAAACATGATTTATGTAACACATATTTACATTAAAGATAGAGAAAAATAAATTCAATAATATGCTAAATAAAAGCAAACAAAAAGGTTAATAAAGAACAAAAGTCAGTCTGTATTTTTAACTATAGCTAAAGTTTTCCACATATATTTCAATTAAATAGTGTACAGAATTCAATATATCTCTATTCGTGGCCTTCGTTGACTGCTGTAAGGCTTTCGATTTGATAGAAACCTGGGCAATTCTGAAAGCTATGGATAATGTAAAGAAAAAAGGAAAGTCTATAATAGTTGTATAATGCCTGTTCTCACTTATGGTCTAGAAACTACAGCACTAATTCGCAAGTAGGCTAACAAGCTCCAAATCACTCAAAGAGCAATAGAAAGAACCATGCTTGGAATAAGCCTTCGAGACCAACTCAGTAACCAAGATATCCGAGAAAGAACAAAAGTACCGGATGTATTCGAAAAAATAGCATAGCTTAAGTGGCAATGGGCGGGCTACATAACAATAAATTGTTAACATGGAGACCAAAGGAGACCAAGAGAAGTGTGGGAAGACCACAAAAGCGATGGAGAGACGACATCCACAGTATTGCAGGAACGAAATGGACACAAGTTGCAATTGGTAGAAGGTCATGGAAGGTTTTGGAAGAGGCCTACGTTCAGGAGTAGATGAACACAAGTTGAGAAAGAAGAAAAAGAAAATACATTTCTTTGTTTAGATTAACTGTTTAATGTGACCTTCGTTGCTTCTGTGTGCATTTTTACTATTTCAGAATGTAGTTGCGTCACCGGTCAGACGTCAGCACTCATTAGAGGCCGTTACGCGTCCTACGAGGCGCCAAATTCCTCTACTTATATTTTTTATTTGAACAGGTTTTTAGTTTTATTCGTCTGGGTTTCCAAAATAAATTGGTAATTTAAAATAAAGAGGTGTGTATTTCGGATTATTGGCCTCTCGCGTTGCTGTCATATCGTGAGTCAGTGTTGATATTTGCATCTTATGTCTTTAAAATTTGTCTGATATTTCAGTTATGTAGTTTCTTATTTTTTTGTGTGTTACTTATGTCATGTAGATCGTCTATTTTAGCATATCGTGGTGCGGAGGCTACGCATTTAAGGATTTTGTTTTACATTCTTTGAATACGTGCAACCTGTGTATCTGATATGCTGCGGCATATTGCATTAGGGACTAAAAAATAAAAAATGAGAAAAAAGATACCATGGTTTAGTGAGGAAATTAAGGAGAAATGCCGTAAAAGGAAAGAAAGCTATCTGGAGTACAAGCAAATCAGAACAGATTAAGCGTATCAAAGATACAAATGAATGCGAGCAGAAACCCACGAATTAGTAAGAAGAACAAAAACGGAATACTGGGAGAGACACACAGAAAAATTAGAATCAGACTTCTATGGTCAATAAAAACAAATGTGGAGATTCATACGTCAGCAAGGTCCTGAGATGAAAGAACTAACAGAGTATACACACGTGAAAAAAGGAACGTGGGTAGCGTATCTTACACAATTATATAAAAGGGAATAGAGTATCACACTGCCATAAACACCTGATATAACAATAAACGAAGACATCTTTATAATGGAAGAAGATATAATAGAAGCACTGGAATAATTAAAAAACCGTAAATTTTCCTGCCAAAACCAAATACCTAATGAACTACTAAAGTATGGAGAATATTCTCTGGTTAAGCAACGCCAAACAGCGACATTGAAATTAACATCAAAGAGTATTACAAAAAAAAATAAACGCGAGAATACAACTGGACAAAGAACAGCAAGGATTAAGATGTGGATGCTCATGTATTGATGTTGGATTTATTGTGAGACAGATAAAAAAATAGAATACAACATTCCTGCTTACTTGTGCTTGATAGACTTAAAAAAAAGATTTCGACAATGTACAAAGAGAAGACGTTATTCATCTATTATATAAAAAGAACATCATATTAGATCTAATGGAAACTATCGAAAATATATATGAAGACAATAAAGTAGTCGCAAGATTAGCAGAAGGAATGACAGAACCAATCAACTATGAATCTGAAATCAGGCAGGAAGAATTTTTAAGTCATTTTCTATTTAATATTGTCTTGAAGGAAATTATAAATAATGTCAAGGGAAAGAGGGGATATAGAATGGGTAACAGAGAACTTGAAATTATCGTTGTCGCATTTAAATATACAGTATCGGAAAAATCGAGGAAGAAGTAAAACATCTAGTCAAGGCCAATAAGATAGTGGGATGTCTCAATGATGCTATATTTAGAAATAAATTCCTCTTCACTCGGGCCAAAACAAGAATATAGAAGAGCAAGTTAAGACTTACACATCTGAAACAAGACCCGATGCAAGTATAAAATGAGAATACTTAAGAGGGAGAAAGGAGTGAAGACCTAAGACGCACATGTAATATAGGAAATGCCAATAATATATATATATATATATATATATATATATATATATATAATATATATATATATATATATATATATATATATATATATATATATATATATATATATATATATATATATATGTATATATATATATATATATATATATATATATATATATATATATATATATATATATATATAATTCTTAAATATGAAATTAATTGGGAAACTCAGCAAAGGGCGCAACAGGTGTTCATACAATGTTCATTTAGCCAATATGTGGGTCCTAGGTTGGGACCTTCATCAGGGCACAAACTAAAAAAGAGAACGAAACGACAATTGAAGTAGTACGGGCATATATACAAATGTATAAGTTATTTTCTTTTAATATATTATTGTACAAAAAATATGTAGTAATAAAACGGAAAAGACCACTCACATGAGGGGTGTGATATTAATCTAACAAAAATGGCCATAAACACCAATTACATAAATGCGACTAACAATTAAGTAAATCTTTCACTACACACTAACATATTAATTCGGTAAAAAGGCATTTACAAAAGGGATGCCATTAAAAACTATGGATGCTAAAATCAATTCAAATTAATTCAATTTTAATTAACCACCTGTGACCTGCAATTTGTATGACATATTTGACCCAACGCTGACAGAAAACAGCCATCTAACAGAAGCAAGAGATCATTATATATATATATATATATATATATATATATATATATATATATATATATATATATATATATATAAATATACATATTTATATTTTGTACTAAAACCGGTCCTGTCCTGGTTGTTTTCGATGGGCTATAGCCCTGTAGGTTAAATGATCCCTTGCTTCTGTCAGATGGCTGTTTTCTGTCAGCGTTGTGTCAAATATGTCATACAAATTGCAGGTCACAGGTGGTTAAGTAAAATTGAATTAATTTGAATTGATTTTGGCATCCAAAGTTTTTAATGGCATCCCTTTTGTAAATGCCTTTTTACCGAATTAATATGTTACTGTGTAGTGAAAGATTTACTTAATTGTTAGTTGCATTTATGTAATTGGTGTTTATGGCCATTTTAGTTAGATTAATATCACACCCCTCATGTGAGTGGTCTTTTCAGTTTTATTACTATATATTTTTTCTACAACAATATATTAAAAGAAAATAACTTATACTTTTGTTTATATGCCCGTACTACTTCAATTGTCGCTTCGTTCTCTTTTTTAGTTTGTGTCCTGATGAAGGTCCCAACCTAGGACCGAAATATTGGGTAAATGAACATTGTGTGAACACCTGTTGCACCCTTTGCCGAGTTTTCCAATTAATTTCATATTTAAGAATTTTGTTAGATACGGCAACTTTTGCTTTCTTTCTTTATTTGTTATATATATATATATATATATATATATATATATATATATATATATATATATATATATATGTATATATATATATATATATATATATATATATATATATAATAAGAAGAAGAAAAGTGTAATGAGATGAACACATAGGAAGAATGGCAAACAACAGGATAGTATGGATAGCAAGAGACAACTCGCCGAATGGAAGAAGATTAATGGGACGTCAAAGAAAGAGATGTGGCGACGATATATAGACCAAGGAACAAAAAAAGAACAGGCAAGAGTGCCTGGCTATAAATTTGAAGAAGATTTTATTTCCTGGGTGTCCGGTCTGTGATTCAGACCTTTCACTAAGAATGCGTGCGTTCTATCCTCCAGAGTAGCATATGTATGTCACTTTGTAGTGGTATAGGTATGCCACTCTATGACGATTTCATGTTGTCGGTATTTTTTGTAGTCCTGGTATTCTTCAATGTCACTGGGGTTGATAATTGTATTGTTCTTTGTATACTTGATAGTATACCCACCGCACCGCAAGCAAGTACTACGCCATGGAGACTCGGGCCCCTTGTTTGTTGACTCCAGACCAAAAATGCACGAGGAAGGGCATATTAAATTCGTGTTTGAAAAAGTTGCAGCGTAATCAGAAGAAATTTAGGCATCGTTTTGAGACTGTAGACGCAACGTGCATCTACCATTAAACACCGAAAATAAAATGGCAGGTAAAATAGCGGCTTGACAAGCGTGAAATGGCACAAACACAGGGTATCATAAATGACTGACTCCTTGGAGAAGGGTAAGGCATTTATCATGCAACGTTTGTGTTTGCATAATGAGTTAAAGCAGAGGCGACAAAAATTAGCGCACAAAAGGTGTTCCTTTACCAGAACAATGGCAGAAGTGTACGATCTCGGCTTCGAAATAGTTCCCTTCCCACCGCCATATTTGCTCCAAGTAATTTTTTTGTTTTCTAAGCTCAAAAATTAGCTTGAGGAAAAATTTTTGTTAAATAAAGTGGTTATCTGTGCTGCAAACGAGTATTATGCACAGTTCGAAACATTTTTTTTTTTGGGAATAAAAAAATTATAATCATGCTAGAAGCATAATGAAGAAGTTGTTGAGAAGTAAATTTTTGTTTTTTCAAAAAATCTTATCTTGTTTTGTATAAGAATTTTAAATCCACCCTCATATATACCATATTTACAATGATTTTGTTCAGTTTGGAGTAATATTAATTAAATTTCTAGATATAAACTGATATGATGAGATCAAAACTCCAAAGCATCTTAATTTTTACATTTTTTAAAATTGTAGTTTCCAATTTTAAATCACAATTCTAAATATGGTATATACTGTTTTAAAAGAAAACGTCTAATATTAATTTTTAGTTGAAAGGATCTTGTCTGAATAAAAAGGGTAGCTATCGCCGAAATGATTATATCACACAAGCATGATAATATTTAAAATTTGATTATAACATTAACTAATTTATTGAGTGAACTGTGGAGTAATGAGTCATTTTTCAACACCTTAAAGTAATGACTATTATTATTTTTTAATTATTCAACAACAAAAGTCTTATTTTCTTGCAACTACACATACAACTTAAAAGAATTTGCTAATATATTAGTATTAACAAAATAAGAACTGTTAAAATTTCAAAGCAATTAACGTTGTTCATATGTTTCTTCCTTGCCATAATATTTGAACTAGGCTTATTTGTCTTATCATGAGCGCAATTATTTTATTTCTTTTTTTGGAATGTTTGAATAATTATTTCTTGTCATCTTCATTATCGATATGTTCCCATCTCCTTTTATCAGTTGCAAAAATATCAAAAAATATAGCTGTCGTTATCGAAATAGCCGCTGTAATATAGAAAAGTGTTCTCCATTGAGCCGGATCACTCTAAAAATAGATTTAGTTAAGCAATTTTTCTAAAAATCACGGTATACTGAAGCAATTCATTAAAATTTTTGTTCTAAGAGTGATGTAGATATTTTAAAGGTTTTAAAGATGAATTCCAAAATTGAGAATACTTTTTACATTTAACATTTAAACACTGATAATAAATTACTTCATCTAAGTATAATACATTATGGCGCAAACCATTAACTCTTGGGTTCTGTTGCTGGTACCACTATATGTTTCGTATGGGAAGGTTTGATCAAACTGTCATTTATTGAGTTATTCATAATCAAATTTAATATTAGAAAAGTTTATTTCTTGCTCTTCGTGCAAGGCGTTTTCATTGAAGAAGACAATCCTTTTGAATGCATCCATTAACGGTAGGGACATATTCTCTAGAGAATTTTAATTACAGTGGACCAATGAGCTATTGTCACGTCCGATTTGAAAGAAATTTTGGTTCTTTAGATCAGCTCATTACCAAAAAATAATTTATTCTCAAACTTTTCTTTTTAATCTTCGTGTTATCTTAATTGTTAATCAGTTACTTAGTTCAGTTTCACATGGCCGATTTCAGTTTCAAATATAAACTTTTCGAAATTAGAACCTGAGTTCCGTAACGTGATCAACATATAAAATCGAATACGGCAAATTAACTAGCAAAATAAAAGGTAGTCCATCTAGAAGAGTCCTCAAAATGTGCTCTAGCGAACTAACACCATTTTTTGGAGGCTTTTCAACCTATCCTACAAAAAAAAATTATTTCCTTCCTGCCGATATCCAAAAAGACAAGCAGACCTTTCCAAAAACTACCGACCAGTCGTACTGCTTTCAATAATATCGAAAGTTATGGAAGAGGCTATCAGTCAGCATCATTTACAATATTTAGAAGAATTCAATATTATTAGCGACCATCAATATATCTTTCGTAAGCAAAGAAGAAAGAAAGAAAAGGATAGTGAAATCAAGTAGAGAAGAAATGATAGATATCGTTGAAGAATTCTACGAGACATTATATAAAAACCAACTGATACTAGAATCAGAGGAACACGCTTTATTGAGAATAATAAATCAAGGATCTGAAGATATTCCCGAGATTTCCGTAGCAAAAATCCTCTATGCTTGGAAGAAAAATGAAAAAAAACGGCATAGCACCGGGTGAAGACGGAGTGTTGATAGAATCCGTAAAATTAGGGGGGGCCTACTCTTAAAGCAGCGATCAAAAAACTGCTTAATCTACGTCTAGAGAAGCAGATCATCCCCACCAACTGGAATAACTCTGTAACCATCCTTATATGTTATATAAAAAAGGCGATGTAACGAGCCTCGAAAACTATAGACCCATAAACCTTTTAAGTCATCTTATAAATTCTACACGCGTATGATTACCAATAGACTTGAGAAGAAACTGGACTTTTACCAAACAAGGGAACAGGCAGGATTCTGTTCTGGTTACGGAATCAACGACCACCTGCAAAGTATTAAAACTCTCATCGAGAAAACTATAGAATATAATAATCGCATTAATCGCAATTTTTGTGGATTTTCAAAAGGCATTCGATACAGTAGAACTAGTATCAATCCTACGAGCACTAAAAGAATGCAGAATCTACCAACGATATTCCAACATTATATATAACATATACCAACACTAAAAAAATAAAAATAAAAAACAAAAAAGAGAAATTAGACAGGGAGACACTATGTCTCCGAAACTCTTCATTGCAATGCTAGAACATGCATTCAAAACGTTAGAGTGGGAAAGCAGGGGAGTAATGATCGATGGGGAAAGACTGAGTCAGTTAAGATTTGCGAATGACAGTTTTAATATCAGACAACTTGAGAGAAGCCAGAGAAATGCTGGAAGAACTACAACAGGTGACACAGAGGGTAGGACTGAAAATAAATTACAACAAAACTAAAATGATGACCAACTTAATACCTAGCGAACCGATAAGAATAGGAGAAGAGGAAATAGAAATCGTCGATAAATATACCTATCTAAGACATGAAATTAGAATAGGTAGGGACAACCAGACATATGAACTCCCCAGACGAATAGCTTTAGGCTGGGCAGCTTACGGAAAGCTCAGAAATATATTCAAAGCGGACATTCCGATAAGATTAAAACGAAGAGCCTTTAACCAGTGCGTCTTACCAATTCTAACATACGGGGCTAAAACATTAATTCTTACAAGGACAACTATTAAGAAACTGCAAATAACACAACGTAAAATGGAGAGATCAATGCTAGGGTTGATATTAAAAGATCGAGTCCGAAATAAGAAATAAGGAGGAGAACGGGTGTGGACGATATCATAGAATGTATAATAAGACTAAAATGGAGATGGGCCGGCCACGTGGCAAGATTACAGGACAATTGGTGGACAAAAAGAATTTTAGAATGGCGTCCGAGAGCCGACAAGCGCAATCGAGGAAGACCACTAACAAGATGGTCAGACGACCTAAAAAGAGTCACAACCAATTGGATCGTAACGCCCCAAAATAGAGAACACTGGAAACGTCTAGAGGAGGCTTACATCCAACAATAGACAGGGGAGGGCTGAACTAGAGAAAAGCAAAGATCACCAACTTATGTAACCCATGTTTGGAATAACGCTATTGAACGTTTTGGTGACTCCGGAGCCGTTGCACTTAATATATGCAATCATGGACGGATTATCGGCTAAGCTACGTTCTTACTGTATATCTGAAAAGTTTTGTTTATAGCTCTTGTGTTTCCTCAGAGAGCATTCTTTAGGAGTGGCAGTCGCGGATTTCTTCCTAATACGTTGACTATCAACGGCGGTGTGTCTTAAGGCAAGGCAAATGATAGTAAGCTTATTTTTTCATTTTCTTTGAATGCTCAAACATCGATTACCCATGCTAATATCCGCGAACAGTAGAAAGTCGCTCAACCTAACAAAGATCTAGCATAAATTCCATTTTAGGATGACATTAACTAAGTGGAATTTAACGCTACGAAAACCCAGTAAGCAGTTTTTTCTAAAGAAGTTAGCGTTACTCAACCCGACATAGTTATTACAAGACATTCCTCTAGAATTCTCATTTAATTTTCGGAAAGTTAATTTGGGAGCAAATAAATATGTCTTGGCATAAACATGTTGCACGTATAGCAAAGCAAACTTCTCAAAGGCTGGGAGTATTATTTCAAACTAGAAAGCTTTATACTCCACAAGAACAGTTAACTCTAAAGACTCAAAATTCTACCAACGATGGAATACAACTCTCAAACCTACACTGCATTTGTTGGTTGCTATTCAGAAGAGAGCTGTTGGCTTGAATGGAGTCCTATGACTCATCAGCAACCTAGATTCCTTGGAACATCGAAAAACGTTTGGCGATTTAAGTCAATTCCAAAGTGTTCGCTTAATTCCTCCCAGAGCAGTGCATACTAGAAATATATGTTGTGTTAGGGCTTCACATCCGTACTAGGATCATCTTGTTATTCCTCGTGCAATCCTATTTAAGCAGTCTTTTATATGGAGAACCCCTTTTCTCTGGAATGATTTGCTCAGGACTATGTTTCCCACCAAGTAAAATCTACAGCGATTGAGAATCCCTTTTTCCGTACACGCGTCGCTCCTGTTGAATTTAAGGAATTTCTGTGCAACACCTATGATATGCCTACATACGAGGGTAGGGCTTTTTTAGATTGATCGTTAAATGAATCACTAAATAGTACTACTGAATCTCCTATACCAGTAAAGCTGTGGTGCTACTGGCAGCAACTTCATATCGCGTTTAAAGCTCGGAACTGTTTGTATTAACTTATTTATAGGATGTCAAAAAAAATTCTGGGGATTCTTAGAAAAGAATCCCAGCTTCTTATAGGATCTTGCAGTTGTTGTTATAGAAAACGATCACTTTGGATGCATCCAATAATATCGAATTTGTCGGAAAAATAATTTTATAAGTATATTAAGAACCTAATTGAAGTCTATATTTTCTTCAAACGTTAATTTCCATACAAAATAGCCTAAATAATTCGTAAATTTCTTCTCATACTTGTGCATCAGCATCTTATTGCTATATTCGTTACTTCTTAAATCTCAAAAGACGATTCTCGGTTTCAGATTTCATATAGAAACTAACTACCAAAATAGAAAGTAGTATGTGTGTCGAGCGTCCTACAGCACAAAATTTACGGGACATATATTGAGAATGCATTTCTCTGCTCTATGTCACAGTCGCTAGTAAAGTTCTTACAGTTTAAATTAATGCCTCAAAAATAAAAGTTTTAAATGAGAAGAAAACTACCAGTGACTACGTTGAGTAATTGATTGGGAAATGTCCTTAAATATGAAAGAACTACTGGGCCACCTAGTGGCGCACCTTTGGCCCATCTTTTATGCGAAGAGACGTCAGTACATATTATTTTAAAATTACAGTTTCAGTAATGCTAAAAAAGTGTTAAGTTTGAATCTACTTCCTAATATAGACCATTTTTTTGTGAAATGTTTATATTTATCATTTGAATTGCGGTTAATGAAGATTTTATTCTGCATACTAACTTATGTGATTGCAAAAAAATATTAGTGAATCTCAGAAAAATTGTTAGGTGTCACAAGCGCAAGCGTTAATTTTAATTTAAAAATCATGTGTTCATCCAGTATTTTGTGTATGTTGTATTTCTAATAATTATGTTATTGCGAAATATTTGTGTACGCCTATGAATAAACAGGTACAACTTACATCATCGCTAACAATCCAATCATATGCCATTGGTGCAAAAAGTGCAACACATTGTGAAATTGTGCTAGCAAATCCATTGATTATACCAGCAAAGGAAGGAGCAATATCCAGCATATTCAAGCCTGCCCCACCAACGTTGAAAAGCATTGTACATATACTTGAAAAAATACCATTGGCAACCATTAATCCCATTTGTCCAGGACGTATTAGAGTCATCCATAATAAGACTAATGCAGTTCCAGTTATACCTAAAATTATTTTTCTTTTTATTCAACAAAATCTTTAAAATCAATAAAGAATACCTAGCTTCAATTATGTAAAATGATTTTTCCTGGACTTCCCTAATCAAAACGTAAATTTGAATTAATTACTGAATTTGACTTCTTCATACTAAATAATAACTTAATCCCAGCAATAAGTTCTCTATCGTGAAATAATAATGATAAGAAAAAGATGTGCAGAGGATGCATTTAACATATCGATAATTGACACTTGAGATTTCCTTTTACATTCTATGCCTGGAGAAATTGAGAATAATGAAACAATATCATAATTTGCAGATATTTTGACGGCAAGAAAACCGGAAAAGCTGCACAACACAATATATTCGAAGCAACCCATCTAAACCCCTTCTTTTCTCATCAATACGTTCAAATATAAATAATTATGATTAAAGTTTGTTTACTATTGCAACCAAAATACAGAAAAATATATTATACTCTTAAGACTATACAACATTATCAATTACAGCCTTATACTCTAGAACAGGGGTTCCCAATCTTTTTTTTACTGCGACTCCCTTTACAGGTTGCAAATTTTTTTACGACGCCCTTCTAAAAGAAGATGCCAGTGTGTAGCTCCAGCAGGCAATAAAGTTACTTTATTATTCAAAGAAAACTCCAAAGAATATAGAATCTTAATTAGTATTTATTAGAAAACATAAAAAAAAAACTACAAACAATAGAAAGAATGAGAAGGATGAGCTTGCTTTTCTGAGCATAACTTCTCAAATCGGGGCTAAAGTTTTGAAATTGCTACTCTCATTTTTTTTTCTAAATTTATTTGTGACCTGAACTTTGATTTGATTCCTGCAACTGCAGAAAAGCCAGTTTCACACAAATACGACGTAGCAAATGGTAAAAAAATCCTCAAAGCCGTAGTATTAATAGTAGGATATTCTTGGGATACATTGCCCCAAAATTGAAATAGTTTTAGGCTTGTATCACAAGATAGTTCTAACATCTGTTCTTCCTCGACGTTGAAAGTGTAGATGGTGGTGGGCTCGATTGGAATGGGTTTCTAATCCAGTCGTATTGATTCAGATTCTCTGGCAATATTTATTAAAGTGGGTGCTTAATGGATTGATATCAATTGCAAACTTGACTCCAGATTTTGAATAGATTTAAATTTCAGAAAGCCTTTCAAAACAGGAAAATAGTATTTCCTTGCTTCTCTTCTATTTTCCTTTTCCGCAACAGCAATTTCTTTTGAAACGCTGCAATTTATCAGTCAGTTGCAGTATATGCGTTTCGTTTCCCTGCAACGATTTATTAATGAGATTTAATTTTTCAAATAGTGTACAACTCATTTTTAAATTCGTGTACACGTGAGAGTACGTTACCTCTCGACAACCCACGGGAGTTACAGTCATAAAGTAAAGATGAATGATCGGCACCAAAATCTTCACAAAGCTTATTGAAAAATCTTGCCTTCACGGGTCTTGTTCACCACTGTGATAATTATATCCATCACAAAATTTAATTTAGGTGAAATATTTTTTGCAGCCAGGGCCTCCCTATGTATGACACAATGTGTCCATTTTACATTTGGAGCCTTGGTTTTAATGAAAGCTTGAAGTCCTCCATACTGCCCTGACTTCGCGTGAGCTCCATCTGTACACACACCGACACACTTCTCCTATTGAATGTTATTATTTTCCATGTATGAATCTATAATCTCAAACAAATCATAAGCCTTATCGGTATCAGTCATTTATTTGCAAAATAACAAATCCTCAAGTACATTTGCTTCTTCTGTCGCTTCATCCAGTTGAATGGCAAATAAACCAAAATTTGCTCATTAATGTCTTCAGCTATGTCATGAATGCGACAACTAATCGTATTGTTAGAAAAAGGAATATTTTTTATTTCTTAGGCCGCCGATTCATCACTGATGGTATCTTTGGTATGTGGTTTCTTACATTTGGCAATATGGTAAGCGACCCTGTAAGAGGCGAGCAGTACTCCGGAAGGAATAAATGCTCTGGAAAACAAGTACGTCGACTGATGTTTCAGTTCTCGCAATTTCTTTGCAAAAAAATTTCGCGACTTTCCTTGCAAATTACTGTGAGTTGTTTCTAAATGACGTTTCAATTTATTAGGAAGCATACTTTCAGCTGCCAGCACCTTATGACAAACAACACAATGGGGAAGTTCCATATTTCCTTTGCTAACGTAGGTAAATTCAACATCTAAATATTGTTCATCATATTTTCTGTACTTTTTTTTTTTTCGTTTTTCTACAGTTTCTTTTCTACTCTCTCCGGCGTCATCAACACGTTTTCTATTTATTTGAATAAAGTTATCCATTTTAAGTAATGAATACGTGCGCGTAAATTAAATACAACACACTTGAAATCAAAACACTGCATTCATCAACGCTTATAATCGACGAATAACTAAAGTGCCGAAACGAAAGACCGAACGATGAACGAACGAAAGCGCGGGGAAATGGAGGGGCGGGCTTACTGAGTCGCTGATGAGACGCGCACCGCGCCGCGCACTAGTTCATTACGTTGCGGACCTATGCGTATCGTCTCGCGACTCCCCTAGGATAGCGCCGCGACGACCCAGGGCCTCGCGACGCACAGTTAGGGAACCACTCCTCTAGAAGCAATATCACTCGAAAATTACAAATTCCTTTCGTATTTTAAATATTATATGTGTACCAGGAGTTATCGTACCGACAACCAGACACCTAGACAGACAGACATGCAGACTGTCAGAGTATGGAAATTGTGTTCATGTAATTTAGGCTATCTGAGACGTACGACTCGTATAAATGCAATTCTTTCGTTTAGGAGCATAAAAGTATAGTTCTTTATACAAATTGCTTTATATTGACAATTTATTTTAGTAATGCGAAAATTTTATAAACCATATAGGATTCTTCTGCTGAAAATGCACTAGAGTTCAGCTGGTAGACAAAATAATTTCAAAAGATCTTGCCAAACAACCACCGACCAGTTGCATAGCTTACAGTAATCTTAAAAATTATGAAAAATGCTTCTAGTCAGCATGTTGTAAAATATCTGGAAGATTTTAAAATTATTAGCGACTACTAATATAACACGTAGACTGAAAAGTTTTTCGTCTAGCTACTTAAAACTCATTTTTTTGCAAAATTCGACTTTTTTCACCAATATAGAGCAGCGTTTCTCAACCTTTCAGTATTTGCGCCCCAATTTTCAAACATAATTGTCGTCGCGCCTCCCCCCTCTACAAACCTTAAAAACTAACCAGAATAAGTAAATTTATTTATATTTGGCAACACATCTCTGCTGCGTTGACAAAACTAGAATCGATGCCTCTCTACTGCTCCCTGTCACGTCCACCATATCGCGGCTTCGCGAGAAGTTCCGAGTTGTCTCGAACATTCGGAAAGTCTGCCCAAAAATGTATAAATGCTGCACCTCATGCAATTAGCCCGTCTCAGTCGAGTTGATCCTTCTACTGCTATCGGATTTATTGTGAATGTGTATGTTGTAATTTACCTGTTAATTGAAATTCAAGGTATTAAGTATTCACGGCAATATATTTATACAGAATCATGGATAAATTTTTAAGTGGGTGTAAGCGAGCATTAGACGATAGTGAAGCATCAACAAGTGCACAGATGAGCGTGGTTCCGAAAATAAAATCAAGAAAATATTCTTAAGAATACTTAAATTTAGGGTTTACCAGTACTGAAGTAAATGAAGAAGAAAGGCCCTTGTGTATTATTTGCTCAAAAATATTGGCAGCAGACAGCATGAAACCAAATAAACTTAAAGGACATTTGGAAACGCTTCATATTGAGTACCTTAACAAACCCCGAGAATACTTCGAATTAAAATTAAAATCATATGAAAGCCAAAACCATTTTTTCAAAAAAACTTTCTCTGTGAATAAAAAAGCTTTACTTGCCTCTTACGAAGTTTCATATAAAATAGCCAGATGTAACAAGCCTCACAGCTTGTTTTGCCAGCAGCAACTGAGATTGTTGAAACCATGTTTGGAGATAATTTTGCCAAATAATTGCTATCCATACTTATATCAAATGATACTGTTGCCCGTCGAATTGTTGATATAGCTGAAGATGTACAGCATCAGCTTTTTGACAAGTTGCGTAACAAATTGTTTTCAATTCAGCTTGATGAGGCAACAGATGGCAATAAAAATGCTCATTTCATTGCCTATGTTCAATTTTGTAATGGTATGTTAGCGGTAGAAGTACTATTTTTTCTGCAAACCAATAGAACTCACAGCAACATCACTCGTATTATTTGCTACCTTAAATGATTTTATAAACGAGGCAAATATGGAGTGGAAAAATTGCGTCGGAATATATACCGATGGTGCTCATTCAATGTCTGGAAGATTTCAAAGTGTACAAGCACTTGTGAAACAGAAATCTTCACTGTGTGTGTGGACATATTGTATGATCCACAGAGAAGCTCTGGCTTCCAAAGAAATGAGTCCTGCTCTGAATATTGTACTCACTACAGTAACCGTAGTAGATTATATTAAAATGAGACCCCTAAAATCTAGAATTTTTTCTGCACTGTGAAGACATGGGTGCCGAACACTCAGCGTTACTATTTTATAGTAGTAGTAGTATGGAACAATATCATGTAGCAAAGGATATAATATATATAAAAGGCAAAGTCTCTCTGTCTGTCTGTCTGTCCGTTAGTGCGCTTAACACTCGAGAACCACTTATCCGATTTGGGTGTTTTTATAAATTTTTACATATGTTCTATATAATTCGATGTAAGCCTAGATAATGGGAGATAAGGTGAGATAATGGGAGATAAGTATAAATTATGGGAGATAAGCAGAGATAAGTCTAGATAATGGGAGTTATGGTGAGATAATGGGAGATAAGGAAAATAATGGGAGTTAAGGAGAAATATTGCGAGATAGGTCTAGATAAGCCTAGATAATGGGAGATAAGTTGACATAATGGAAGATAAGGGGAAATAATGGGACATAAGGAGAAATAATGGGAGATAATGGGAAATAATGGCAGATATTTTATTACGTTAGGTAACATAAAGAATAAGTAGTGACGATAGTAGTGAATCAAGACCAAGCGAGCGGAGCCGCGGGCACTGCTAGTTTATGATAAAATTGAGCTACTTGGTCGATATATTCGAGAAACTAAATATCTTAAATCTTCAACTCCAAGGAATAAATACACATATATTCGATACAAGTGATAAAATTAATGCTTTTTGTAGAAAATTGGAATTGTGGAGCAGAAATGTAAAGCAAAAAAACCTAGAAATGTTTCCAAATATGGGTGAATGTGTTAAAACATACAAGGCTGAAGAACAACATGTGGAAGTTGTTTTAGTAATCATTGAAAATCATCTAGCCATATTGACAAGGAATTTTAAAAAGTATTTTCTTACTGACGACAACTTGGTAGCAAGTTACGAGTGGGTTAGGGATCCATTTCAAAATACTCCCGAAGGGCTCTCAACTTCCGAAGAAGAAATCTTCATAGACTTCACGGCAAGTGGCGAAATCACAAGAAAATTTAATAATAAATCACTCTTTGAATTTTGGGCAGGGGTGAATGATGAGTTTTCTGCACTGAAAACAAGAGTATTTAGTATACTATTACCATTTTCAAACATCCTACCTTTGCGAAACCGGATTTTCTGCGGGGGCTGCTTTGAAAACAAAATATACATCTCAACTAAATATAGAAAAGGAACTCAAGAGTGTCTATTTCTAATATTAAACCAAATCTTTGCTCTGTAAATACATTGTGCAGTACTAATACAATCCTATTTATAGGTGTATTATATCAATGTAAATGTATATTTTATTTTTTATTTTGTCAGAATGTATTTTGTTTTGCTTTCCTTTCAATAAATTATATTAAATGTTTTTAATGAATGTTTTTAATAATAATTTCTTTTCGATACGCTTGCGCCCCCCTAGTGGGGCGCGCCCCACAGGTTGAGAAACGCTGATATAGAGCGACACAATCTCTTCAGCGCTTTTATAACATTTCTATACCTTCCTTGTAGGATTTGTCTTTGTCTTCAAAACAGGCCTCAGTATCCGCGATAACTTCTTCATTGGAGCCAAATCTCTTTCCCTCGAGCATTTTTTTGAGATTTGCGAATAGTTAATAGTCGCTGGCAGTTAAATTTGGAGAACATGGTGGATGAGAAAGCAATTCGAACTTCAATAGATGCAATTCTGCCATCGTAACCATTGACTTGTGAGATGGTACATTGTCTTGATAAAAGAGCACCTTTTTCTTGTTCATTTGGGGCCGTTTCTTTGCGATTTATGCCTTCAAATGCACCAATAACTTTATATAATATTCACTATTGATGGTTTTTTTTTTTTTCCCTTTTCAGCATAGTCGATTGAAAATATTCCATGCGCTTTCCGAAATACAGATGGAAAAACCTTCCCAGCCGACTGTTGTGTTTTTGGTCGCTTCGGGCGGCTTTCACCGACTGCTGTCCACTCAGCTGACTGCCGATTTGATTCCGATATGCAGTGGTGGATTCATGTTTCATCCGTTGTCACAAATTGCATTAAAAATCATTTTTATTGCGCTTATACGGGTCCAAACAGCGCTCAGAATCATCAACACGTTGTTGTTTTTGTTTCAATCTGAGCAAACGCGGTACACATTTCGAACAGAGCATTCTAATGCCCAAATGCCTTTTGATATCCTCAGGGTGTCAGCTATCTTACGCAATTTCACTTTACGGTCATCCAAAACAATTTTGTGGATTTTTTTTTTTTTCCGGTGTAACCACCTCATTTGGCGTCCAGAGCTTTCAGCATCATTTGTATCTGTACGACCGTGTTTAAATTCAGCATACCAGTAAATATAGAGTAATTTTCCGGGAACAAAGTCCTCGTAACACTTATCAAGCCATTGCGTTGCGTGAACGGTGTTTTTCTCATCAAAAAACTGTGTTTAATCAACACACGAAATTCGATTATTTTCATTGTTTTGAAAATATCAAAAGCAGCATTACAAAAACCACTATCACTTGTAAACTAATCATTGAAATGTCATGAAGTTTTGACACGTATCGTTTCAAGGTTTGTACTTTCTAAAAATCGTATGGATTTGAAGGGTGACATCTATGTGTCAGACCAAAAACTTTTCAGCCTACATGTTAACTTTCGTCAGCCAGGATCAACAGTAAATATTCTAACTTATGTGACACATATCTGGAACAATCTAATTCATGGTTTTGGAGAATTTCGAGTGGCTGAACTTGATATATTCAAGACATTCAAGCGTGTTCGACACGACGGATTATTGGCTAGGTTACACTTTTATGGTAGGTCTGAAAGGTTTTGTTTATGACTCTTATATTTCCTCAGAGATCGTTCTTTACAAGTAGCAGTTGGCGAATTTCCTGTTCATGTCTTTACTACCAACGCCGCGCCGGTATAACTCAATGCTACATACTGGCTCTAACCCTCATTTTTTTGAAGCATCTGCTGATAAGGACCAAAAGTCTAATTTACCTTTGTCGATGATCGTACGCCTATTTTATTTACCTTGAACGCTCGAACGTCAGATACCAATGTAAATATTCGCAGACAGCCAGAAATTGTTCATCTGAATAAAGATCTGGAAAAAATCTTGGGGTCATAACATAACATAATAACAAAGTAGAATTTAGCGCTTTAAAAATCCAGGCGGCAGTTTTTTCTAAAACAGTCAACGTTACAGAACGCGACAAAGATACTCCACGTCTTTAATATCGTCACTCAACTTCCTAGACGTTAACTTAGAAGTACATATTGTATGTATAACAAAGAACATATTGTATGTATAGCAAAAAGAGCTTCTCAGAAGCTGAAAATATTATTTTACACCACTTTTAATCCTGTATAAAACCGAAACTCGACCAACGATGGTATACTCGTATGGTGGTACCATGTTTCGGGCTCTGTTTTCAAATATAAGCTGCATTTGTGAGATTCTACGAGTATTTAGAAGAAAGCTATTCTCCTGATTGAAGACTCAGAATTTACCAGCAACCTTAATTCTTTACAATATCGAAGAAAGGTTGGCGTACCGAAAATATTGTCATGTCAACTTTGTATGTGGAAAATTTTGATGGTACTAAGCTATAGTAAAGTATTAGCATAAAAACTTTTTTTAGACAGTGAAAAATTGGATCAATACGACATATTGATTGATGATATTGTCGTACAAAAATTATAATTTTTCGTACGGTGGCAACTTATTGTTACCATATTTTGTTTTGTTTCCCTAAACGCGTAAATTGGTTTTACCGGTCTCTTAAAATACGCTACATAACTGTTTTAAATTTGATAATACAAGTACGACAATGTGCAAAGGCTTATCAATTTTTTAAAATGCAATCATAATAATATAAAAGAGTTCTTCTTCTTCTTGAAGTGCATATCCATTACGGATGTAGGCGACCATCCTTTGCCTATGGTTGGTGCCTTTTTAAGTGTTCAACAGACAAAGGGCACCTACAGTTTAATGCCGGTTTCGAACGGCCAAAGTGAGAGGGCTTTACTAGGTTTCATACAGTGGGTGGTTTGCCATTGCCTTCCTGAGATATAAAATAATAAAAAAACCTTATTAACATATTCCAGCTTACCCAATGTATGAAAAATTCTCCTAGCATTAACAACCCGAAGGTGGTTGTTTCTAATAAGATAATCTGAGAGGGGTGCTACGAAAATTCCAATGATCATTCCAATTAAAGGAGGAAGTGATAACACACTGGTACCCTGAAATGCAATATGTGAGTAAAGACAAAATTTAAAAAAAAAAAAATACGAAAAAGATAAATAACATTATCGTTGTTTCATAATTCAATGAAGAACGAATTAATATAGACGTAAAACGCAAATCACATAACTCAACAATAATTTAAATTCCATAGAAGAGTAGTAGTAAGAAATTTAAATGTCCCTATTTTATTAGCACTTCTGAAGAATTTAGATGAAGTTAGAAGTCTTACAAGAAATAATTTTTTCATATATTAAAATATTTTCCAGCAAAGCTTTGCCACTAAAGTTTTTAGCAGGCTTAAGCTGTTGTCTACATGATAGCACCTTGCTGAAAACAGCGCGAGCAATTCAGGAGATGCGAAAGGTGCGAGTGGAGCGAACGTTGGGATATGAATGTTCTGCGTACCTGCCAAACTTACACTCTTGAATCTTCTTGATCAAAAACTGTCTTATTAAAGGGTTCTTAGTAATTTATCAAATGAAATGTGCCAGTTTTTATTCAAAGTTTTTTATTTGATGAAAAAATAGAGGAGTAAAAACTATTGTAAATTTCCTTTCAGGCACACTCTGTTGATATAAAGTTTTATTTCTTAGATGTAAGTATCTCAGAAAATACCTTTGTTTTCGACGTGATATACGATTTAGAATTAAAATTATATATATTATCAAAAAGTATAATGCTACAAGGTGTACTCTATTAAAAAAAGTTGCGCTTTGTAAAATATAAAATATTCTGGTTAACCCTATTATGAGAAAGCTGAGAATCTGATCTATTCTCCTTCCCCAAGTAGAGTTTAATGGCGGACCATCTCGACCAAAAATGAACGAAAACGGAAAATAAATAAAATAACCTTCATTTTTTTAGTCATATTGGTAAATTTTTTTTAAACAGATTACAAAGAATTAATGTTCCTTTTACTATTGCTAAATATCTTATTAAAAAGTATGTGCAATTAATACAGCAGTATTATATTATTAAATTATAAATGTATCTGATAAGCATTAGAGTTTGAATATGCTTAAGTTTAAAGATATATAGTTGAGAATTTGTAGAACAAAAATAAGGTTATGTGGGAGTGCGTTACTTACATTTCAGCAAAAGGGAAAGTGATTTTGAAAATGAATAAATGAACTCATCTCATTGCAATCGACATTTTAAAGCTTAAAGAGTTGTTAAGTGTAACCATTCTTGCTCTGATTTATATACTCAATAAAAATTAGAGATAAATAAACTTAATATTTCAATTTTATCTTGATTTCAAGTAAAGCTGAATACTACATACCAGGTTTGGCTGACAAAAAATAAGAATAATAATAATTTAAATTTAATTTTTCGATTCATTCAAAAAAAAGAACTTCGTGATTTGCACAGTTAATATCGCCCTTTCCTTGTCTCTCTATTTGTAATCTCTCTAAAGTCTTTTTTAAATTGCTAAACAGAAAACAGTCGCTGAGTTTCAGTTCAGGACTTTAAAGTGTATGATTAATTTCTTCAAATCAAATTCGCAACTCTAGCTGCATGGACAGGGACATTGTCGTTTTACAGCTGTGCGAATTTATTCAATTAATGCACCATCATAACATAATTGCCTGTCTATAATATTCTTTGGAAGATAGACGATAAAAAAAATTCCGTTTGTAGTCCAGAAAATGGAGGCTATAAGCTTCGGTGGCATTTACTAAACTTCAAATTTGCGAGATAGCTTATCTCTTTTACGTCCACAGCAATTGAGTCTTGTTTTGACTTACGATTTTTTTTTATGAGTCTAGCACACGTGCTGCAGGGAAGTCCCTAAAGCGCTACAGAAGCGACACATGTGCGGAAAAAGCGATTCATGTTGTTCTTGAATCGCTGTAAATTGTACTCGGTGGGAAACACAGTCCTGGGTAAGCCATTCCAAAGGGATGATGTTCTCCATATAAAAGACTGCTTGAAAAGCGTTCTACGAGGAGTAACAAGCTGAACCTCATACCGATGTGAAGTATCAGCGCGACGTGTACTTCTAACATGCACCGCTCTGGGAGGAATTAAGCAGGCTACATCCTCCGAACACTCTCCATGAAAATATTTGTAGTCAAGTCGCCAACCGTTCTTCGATGTTCCAGCGAATCAAGGCCTCCGCACAGTTCTGGGTCTTCAATCAGACGAACAGCCCTTCTCTGAACAGAATCCAACAAATGCAGTGCATGTTTGGGAGCGGAGCACCAAACATGGGAGCAATATTCCATAGTTGGACGAATTTGAGCTTTGTAAAGAATTAACAGTTGTGGAGTGTAAAACTTTCTGGTTCGAAATAATATTCCCAACCTTTGAGAAGCTCTCCTTGTTATGCCTGCAACATGTTCATGCCAGGACATATTTGCTCCCAAATTAACGCCCAACAAATTGAGTGACGATGCTAGGGGAATGGAGTGCCCCGACATAACTATGTCGGATTCAGCAACGTTGACTTTTTAGAAAAAACTGCCGCTTGGGTTTTCGTAGCGTTAAATTCCACTTGAGCGTTTAAAGTGAAAGAAGAGATAAGCGTACTGTCATCTGCAAAGCTGTAGATTGGATTCCCGGTCTTTTCTAGCAGATCGTTAATGTAAATAAGAATGCGAGTAGGAGACAGTATGGAGCCTTGGGGCACACCGACGTTAACAGTAAAGGTGTTAGAAAGAAATCCGTCGACTGCTACTCGTAAAGAACGCTCTCCGAGGAAACATAAGAGCCACAAACAGAACTTTTCAGACATACCATAAGAGCGTAGCTTAGCCAACAGTCCATCATGCCAAACAGGGTCGAATGCCTTGGATATGTCAAGAGCAACCGCTTGAGATTCTCCGAAGTGTTCGATTGCGTTGTTTCATACATGTGTTACATAAGTCAGAAGATCTCCTATTGATCTATGTTTACGGAAGCCATATTGGTGATCGCTAATAATGTTGAATCCTTCAAGGTATTTTAGAAGATTTCCTTTTCATGACTTTCGATATTATTGAAAGCAGTGCGACTGGTCGGTAGTTGTTTGGCAAGGTCTTCTTGCCTTTTTTAGGTATCGGCTGAACTGTGGCACATTTCCAGCAGGAAGGAAATATTCCCTTTCTGTATGATAGGTTGAAAAGTCTACAGAAAACTAGTGTTAGTTCCTTGCACAGTTTTTGAGAACTATGGCAGGTGTTCCGTCAGCGCCAGAAGCTGACTTAGGATTATATTAGTAAATCGAAGTTTCACCGTGCATTTTACCCATTGGTGAATATTTATGTAAAATACATTCTTTACTAATTATCACTCAGTTTTATATCTACCTTATATGAATACAGCATTTGCCCTACACCATAGAAGGGACATACGATTATATATATATATATATATATATATATATATATATATATATATATATATATATATATATATATATATATGAATACAGCGATCATGATTCATTATTTGCTATTTTTTGTAATAATTTCTTACGTCATCACTCTGTGACATTGGACAGGATTTCATCATCGTCAACTGATTCTTGTCCTTAATTAAAGAAATAGGTGCATCGTATAACAGTAGCGCACATGGTACAGACCCTAATAAGCAGTGTCTAAGTCTTCTTCAATTTTCTGAAAACCTTTTACTACTCAGTATATATCACCACTACACCAAACATTTTATTTTTGCACTCGACGCGCGTTTCGCTAACTACGTTAGCATCGTCAGGAGCTATGATCGACTGTCTAGTCATTGTGCCAAAGATTTCACATTCCCAACATAACACTTTTTAACCTTTTTAGTGTTCCGTACGGAACACTTATAAGATCACTTCGGTGTCTGTCCGTCTGTCTGTCCGTCTGTCCGTCTGTCCGTCTGTCACACCCGATTTTTCTCCGAAACTATTTGTCATAGAAAGTTGAAATTTGGTAGTAATATAGGAATTGATGGCCTCATCAGAGCCATGTAGTTTTGAAAGTTAAATATTGACTTAAGGGGTTAGTTTTGGGGGGGTGAAATCGGAAGTGAAAAAAAAATTTTTTTACTAGGTAATCGAGTGTGGTGTCAAATGAAAGCTTGTGAAAACACGAGTAAAATATATATATATAATGTAATACTTGCGCGCACTTTTCTTTGTTTTGAAAAAATTCTGGAATATTCTCCACGGGGTGTAGATTGAACGAAAATTATCACGAGTGCATTACCTGTAATAATTTATCTGGTATATAAAAAAAAAACAGAAATTTCAAGGTCATCGATTTTCAGTAAAGATTGGAAATAAACTTTGTTGAAACTTATTTGGGGTGTATTTTGTGAAGTCACTGATCATTTTATATCACCGTAACATAAATTTTGACTTAAGGGATTCGTTTTGAGGGGTGAAATCGGAAGTGAAAAAAAAAATTTTTTACTAGATCATCGAGTGTGGTGTCAAATGACAGCTTGTGAAAACACGAGTAAAAAATATATATATATAATGTAATACTTGGGCACACTTTTCTTCGTATTACTTTTAAAAAATCGTGAAAAATCGCTATCCTCTACCTTATCTCGAAAAGTACTGATCAAAAAATTTTGAAAAAATCCTGGAATATTCTCCACGATTGAACGAAAATTATCATTACCTTTAATAATTTATCTGGTATAGAAAAAACCAAAATTTCAAGGTCACCAGTTTTTCAGTAAAGATTGGAAATAAACTTTGTTGAAAAACTTCTTTGGGGTGTGTTTTGTGAAGTCACTGATCATTTTATATTACTGTAACATAAATTTTGACTTAAGGGATTCGTTTTGAGGGGTGAAATCGGAAGTGAAAAAAAAACACGAGTAAAAATATATATATATATATATATATATATATATATATATATATATATATATATATATATATATATATATATATATATATAATGTAATACTTGCGCACACTTTTCTTCGTATTACTTTTAAAAAATCGTGAAAAATCGCTGTCCCCTATCTTATCTCGAAAAGCACTGACCAAAAAATTTTGAAAAAATCCTGGAATATTCTCCACGGGGTATAGATTGAACGAAAATTATCATTACCTTTAATAATTTATCTGGTATAGAAAAAAAACAAAATTTCAAGGTCACCAGTTTTCAGTAAAGATTGGAAACAAACTTTGTTGAAAACTCATTTAGGGTGTGTTTTGTGAAGTCAGTGATCATTTTATACCACCCTAACAAAATTTTTTATTTCAAAAACAATCAACGTACGGAACACTAATTGTGCAAGTTCAACTTGCACTTGACCGGTTATTTTTTTAAATACTTAGATGTACCCTTACTAACTTTCATGATTCATCTTGCAAACTAAATAAATATTTATCATAAATATTATTGACTAAATATGTCAGCTATAGAAATTAGACACTTGAACATTAAATTTTATTGTTTCTTTTTTAATATGACAAAGCTCAAGTAATTAAATAGATACACAATTGGGTTATGTGACATTTGTATTTCTTCCTATTTTAACGTAAATTTCGTTCTGAATCATTGATTTAATTTACAGAGTTAATTTGTCAAATACGTCCACGTTTTATCAGATGCAACGTAACTAATTTTTATTTTCTTTGATCTGTGACATGGAGAACCGATTACTTTAAAAAAAATCGATTATTCTAATAGTAAAAAAAAACTGTATATATAGATTTACCTGCCCAACATCAACTTTCCAGGCTTTGTTTGAATAGAGAAGATTAACTGACGACAGAATTGTATCAATCCAGTTAGTTCCAATAGAAGCAACTACAGGTGCCCAAAAATGTAATGAAGTTAAGAGTTTCATCCAAGGAATAGAAACGTGCTAAAAAAGAAAACAGTTACAGTTAAATTGAGATTTCCACTAAAATGTAATTTAGGCAGGCTACTAATATATAGGATGGAAGGTACTCTAAATTCTTTCGAGGCTGGAAAAAAAATTAATCTTACTGCTCCTTCAGATTAGTTTGAAATTCTGCTGAACGGATCTATAATCCACGAATATAAAAGACTGCAAATACACAGTGCGGCCAAGTTCTAAAGGCTCTTAATTTTTTTCTGTCAAATTACTTACTATAAAGTTAAACCTTTTGGTAGTTCTCAACTTAACCTCCCTATAGACGTACAAAGCTTTCACAATGTCGACATCACGATTCTATGCCTACTGAGAATGATTCTGTAGCCCACTGGAAATCGCTGAGGCAAAAGTGACTCAATGGAAAAATGAGCGGCCACTGAGAGTATCCTTCATCGTTGGAAAAAGTAGAAAATTGCTAGAAATTATGATGAGTGGGGAGCATGAGACACTATTTCAAAGGTGTTGTTACGAAGAAAACTCCTGAGTTAGAAACATGTGATTAGCAGGAGCATTGGCGGGATGGAAAAACCTATTTGCAGCCTTTTCCGGTCGTTTTGCCTGCAATGCTGGTAAGAACATTGTCCAAAGAACATGTTTATAGCATGCAGCTGTCATCATGATGTCGTTTAGATTAGTAACAATTGGATCTTCGTTCTCTCGAAATATGACTACCCTAATTATCTCAGCACTGGCGGTAAGTTGAAATTTTTTCGGAGACTCTGAGTCGATGTACTTTCATCGAGCCGATTACCATTCCATTTCGGGATTAATAACCGACATCCATGGCTCATCCATTGTGATAGCTGACAAAAAGAAAGCAGAATGCAGTCATCTCGCGTCAATATCGCCTAACTCGTAGATATAATGCCTTTTAAGATAAAATATCTTTTATGCAGAGTCGTGGAAAATAAGCATTCTTTTAATAACTTACTAAAATGTAAGTGAAGCCATTTTTGGAAATTCAATATCTCTGACCAATTTTAGTTTACGAAGAAATGAAATAACAGGCTTAATTTAATTGAGCATTGTTTTAAACAAAAAGAGAACATATTAAGATGCGTTTCTAAACTAAATCCTAACTCACACTTTATAACGATCAAAGAAATGTAGATATAAAATTGCCTAAAATAAAACTATTTACACAACTAAATTTATTAGTTACAAAATAGCCTTTTTATGTATTTAATTTTAAAAGGAATTCTTTGTTGTTGTTTTTCTTGCTATGAAAAAGGGAAAAACTCTGACGAGGTATTTTGCCCTTGACTATTTTTAAATGCTATAGTTTTATATTGTTGTACTGTTAAAAGAATTACTCAGAAAAGATATATAGCTTATCCGACAAAAACCGCCTGTAAGTTTTTCCTTTAGATTAAAAGTCTGAAAGTCCAAGTAAAATGTACTAGGTCACGAGGCATCCGCAATAAAATAGAACAGCTGGAAAGATTTGGAAAGCAGATATCTAAAAACGTTAATAGTCAATAAATTACAACATTTAGTGATGCGAACCGCCAAAAAAATAAATTGCCTTTGTTAAATGTTTTGCGATCAAGGTAAAAATGCAAAAAACAATTTAAACGGGAAAGTTAGCTATCTCGGTACAAGGAGTTACATACATCTCGAATTTTAAAACATTCGATTTTTTTTAGGGCTTTTTATTCTCTGTACTTCTAAGAATTATTAAAAAAAAAAGAAAATTCCATTCCACTACAAAGTTACAGCACTAAATGTGACTTGGCATCAGATTGGGGCCACTATCTGTTTTCAAACACTGTCTGCAATGTTACTGTCAATTTTTAACATTTTTTACCTTTTTGTTTTAAATCTTAATAATTACTTTTACTACAAAATGCCGAGTTTTTTTTTAAATTTTTCTAATAGACTTTTTTTTATAAATAATTAAACATAATTTTTTTAGTCCAAAGTTGCATAGTAAAGTTTGAAACACCGTAAATTTTTTATTTTTGAAAAAAACTCTTTGATAATTTTTAACTACTACATTATTTTACGAAATTAATTTCTATTTTTGCAGACTGGATTATTTTTTGTGAAGTTATTCTGCGGACAAGGAGGTGCCATAGTTTTCATCGGTGGTCCATTTAACCCGATAAAAAATAATATTAGCATTTAAAACAAAATTTTTCTTAAAATGTAAAGTAAAGTAAAAATGTATAATAGCCATTCCTTTGTATTATTCACTTCACCAGGTGTACAAGTATGAAATGCGGATTTCAGACAACAGATGGTGCACAAATGCAGTTTGTGCTATAAAGATTTGACACTGCGCCATTTTGTTGGGTCATCAGCAAGTGTCAGACGCGCACGAGTGATAAATTGGGAAAGAGTGTGCATAGTGTTGGTTTATTGTGTTCAATAAGTCGAAATTTATACTGAACAAAGGGTATTCGCGGGCATTAATTTTTTCTTTTCATTTGAAGAAAACTGCTGTTGAATCATACCAATTACTTCAAGAAGCTTATGGTGAACATGCTCCATCGCAAGATACGTGTGAACGATGGTTTCGGAGTTTCAAAAGTGGTCACTCCGATGTTGCAGACAAGGAACGTGGAAAACCGCCAAAAAAAATACGAAGATATGGAATTGCAAGCTTGTTGGACGAAGATGATTCGCAAACACAAAAACAACTCGCCGAGCAATTGGGCGTTAGTCAACAAGCTGTTTCTAATCGGCTACGAGAGATGGGAAAGATTCAAAAGACCGGTAGATAGATACCATATGAGTTGAACTACAGGCAAATGGAAAAGCGCAAAAACACCTGTGACATTTTGCTCACTCAGTACAAAAGGAAGTCGTTTTTGCATCGTATAGTTACAGGGGATGAAAAGTGGATTTATTATGTGAATCCCAAGGGCACAATATCATGAGTAGACCCAGGCACATCATCCACATCGACCGCAAGACCGAATCGCTTTGGCAGAAAGACGATGCTCTGTGTTTGGTGGGACCAGAGGGGCACGGTCTATTCTGAGCTGTGAAAACCTGGGGAAACGGTTAATACTAAATATTACCAACAACAATTGACCGATTTGAACCATTCGCTGCTTGAAAAAAGGCCAGAATACCGAAAGCAGAGTTATTTTTCTTCATAACAATGCTCCATCACATACGGCAAAACCAGTTCCCGACACATTGGAAAAACTCAGCTGGAAAGTTCTACCCCATGCGGCTTTCTCACCAGGCTTGGCTCCTTCCGATTACCACTTGTTTGATTTTTACTGGCGTGGTATTCACAAATTGCCCGAAAGATGGGAAAAATGAATAATAAGCAATGGAGCATATTTTGAATAAAGCACTTTTTATCTTTCTTCCAAATTTAACATGTTTTTTTTTAGAAAAAAATTCCGCATTTAATTAACACACTTGAGTTTTCTGTTTAAAAAAATTTTTTAATTTGACATTTCACCCCTGAATTTGGGCATTTTCAAAAATTTTTCTTCGGTATAGTTTTCATTTCTGGAAATAAAATACATTTCAGACTATGGCCAACGATGAGGCTGGCGAAAACATACAGAATGCTAAATGATACATTTTTTGTAACATTTAATTTTTGTTGATTCTTATGCTAATTTATTTTTGAAAATATGTTTTTATTATTTTTATTAATTTTTCTTTTTTTTATTAATTATTGGTTTTAAATAATTGATAACTAATTAGGTAAGTTGTTAGAAGTTAATCGTAGGTATTTAATATCTGTTCTGTCGTTCACTGCTTTTTTTTTCCTTTTCTTATTTCTATCATTTCCTTAATTACTTATGGTAGTTGTTGTCTTTGTTTAAGATTTTAATTTCTTTGTAATTAAATGTGTGATTTGTTTCATCACCATATTTATTAAGTGCAGTCGTGGCTCTTTTGAGTTTTTGTGGCCACTCAATCTATTTTTTAGTAGTTGGCTAGTCATACCTACGTATTTTTTTGAGCAATTTTCAGATGGGATAGAGTATATTAGGTTACAGCTTTTTGTTACGGGAGTTTTACTTTTCAGTTTCGTATAGTTTGTTATAAGGTTTGTTACAAACTCTTATGCCATATTTGTTTAGTGTGTATTTTAGTTTTTTAGATAGGTCTTTTATATACGGTAATGCTATCTATATTTTTAAGTTTGGTTGCTTCGCTTTGATTTTGTGTTGTTGTCTTTTGTATTGTTATAGAATCAGTGCGTTCTTTTTTAATTATTTGATTTATGTCCTTCATTTTGAAACCGTTTGATTACAGAACTTTTTTACAATAGGTCTAAATTGTGGAGTAATGTGACAGCACGATCCGTCAAACATATGATTACACTTATTTTATTTATTTGTGATGGAAACCGTAGAATCCTTCGTGAATTTTGTCGATTTTATCTTTAGGCGCTGATATAATGCAGTCGCCGACAAAGCGTCTGCACAATACGACTTCAAACGTTAATTCTTCTATCTCTCTTTCTTCTAAGTATTTTATGGTGAGCTGCGCAATGGTAGCAGATACAGGTAATCCCATAGCATAATCGTCCAGTTATTTGTAGAAAGGGTAATTAAATTGCGAATAATTTATTGTGAAAGTAGTATTAACTGCTTCTATGAAACGTTCTGGTCTGTTCTTTTATAAGGTTCCATTTTTTGTTTAGGATTTCACTTATCGAATCGCTGGGAATGTTTGTATAAAGCGACACAACTTCACTTTATACTACCGAAATATAGATTGAATGGCCACAAATACTCAAAAAATGCCACAACTGTACTTAACAAACATGAAAACTGAACAAATCACACATTTAATTATAAAGAAACTAAAATTTTAAACAAGGACGACAACTACCATAAATTAGTAATTAGGGAAATGATAGAAATAAGAAAAGAAAAAAAAAACGTAGTGAAAAACAGAACAGATATTAAAGACTTAAATTAAATTTATAACAACATCTTACTTAATTAATTATGAACTATTTAAAACCAGTGATTAATAAAAAAAAAAGAAAAATCAAGAAAATAATAAAAACATATTTTAAAAAATAAATTAGTATAAAAACCAACAAAAATTAAAGCTTACAAAAAATGTTTCGCCAGGCTCATCGTTGGCCATAGACTGAAATGTAGTGATCTGGTTCCCTGATTTTCGAATTACGAATAATATAAAATATATTAATTAGTATGTTAAGTTAATTTTAAATCAATAGTTATTGGTAATTTTTAAACCAATTATTCTTATATAAAAGATTTTGTTATCTAAATTATTATTGTATCCGTAAATTTACATCAAAGAAAAATTTTTGAAAATGCCCAAATCCCGGGGCGAACCGTCAAATATAAAAAAAAATAAAACAAAAAACTCCAGTGTGTTAATTAAACACCCACAAACAATATTAAAATTAAAAGATTTATATATACATATATATATATATATATATATATATATATATATATATATATATATATATATATATATATATATATATAAACGCGCACGAGTGATAAATTGGAAAAGTGTGTGCATAGTGTTGGTAATTTATACCGAACAAAGAGCATTCGCGGACAGCATTAATTTTTTTGTTTTCATGTGAAGAAAACTGCTGTTGAATCATACCGATTACTTTGAGAAGCTTATGGTGAACATGCTCCATCGCAAGATACGTGTGAACGATGGTTTCAGCGTTTCTATAGTGGTGATTTCGATGTTGCAGATAAGGAACGTGGAAAACCGCCAAAAAAATACGAAGATGTGGAATTGCAAGCATTGTTGGACGAAGATGATTCGCAAACACAAAAACAACTCGCCGAGGAATTGGGCGTTAGTCAACAAGCTGTTTCCAATCGGCTACGAGAAATGGGAAAGATTCGGAAGACCGGTAGATGGGTATCACATGAGTTGAACGGCAGGCAAATGGAAAAGCGCAAAAACATATGTGACATTTTGCTCGCTCGGTACAAAAGGAAGTCGTTTTTGCATCGTATAGTTACAGAGGATGAAAAGTTGATTTATTTTGAGAATCACAAGCGCAAAAAAACCATGGGTAGATTCAAGCGCACCATCCACATCGACCGCAAGACCGAATCGCTTTGGCAGAAAGACGATGCTCTGTGTTTCGTGGGACCGGAGGGCGTGCTCTATTATGAGCTGTTAAAACCTGGGGAAACGGTTAATACTAAACGTTACTAACAACAATTTACCGATTTAAACCGTTCTCTGCTTGAAAAAAGGCCAGAATACCAAAAGAGGCAACAAAAAGTCATTTTTCTTCATGACAATACTCCATCACATTCGGCAAAAACCAGTTCGCGACACGTTAGGAGCACTCGGCTGGGAAGTTCTACCCCATGCGGCTTACTCACCAGACTTGGTTCCTTCCTATTACCTTTTGTTTGCATCGATGGGTCACGCACTTGCTGAACAGGGCTTTGGTTCGTACGAAGATGTGAGAAAATAGCTCGATGAATGGTTCGCAGCAAGATTTTTACTGGCGTGGTATTCACAAATTGCCCGAAAGATGGGAAAAATGTATAACAAGCGATGGAGTATACTTTGAATAAAGCACTTTTTTATCATTCCTCCGATTTTAATATGTTTTTTTAGAAAAAAAATCCGCGTTTCATACTTATACACCTAGTATATATATATATATATATATATATATATATATATATATATATATATATATATATATATATTCAAGCAATTTGATACAAGTACCTAAGGCGGTTTACGTGTCAAATTGAAAATCACTTCCCAGATAATAATTCAAAGCAATACTAACCTCAGTCTTACGTGAACTCAAAGAAGTTTCAATATATTTTCTCTCTTCTGGTGTAATCCTCGGATGAGTAGCGGGACTTTGGTGGGCTACGAAAAACCATAAAACACACCAAAGAAAACTGATTACACCAACAATATAGCAAACTCCTGGGTACCCCAATGAAGATTTGACTATTTGACCAGCACCCATGTAAGTCACCATAGCAAATATGAATGTAACTAAAAAAATATTGTTAGAGCAACTGAAAAGTTAGAACCCTTTTAGAATCAACTCTACTGTCTATCAGTTGATCACAGAATATTTTTTTAAAAAACCACGCCATTTTTATTACTAAATTAGTAGGTTCTATTTTCGTACGATCAGTTCTTAGAGTATTACCATGGAAAGAACTTAATCTTTGTATTGGACTGTCTAACTATTTTTCATAGCTTAGATTCCCGTCAAATATAGCTTTCTTAAGATAAATTTTTTGAGCGTATATCTATTCTTCTATTATCCTATATATCTTAAAAATAATAAAATTGTTTTTTGAATTAATTTTCTATAGTACCCATTCCGATTGAAGTCTTTTACAATATTCTTTACTACTAAATATAAGGATCCTCGTTGTTACTAATGTTGTCTAGTTAAATAAGTTCTTCATCATGTCTTGTTTAATTCCAGAGGATTATTTAGAGTCTTTATCAGCTACTAAGGGTAATATATGTCGGTTATTTAACTAATAATCCTATCAAATCGTATCACAAATGTACTGATATTTCAATGACTTTTTTTGTACCATTTGTTATAGAAAACTTATTTATCTACATATTATACTAACAAATTTAGGAACATATTCGATTTAATGTCATTCAAAATTCTTCTTATTAAACATATATATATATATATATATATATATATATATATATATTTTATTTTCTTCTTCTTCTTCTTCTTCCTTCTTCATTGTAAGCACAGTTGCCTGTTCTTTCTTCGTAGCTTGCCTAATCGTAATTGATGGTAAGGTTATCGCTCCACCTTTTCCGTGGCCTTCCCGCACTTCTTTTTCCCACTGGTGATTTATCGCGTGCAATTCTCACGATTCTTTCTTGATCCATTCGGTCTATATGTGCGTTCCACTCGCGTTTTCTTTCAAGGATTCACCTAATAACCTTTTCCACCTGACATGCTCGTTTAATGTTGTCATTTCGCTCCCTGTCCAACATAGTCTTTCCGGCTATTTTTCGTAAGACTTTCATTTCGCATATTTCAAGTATTCTTTTAGTTTTTGTTGTGTCTGGCCAGGTTTCTGCTGTGTATTTCATTATTGGTCTTATGACAGTTTTATAAATTCTTGACTTGGTCCCGATTCGCAGGTATTTGTTGTTCCATATAGTGTCATTCAGGCACCCGGCTACCTTCAATGCTTTGTTTGTTTGTTGTCTTACTTCTGATTCGACATCCCGTGTCCAGAAAGCTCTATGCCCAAGTATTTGAATGTCATTTCTTGCTGGATAATTTGGTCGTCAACAACGAGTTTACATCTGATAGGTGGTTTAGATGTCGTCAAGATTCTTGATTTAGAGGCAGATATTATCTACTAAGAGATTTGGCTGCAGAGTTGAAGTGGTGTAGTAGCCATTGTAAGTTGTCCTCGTTCTCCGCCACCAGTACTGCATCATCAGCGTAACAAAGGATTGTGATATTTCGATTGCCCATCTTGTACCCTTTTAGTTGGTGGATTTGTCTTATGATCTCATCCATCACCACGTTGAATAGTAGTGGTCTCAGGGAGTCAACCTGTCCGATTCCTTTTTCTACGGGTATTGTTCTGGTTAGTTCTCCATTGATTCTGACCTGTACCTTGTTGGCGCTATATATGTTTTCTATGACCTTGATTAGGTTTTATGGCACTTGTCTGTTATATAGGAAGTGTACAACATCTTGTAGCTGGACTTGGTCAAATGCCTTCCGGAGATCTATAAAACACATGTATGCAGGTTTATTATATTCGGTGGATTTTGCTGCAATTTGTCTTATAACGAAAACTGCATCGGTGCACGATCTTCCTGTTCTAAAACCTTGTTGCTCATCCGACAGGGAGATGATACTATTCATTTTATTGTTAATTATTTTAGTTATTAGTTTCAGTGTGGTACTGAGTAAGTTTATGGCTCTATAGTTCTCTGGCAGTTTTTTGTCCCCCTTTTTAAACATGGTGGTAATGCTCGTCCGCCATTCGTCTGGTATTCTATGGTGCGCGAAGATGTCCTTGGCCAATTGGGTTATTTGTTGAACGAGATGTTGCTCCCCATACTTAAGTAGTTCATTTGGGATCCTATCTAGAGCGGGGCTCTTTCTGTTCTTTAATTGTCGAAGTGCCAGTTCTATGTCTGTGCTCTCTATTTGGATGTTTTCGTTGGTGACTATTGCTGGTGCATCGTTGTGATCGATAGTGTCTTCATCCCTTTTATAAAGTGTTCTCAGATAATCGACCCAGGATTCCTTCGATATGTGTTTAGGCTCAATTAGCTCATTAATTTCTTTTCTTTGGTTTCTGATTTGTCGCCACATTTGTTTTTGAAACCCATAAAAATCGATTTCCATTCTATTGGAGAACTTTTCCCACTGGTTTGCTTTAATTAGTCTTATCAACGTCTTTGTCTCGTTGCGGACTACTTTGTATTGCTCGTATGATTCTGAAGTCTTCAGTGTACGATATCTTAAGTACGCCTGCTTCGTCTGGTTGCATTTCTCCTTGATTTCCTTGGAAAACCATGGTGTTTTAGTGTTCGTATTTGATGTGTTTGTGCAACAGTAGGCTGTGGTCGCTACCAACATTTGCTGAGTTTAGTGTTCTGATGTCTTGTATCTGCGTTGGGTGTATGTGTCTATTGGTTAATATATAATCTATGGTTGATCTCTGTCCTCTTGTATATATATATATATATATATATATATATATATATATATATATATATATATGGTGGGCCATTTAAAAGTTTAAATTTAAAAATGCAATAAAACAAAAACGGTTTGAAATTTTGCCAAATTTATTTTTTTGTTGTGAAGTACAATTGTTCCGGTTAGAGATGGAATATTATTTCATTCATATGGCTGCCGCGGCTGGCCTCACAGTACCCCATTCGATCGGACCAATTTTCGAGCATTTTTTCGAGTGTATGGGGTCGTATCTCGGCAATGGCATCACGAATGTTGGCCTTCAAATGCTCAATTGTCTCTGGTTTGTCGGCATAACACTTGTCTTTAACGGCGCCCCACAGAAAATAGTCCAACGGTGTCAAATCGCAGCTTCTTGGCGGCCAATTGACATCACCATTTCGGCTAATTAAACGGCCATCAAACGTTTGACGCAATAAATCGATTGTGGCTTGAGATGTGTGGCAAGTTGCACCATCCTGTTGAAACCAAACATCGTTCACATCAATACCATGAAGAGCGGGCACAAAAAAAATCGGTTATCATGGTGCGATAGGTGTCTCCACGCACCAAACAGTCACTCGTAATGGGTGCATTGGCTTCTGTAAGACCACGTGTGGGTTTTCTGAGCCCCAAATATGGCTATTTTGCTTATTAACGTACCCACCAAGATGAAAATGAGCTTCATTCGAAAAGATGATTTTTTTGGCAAAATCGACATCATCGTGCAGTTTCTCGTTGGCCCATCTAGCGAAGCGAAAACGAAGCGGATGGTCATGCGGCTTCAACTCTTGAACCAATTGAACTTTGTAAGGCGTCATACCGAGATCTTTTCGCAAAATTCGACGTAAACTGGTGCGTGAAATGTTCAATTCTTGAGAACGATGACGAGTTGATGTTGATGGATTCTCACGCACACTCTCAGCCACAGCTTCGATATTTTCGGGTGTACGCACTGTACGAGCACGCTCACGTCTTGGCGCATCAACAATGCAACCAGTTTCACGAACTTTAGCAATAAACTTGCATATAGCGGGCACTGTTGGTCCTTCTCTGCGACCAAATTTCGTACGACATTTTCGTGCAATTTCCGAACAATTGTCTTTGTTTTGGAAATAAATTTCCAATAAATCCCAACGTTGCTCAAGCGTAAATCGATTCATTTCGTTCAGTGGAGATAATATACGGAATTTTGTGACAGAATAGAATGACATAAGGATTGCCAGATTCGAAATAACCAGTGGTTCAAATTTAAACCGATAGATGGCCCACCCTTTATATATTACTATATATATAATTAAAAAATTCAAAATATCACTATTCCAAATTATTACATACTGATTTCGTTGGATATTGTCTCACTTTATACAAATACACCAATGGATTTAGTACTAACTATTATCAAGAAAAGATGGAATGATATTAAAAAGTTACGGATATCCTTCTTGAAGAATTTTTGGTGGTTACTGAGAAATGCCTGAAATCCACGTAGTTTTTATATAACATAAAAGTATACAAACAAATTGAAGGTTGTGCAATGGGATCTGCAATCTCTTGAGTTGCAACCTAAATGGTATTCAAGGAATTAGAATTCGATCATTCCAAAGCTTCAAATACGCGGACGATTGTATCACTACCATATTGGAAAATATGGAAAATGATTTTGTGAATAACTTCAACATATTTCATCCAAAGTTATAATTCACCATAGAGAAGAAGCAGAAGCAAATAAAAAAATAAATTTTCTAGATATGACTCTTCATCACACAAATAACAAAATCAAGACAAAATGGTATACCAAAGAAACCTGGTCAGGAAAATACCCTAATTACTACGCTCAACATTAAATGATTCAAAAAAAAAACAGTAAGAATAGAATTAGCCGACAGAGCCATAAAATTAAGTGATTTAGAATGGAAACAAAAAGCAATTGAAAAAGCAAAACAAAAATTTTGGTTAATAAGTTGCAAAACCACACAAGCAAAACAGCGTAACCAAAGTAAAAAGGGAAACTATATATAAAAGGTCTCGCTTCCAAACTATGTTTCAAAAACATAATATAAAGACATGTCAAAAGAGTTACAACTAATTACAATAGGATTTCACCATATTAAAACTAAAACACACAAAAATAAAAAAAAACACAGGTTTTATATGAAATCTCATGCAACGACTGCTCGGGTGTATAAATTGGTCAGACCAAAAAAATAAAACCAAACAAAAATATTAATAATATAAAAAAAAAAAAACTAAGTAAAGGAAAAGAAGGAGACATATCACATATAAAGAATTTTGTATCATCTTAGTGCTAATACCAAATTCAAATGTAATTTGTACAATGTTCCATGTGATGTTCTCATATATTATTTTAGTTTATTTTTAATTTTTATGTGTATAGTGTTTTAAAAGAAATAACAGGTAAGCCGAAATCAATAATAATATGTAGGACGGACACAAAGTAAGTAGGAATAATACAGCATAACTAAAGAGAAAAATAAAACAAGAAAATGTTTTTATAGTAGATTAATCAACTGATGAAGACCAGAATGTATGGTCGAAACGATTTGTGAGTCTTTAAATTCATGAGCATTGAAACAAAGAAAATTATAAAAGAATACATATATATATATATATATATATATATATATATATATATATATTATATATATATATATATATATATATATATATATATATATATATATATATATATATATATATATATATATATATGTATATACATATATAATTTGAGAGTAAAATGCAAAACGTACGAGCCTGTGATATAACATTATGAGGGTTTGAAGTTGTTATGAGACACTAAAAATTAAAATCCTTTCAAATAAAACCTATTTAAATGATTTCAGAACTATTCTTAATAGAGCAGTTCTTCACAAAACGAAAAAAGTTAATCCAGTTAGTCAGGACAGCCCTTTAACTCTACAGTCTTAAAACTTTTTAAACGAATTTACTTACTTCCCATACCGATCATTCCGGCCTTAGATCTTTCTTCTGCCGGTACCCAAAGACCGCTAACACCAGCTGATATCGGACCTAACACTCCTGTAGCGCCACCTTCAATAACACGACAAAAAATAACTCCAGTAGATCCCCAAATTTTTGCAAATGCTGGAATAAGCATATAAAATACGGCGTTGACTATAATGGATCCCATAATAAACCATTTGTGTCCATATCGTTTCCCCAACTGGCCGGATATTAATTGGACTGGTATACCGAGCCACATTACTGACGATATTATAACGCCTTTATTATCCCAGTCAAATGTCTACAAATAAAATATAAATCTCTTAGTACATGCAAGTATAACATTATGTTAATAATAAAGAATATATTCTGCTGGAAGTACCAAGAGGCAAAAAATTGTGCTAATCTAACTTAAGTTGCTATATGTACCTTAATCATTTGAAGGAGGTATTTTTCCACAAAAAATAAAATTTGTCAGAATCGAACAACTTTTTAAGAAAGGAGATTAATCTAATTCATAACACGCACTTTAGGTCAACAAGTCAGTGATGAATTCTAGACTTAAATCATGTTTAAAATAACCGGTCAAGTGCAAATTGAACTTGCGCAATTATTGTTTCGTACGTTGATAGTTTTTAAAATAAAAAAAAATGTTTCGGAGTTATAAAATGGTCAGTGACTTCATAAAACACACCCCAAATGAGTTTTCAACAAAGTTGGTATCCAATCTTTACTGAAAACTGACGACCTTGAAATTTTTGTTTTTTTATATACCAGACAAATTGTTCCAGAATTTTTTGATCAGTTCTTTCCAAGATAAGGGGAGACAGCGATTTTCAGCGATTTTTTAAGAATAATACGAAGAAAAGTGTGCTCAAGTATTACATTACATAAATTTTACTAGTGTTTTGACACCACACTCGATGACTTAGTAAAATTTTTTTTTTTCACTTCCGATTTTACCTCCCAGAACTAACCCCTCAAGTCAAAATTTAACTTTCAAAACGACACGGCTCTGATGAGGCCATCAGTTCGTATAGTAGTCAACTTTCTGTATCAAGTAGTTTCGGAGAATATCGGATGTTATAGACGGACGGACGGACACCGAAGTGATCTTATAAATGTTCCGTACGGAAAACTAAAAAATACAAAATTATATACGAGTCTCAACATGGTTATAATAAAGACAGGAGTCTAGACTCTGCTCTTTCTTTATAACTTTTCAGTGATTTAAGTAAGATTTTTGATTGTGTAAATAACGATGCCCTGCTTCAAAAAACGTAATGGTATGGTATATGGAAAGTCGCATTAAAGTGGTTTCGGTCTGGGGAACAGATTTCCATAGGTGTTGGTATATGTTCGATTGTTTCCGAGATATCTCTCTCTCTCTCTCTCTCTATATATATATATATATATATATATATATATATATATATATATATATATATATATATATATATGTATATATATATATATATATATATATATATATATATATATACCAGGTGTACAAGTATGAAATGCGGATTTCAGACAACAGATGGTGCACTAATACAGTTTGTGCTATGAAGATTTGACACTGCGCCATCTTGTTGTGTCATCAACAAGAGTCAGACGCGCACGAGCGATTAATTGGAAAAGTATGTGCACAGTATTGTGTTGTTGTGTTCAATATGTCGTAATTTATACCGAACAAAGAACATTCGCGGACAGCATTAATTTTTTGTTTTCATTTGAAGAAAACTGCTGTTAAATCATACCGATTACTTCGAGAAGCTTATGGTGAACATGCTCCATCGCAAGATACGTGTGTGACGATGGTTTCGGTGTTTCAAAAGTGGTGACTTCGATGTTGCAGACAAGGAACGTGGAAAACCACCAAAAAAATCCGAAGATGTGGAATTGCAGGCATTGTTGGACCAAGATGATTTGCAAACACAAAAAACAACTCGCCGAGCAATTGGGCGTTAGTCAACAAGCTGTTTCCAATCGGCTACGAGAGATGGGAAAGATTCAGAAGACAGATAGATGGGTACCACATGAGTTGAACGACAGGCAAATGGAAAAGCTCAAAAAAACATTTTGCTCGCTCCGTACAAAAGAAAGTCGTTTTTGCATCGTATAGTTACAGGGGATGAAAAGTGGATTTATTTTAAGAATCCTAAGAGCAAAAAATTATGGGTGGATCCAGGCGCACCATCCACATCAACCGCAAGACCGAATCGCTTTGGCAGAAAGACGATGCTCTGTGTTTGGTTGGACCAGAGGGGCGTGGTCTGTTATGAGCTGTTAAAACCTGGGGAAACGGTTAATACTAAACGTTACCAACAACAATTGACGGATTTGAATCGTTCGCTGCTTGAAAAAAGGCCAGAATACCGAAAGAGGCAACAAAAAGTCATTTTTCTTCATGACGATGCTCCATCACACACGGCAAAACCAGTTCGCGATACGTTGGAAGCACTCAGCTGGGAAGTTCTACCCCATGCGGCTTACTCACCAGACTTGTTTGCATCGATGGGTCACGCACTTGCTGAGCAGCGCTTTGGTTCGTACGAAGATGTGAAAAAAATGGCGCGATGAATGATTTGCAGCAAAAGGGGAAGATTTTTACTGGCATGGTATTCACAAATTGCCCGGAATATGGGAAAAATGTATAACAAGCGATGGAGCAAACTTTGAATAAAGCACGTTTTATCATTCTTCCGAATTTAACATGTTTTTTTAGAAAGAAAATCCGCATTTCATACTTGTACACCTGGCATATATATGAGTCATTCTTTGTCAACCGGACCCCCATTAGCCTATAAATTGACACAATTTATGAGGACACAATATGGTCCAGATTAAAGCTTATGATAGGTAGTTTTGAATTTTGAGTGAGAAATTGTGTTGAGTTGGGCTCAATACCGACCCGAATCTGAAAACGGATTTCGAAAAATTTCAAAAAAACTAAAGTAAAAATGCAATTTCTTAATATAACCAAAAGTTTTCTCTTATAATCTTATTCTACCCCAAAAAGTCTACACCTCAATTTTCGGAGATATTTATCACAGCATATTTGACATATTTTGAATATTTAACAAATTTTTACTCGAAAATTATGTAAGAAACAAAAAATATTTGCTTTTATACATAGAATTACCGTAAATTTTTTCATAATTTTTGAAGTACTTTTTAGTAATTAGTGATTTTGTCCTATATGCACCGGCAAATTGTTTTAGAACGAAAAAATGTTTTGACGACAGTACAGGGCCCTGCAGGACACCTCCCTTAGTGCGTTTAGGAATTGATAAGGAATTGCCGACTCTTACTCTGAACTCTCGTCTAATTAAGTAGCTGTGTAGAAGTGTTACTATATATAATGGTAGATTGTGTATTCTGAATAATTTATAAAACGAGCTGTTGATCCATACTTGGTCGAATGCGTTTTGGATGTCCAGGGCAAGCGCAACGGTATTCTGCTGGTTACTTATTCTATCTAGTACATCTTGCAAGTACTTTTGCAATCAGCAGGACGGTGCTGTGCCCGCAACGGAATTCAAATAGTTCTGATTGGAATTTATTTTTGATTTTGTAAATACTGTTTAATTTATTTAATATTATTTTCTCAACAACTTTAGCCAGCACACTGAGGAGCGAGACTCGGTCTGTAGGAGTACATTCTTCCCGGATTTTTTCCGCTTTTAGAAAGGGGACCACCACAGACTTTTTTGACTCCCCAGGAAAATACTATATCTACTACTACCGTCTAAGTATATTGGACTACGACTTTTTTGGGTCTGTTTTTAAAAGTAAAGCGGAAATTCAATCAACACACGGCGCTTTATTGTTTATTTAATTCTAAATTATTTTTTTGATTTCCACAGGACTCGTGTAGAATTTATTCCATATTCTTGAGGGTATTGGATACTTTTTATAAATTAATTTTCCCGCCATGTCTGATATGACGTCTTGCTCAGAAAACAAACTTTAACCCCAAGTTATTCCCAACATATAGGATGTTTCGGATAATATTTTTCAAACTTTTCACAGCATAATATTATACCGTAGTTATATACTGTTAAACAGAAATCTTAATGAACCCTTATAACATTATTCTCTACCTCGCTATCTCTTACAACAATTCCAAGAATAAAACTTATATTCTTACATAATACGGGACATTTTTAGTCTTATGTGGACTTTAGCTCCTTAAACTCATCAATAGTCAACAAAAACCACTATTTAATTATGCCACGGATCTAATATAATCCAGAATATAAATCCAGAAATACAGTATATGTCAAAGAGTTATTTCTTTGTTTTTCTTTTTAATTGGGAAAGTATTATATCTTTATTAACCGTGATAAATCAAGCAGTCACACAAATCTCCAAAATGTATTAAGATAAATTTCAGTTTCACTACAAATTTTTTCAGGCATTCCATACTACTTTCAAGTCACAGATGATTCAGTCACCATAACACCAATAAATAATACCTCTCTGGGTTAAAAATCTGCAATTATCTTGATGGTTGCCTTGTTACTTTTACATCTTCTGCAAACGAAGACGAAGGAAAGATCGTAAATTAAATACACGTCATTAACGACAACTACAGTACCATCTCTAGCGCCAAAATCCAGGAAGACTATTTAACCTGTCCATCAAAGGTTATTCTAATTCTGGTATATATTTCATATTCATATCAAATGATGGAGTTTTATGAAAGAATATTCTGGACAGGAAACTTATAAATTTAATAATAACATTTTTACAAACTTATACTCCAAGAGAAGATCGGCGGGCTATGTGAATTAAGTCGTAAACAACATTCATGCCACAGCAAAATAAACAACTTTTACAGTATTACAGATACTACAATCATATTCTCACAAGTTGAGGACAGTTCCCCAGCTATACTATGATAAACATGAAGATTGGCATAGATAAGTGATCGCTGGCGTGCGTGATAGGAAGTAATGATTTATATTTTAAGAAAAATCTACCTACATTTTAAGTATCTTCTTCTAAGTATAATTACCTTATTGGGAAAATTAGCTAGAAAAACGAAGATTAAACAAAGAGAAAACTTACCGGTATATCTGCGTTGGAAGATGTATCATTTGACGTCATGGCAACTATAACAACAGAAAATAGAGTCTTTGTCGCGACGACTGTACATCCTCCCAGTGACAACACGATGATCATAATATGTCTTTTACCAAACCATGGACCTGAAATTTTCAGAATAATAAAACTTGAATTAAACAATACACTAATAAGTTTATTATAAAAATGATAAAGTAATAAAGTAAATATTGAATTTAACTTTATCGTACTAATAATCCAACTCAGTATCATGATCAGTAATTTATGGTGAGAAGTTGAATATAGAGAAAGCTCAAGATATATTTTGAAATAAAACTTTACATTTCCAACGCATATCTCATTCTTCTTAATGTGCTTTATCTTGGAATAACGTGGACGATCACCTTTGCTATTTGATTTTATTGTCACTCTAAATAGTTCAGTAGATGTCATATTCATCCACTGCCCTACATTTTTTAACCAGGAGTTGCGGCGCCCTCCTGGTCCTCTTTTATCGATTATTTTTCCTTTAATTATAAGTTGTGGGACTTCATATTTTTGGTTTCTCATAATGTGGCCAAAGAATGTACTTTTTCTTTCTTTACCACACATATTTTTTTCTCTGTTAGTATCCGGTTAAGTAATTTCACTTTTGTGCTTTGTGCTGTCCAAGGAACGCGCAACATTTGGCAGTAGCACGGCATCTCGAATCTCTGTTGTGTTGTTTCTGTGGCTGTTACCGCTTCTATACCATATAATATGACTCAGAATACGTAGCATCTTAGCACTTTCGTTCTTGTTTTTAAGTTTAGTTTGCAGTTACGGAGTACCCTGCGCATTTTGCTAAAGGAGCCTCAAATAGATAAAAAGGTATATTTTGTGGTGGAATGTTTTACTACCTTTATGAGTTGATGCACTGGCTAAGGAGAAACGGGAGGCATACTTGAGATACTGGAACAACAAAACACCAGAAGAAAAGAACCATTACACCCAAACAAGAAACAGAGTCAACGCAGAAATTAGAGAAATAAAATGAAACTTTTGGGAAGGATTTACCTCCGAAATGGAACATGACCCATACGGAGCACAAAAGAAAGTGTGGAGAATGATAAGAAGAAAGAAACTCGAAGTCGTGGAGTAAACACAAACACAACAAATCGATGAGACCCGCTGGAAAATCTACTTTGAGCAGTTGTACGCAGATACACCCGAAAGAGAAGACGAGGATGAGGTGAAATGACGATAGAACACGTAAAAAAGATTAAAAACAGGAAAGCACCCGGGCTAGATAACATACCAAATGAGCTACTGAAATATGGAAGGCAACAATTAATGGCAGAACTTACAATAAAATATTATCAACCAAAGAAGTCCCTAATGAATGGAGAAAAAGCATAACCATTCCTATATTCAAGAAAGGAGACAAGAAATTACCAGAAAACTATAGAGGTATAACTCTGTTAAGCTCAACCATGAACCTCTTTACAAAGATCATAGAAGTAATAATAAGTGAGCATGTAAATATATCGGAAGAACAACAAGGCTTCAGAAAAAATAGGTCAACCGTAGATGTCATCTTCATAGTCAGACAAGTAGTGGAGAAGGCCATACAATATGGAAAATCCGCATTTATGTACTTTATAGACCTCACTAAAGCATTTGACAGAGTAAGACTAAACCACGTAGTTGATATCCTAAAAAGAAAACATGTGCCAAAAAACATAATAGACATCATAAAACAACTAAACCACAATACAGGTACTCATATCTTAGTTAATCAAAGACTGACAGAGGAAATACAAACGCCAACCGGAATCCGACAGGGGGACTCTTTAAGCCCGCAACAGTTCAACTTAATAATGGACGCGATAATAATCCATATCAGAGACATGGAGGAAGGATATTCACTTACAACGGGTAAAATCAACATTGTCTGTTATGCAGACGACGCTGTGATCGTGGCAGAGAACGAAGACGACTTACAGCGGCTTCTGCACTCATTCTACACAAATGCTAAAGCCCTCAACATGCAGGTAACCACCACAAAAACCAAAACCCTCGTTGTATCTAAAGAGCCAATAAGATGCAAACTTGCTCTGGAAAACAAAACAGTAGAACAAGTCATGTCAATTAACTACCTAGGCACACAACTCACCTCCTGCCAAAATAGAACAAATGAAGTGAAGGACAAAGCAAACAAAGCCAGCCGAATATCAGGCGCACTTCGGGACATCATCTGGAACAATGCCTTTATGAATAAAAAGGCAAAAGTAAGGATATACAAAACATGTATCAGACCCACACTAACATACGCTATGGAAACAAGAGCAGACAATAAAAGAACAAAAAGCATTCTTCGAACAACAGAGATGAAAATACTTAGAGACATTTCAGGATATACACTAAGACATAGGAAAAGAAACACAGACATAAGACTTGAATGCGAAGTGGAAGACATAATCAGATGAGGACGTAAACGCAGAAGAGCTTGGAGAGATCACGCGGAGAGGTTGACTGAGGAGAGACTAGCGAGAATCGCGCGAGATGGTAAACCACGGACACAACGACCCCTGGGAAGTCCTCCAAAGAGATGGCTCGAATCATGGACATCAACATCTCAAGAAAACTGATGAGTTGGAAACTACAGGCCTGAGGCCTACAGTACGTGGAAGAAGAAGAAGAAGATGAGTTGATGCTTAACTGAAACTACTAGGTCGATAACAGGAAGTCAATTCTATTACAGTCACCTTTACTAACTGCTCCAACATGATGGTCGCTTTTAAGAACGCTAAATATGATATGATATATTTTTGGGAATTATCTTCTTTACGTTTAACGAAAAATAACTACGCCTGAAAATTGCTTTTCAGTCGAACCGAAATTAAGGAAGCAATAAAATAATATTATCGGTTTTTGTAGGTCATTCTCTTAATCATACTTCTACATAATACTTTTGGTAAAATAATATATTCGAGTTATCCCTATCTATACCCCTACTCCACGATTACATGTTTGAACGTATGTAAAAATGTATGTACCATTTCTACAAAATTTGGCATCTAAAGCCATATCGCTATAGGTTCCTTCCCTACTTCAAGTACCAAATATATACCAAACTCGACGTTGGTTTCTAAGCAATAAAACAGCGGTTCTACAGACCGAACAAATTGGAAATTATTTTTTTGTAACTAGGGATTTTCAAAGGTGCATAAAGACAAGAATCTCGCAGGGTGATTTTTTTTTAGCAATACAATACTTCTCTCACCAAAGAAAGTATATATAGGTCAAAAATTAAATAGAAATAAAGAACTCAGCTTTTAGAGTTGATTTACCTGCTTCAATAGAGTCTAATTTAATGCAATGAATATTTTCAGCTAATAGAAAAGAAGGTATAAAATATGTTATTTAAAGTTAACAGTTGAATATTTAGTTTGATTTTAATGTAATATATAACCATATATAATCAGCTATTCAAACTTATATATATAACTGACAATAGCGCTACGCTCCAAAGCGATTTGCACTACAAAATAGCTTACAGTCATTTAATTTCCTTTACGGTGTTGCATGGAAGTCTCATAAGGTAATTTTCTGCATAATATAGGATTGCAATTTAGTCCAATGTTTTGTACTTGTCCTTACTACACTTGTTAAAATTTTAAGTGGGTAATTAATTTGATGGGAAACGTTCTTGTTAATGGGGTCTCTAATTCAGAGATTATTTCTAAAATATACATTGCATGGGAAGGTCTACAATTAGTCTGTAAACTTATATAATTGTCATTTGTTATATTGGTATATTATGATTTAATCAAAATCTTTATTTATGATAACATTTTTCTTATAATTTAGTTTTTTAAATAAAGGTTACAGAAGATCTTAAATAAGTAGCAATAAAACTTATTATTAGTGACAAAGAAATACATTTTAAAGTAAAGATTAAAAAAATTATACACAGCATTTTTTGAACAAATTATAACCACTACATATAATAGTATTACATTAATAATGATGTAAAAGATTACGTTGAGTATTGGGCGTAAATATTAGAATGTAATATAAGAATATTAAGTAATTCTTCTATTTGTCATTGTCGTGGCTTTATTTTTAATTTAGCGTATCTTAGTTTTCTTAAAGGTATTCATTTTTTTAAGAATATTAAACGATTTAGGATTTTGCCATTAAGTATGTCAAAAAGAAACAGCCTTGAATATCACAAATATACGTCGATACACTAATCTAAAATGAACTAGTCAGTAAATTTTAGATTAGTGTATCGATAAAAATTAGAACATAAATTAAAACTAAACATAATAACCGGTGCAAATTGGACTTGCGCAATTAGGGTTCCGTACGTTGATTGCTTTTAAAAATAAAATATTTGGTTACGGAGGTATAAATGATCAATGACTTCACAAAATATACCCCAAATGAGTTTTTAACAAAATTTTTTTCCGATCTTTCTTGTTTTTTTTATATACCAGATAAATTATTAAAAATAATGCATTCTTGATAACTTTCGTTCAATCTACACCCTGTGGAAATATTACAGAATTTTTTCAAAATTTTTGATTAGTACTTTTCGAGATAAGGGGGTGACAGCGATTTTTCGCGATTTTTTTAAAAATAATACAAAGAAAAGTATGCTCAAGTATTACATTATATATATTTTTTTTAAACTCGTGTCTTTACAACTTTTCATTTGATATCTCACTCGATGACTAGGTAAAATTTTTTTTTTTTTCACTTCCGATTTCACCCTCCGACACTAACCTCTTAAGTCAAAATTTAACTTTCTAAACGACACGGCTATATTAGTACCAAATTTTTAATGACTTGGTTTTAGAGAAAATCGGGTGTGACGGACGGACAGACTGACGAACAGGCAGATGGACAGACTAACATTCATCCAAGTTATCTTATAAGTGTTCCGTACAGAACATGAAAAATGCGTTTTATTACTGAAATTAACTTTTTATGTTGTCGAAAAATTGATAAAGCGAACTAGGTTTTTTTATACCACTCTTTAAAGGCACATTATTAAGTAATTTGCTCCCTAAGGTAATGAAAGACAATTTGTCAAAATTTTCGTTACATAGTAACTTCGTTTGATGTTTTTGGCAACACACGTTTAGGTTTTATTCCACTTTATTATCTACTTTTACAATTAGTCTGAAAATAGTTAATTAGGGTATTCTTGTAATTCATACTGAACTTTATAAGGTATATAAATAAATATATATATATATATATATATATATATATATATATATAGATATATATATATATATATATATATATATATATATATATATATATATATATATATATATATATATATATATATAAATTTGTAACGTATGTAATATTCTAAACTTTTGCCGAAATCACGTAAAATCCAAAATGAGTCACTTGCTCGCGCGTCGGTTTGCGGCAGTCTTCCTTTGCTTCCATCCAAAGGGGCATAAAATGATACATTTTGCGGTCACTAAATATAATAAAAAGTCGATGTCGTTTGTAAAGAAGTGGGTAAATCATTTTAACGAGACGAAAAATGTTGACGACTTGGTTTGGTAGGCAAAGTCACTGTTAATGTTAAAGAAAGAATCGTATCTTTGGTTTCACGGGACCCAGAATTGACGCTGCGTCAAGGAGCGACAAAATTAAGAAAATCGGGTTTGGGTGCGTCCCATGAGACCATCTGACAACATCTTCGTGCTCATGAGGTCAAATTCAAAAAGAAGGTTGAGGAAACCTTTGCTGGACAAAAATTACGTCGCCAAGCGGCTCGATCGGGCCCACGATAAGATACTGAAGGAGCTCTCACCATTGCCGGACGTGAACCCTATTGAAAACGTTTGGTCCCTTGTAAAGAGATAGCTCAGAGGAAAGGCTCTGAGGACTTTGACTCAGTTGTCTGGCGAGATTCGATTTTGCAGACTATGCAGAAAATTTTGTCGACATCATGCCTCACAGTGTCAGGCGATTATTGATGCAGAATGTGATCGGAGAACTTACTAAGGTAATTGTGCCGTTGTTATCATACCAAAGAATATATTGAAGGCAAAAAAAGTTCTCGAAACACATTTTTTTTCAATTATACGAGTGGTCACGTTCTTACTTGACAAACTGTACGTAGAAAGACTTATTCATACATTATTACCTAAACTGAAAGTCTACCACTTGCCCTTAGCCCTAGAAAGCCAAAAAGTCAGCTATGCCGACTGTTTTCAAGAAGATACACTAAAAAAATATTTCAAATGTTACCAAGCTAAACTGCTACAGAAGTTCTGATTGTAATTCTTTTGTCATGTACTGGAGGCTGACAAGTTCAAGATAAATGTCTCGCTGAATTTGAAATTAGTACAAAGATTAACCAAATATTGCTAACTGGTCAATTGCTAATAGGTCAGCTATTCCTGAAACTGAGATTTATTTTCTGAATAAAAGATTATGTAACTTGAACCAGAAATTGTTTACGAACGAAGTAAAACATCAATGATTTATGCAAGAAGGCATGAGAAAACAACAGACAAAAGTAACACACTAGGAATTGTATTACTGATATACGCCGGACTCTATTTTGAAATCTATGAAGGCATACTACGTAGTACTTATTGATGAAGCCTTAAAACATCGGGGGTCCTTTAACAGATAATTTATTAATCACACTGATAAAATAAGAAAATATGATAAACTATGAACATATTCGTAAACTAGAAAAATTAGGGACACTAAATTATCATCCATAATTAAGCATTCATGACTAATATCTAACACCTGGGTTTTCGAAACCACATATTTAAGTACTTCAGAAACGTATTATTGAACAAAGGTCCGTCTATTAATACCAATAATAATAACAATAATAATAATAAAATTGAAGTCGACGATATAAAAGACTTCAATAACCACTATAATTATATGAGGAAAAATGGCACCTATGGAACGAGCCTAGAGATACTTGCCCTCTCGGAAACACAAAATAGCAACTTTCATATCTTCTCAAAACAACGAAGAACAAGACATACAAAAATATCTTTTACGGACAGACCAACAATAACAAGCACGGGAAAATACAACAAAACTATTTACCTTCTATTAACAGGCAACTCAATGTCGGGACACTTTGAGCTTCTGACACCACAAAACATTGAGAACATTCCAGACAACAGCAGACCAATGAAAGAAGCATCTGTCGAGCGACGTAACGGTCGAGGACGACGCGTGAAATGGCAGCTCGACCAAAACGATGAAGACCGGGCAACCGAAAATGGACCTGCCAAAAGTGTTGTACCGGCGAGTAAGCCGACACCCACCAAGGCGGGAAAGTCACAGCAACGCATGAGTTGCACCACAGGAATCAGTGAACATGCCATGCGTTGCTGTAATAAAATCACACCTGACAGAGAAATCACTGACAAGAGAATCACTCGCCGCTTGGACCCACCACCACCAATCTCAAGCGCAACCGACGTAGATGCGAGACAAATACAACCAACCAAAGCCAGGCCAAACCGCGTATGTTTTGCAAGGACAACATGCAACTACCAAGGCGGGCAAACCAAGACAGCGGTTAAAGTGGACGGAAGAGATGAACAGGACGGTGATGCGCTGTTACTACACCGCCATCAAACTAGAAACAGTGACATCATGCTACAGACTGGAACTACAGAGACTTTTCTTGACCGAATATCCTCATCTGCAATTACTTGTTACAGAACAGAGAGTAATAGACCAAAAAAGAGTTATTACCAAGAACAATCGCCTCACACCTTTCGAATTGCAAACCATCAAAGATACAGTAGCTGCTGAACTGAACACAGACCAAGTAGCTGCTGAACTGAACACAGACCAACCAAACAATAGAAACAGTAAAGCAGATACCGAACCAATCTCACACACACAACTACCCAGTCGAAAACAACAAGACCCACCACCCAGCAGGAGCATAACTCAAAATAATATTTCAATGCAAATAGCAAGCACCACACGCCACCATATCACAGAAGACAAAATGAATGACTCACCACCCTCAACAACATCTACACAACATCACCCCGAATCACCTCTCATACAAACACTCAAAGCAGAAATGCAGTCACATCTAGCTCGATGGTCAGGCATCGACCCTACAACAAGAAATCCCATCCCCAGTTTAATCTTCAAACAGAGCACACAAATAATCCTCAACACAATAAACAAGCACATAGTACCACAGTACATAACAGACTTAAGCAGGATCGAAGACATTCACACAATAATATATGCAGCAGCCACTATAACACAAAATAATCAAAAACTCCCGCAACGACAAAGAGACCGCAACAGCAGAAAACCTAAATTTAAATGGCAAATAAGAATAGAAAAGAAAATCAACAACATCAGGAGAGATCTGGGACACCTTACCCAGTTTATGAACGGGAACGTATCCAAACGTGTCACACAGGGTGTAGACAAGATCAAATCTAAATCTCCCAACCGAACACTGCCAGAAATCGTTGATACTTTGAAACAAAAACTATCCGTATATGCTGCCAGACTCCGTAGATACAAAGAATCAAACGAGAGAAAAGACACCAACAACCTCTTCCGAAGAAGCGAAAAACAGTTCTACCGAAAAACTATGTACAACGAGCAGACAGTAGTAACTGAACCGCCAAACAAACAAGAACTCGCAGATTACTGGAAATAATAACACCCCCTGGATCAAAGCCGAAGAAGATAAACACAAACGTGTGACAGAACAAGAAAATTCCACACTAACTACAGAAGAAATTACAGAAACAATCAAACACACACAACTGGAAATGCCCTGGGATAGACAATATACAAAACTTCTGGTACAAACAGTTTACCACCACACACGAAGCACTCACACACCAAATCAACAAAGCCATTCTACAACCACACACATTCCCCACTTTTCTTACACAAGGAATAACATACATCAAACCCAAAAATTCAGACACCACAAACCCGTCAAACTACTGACCTATCACCTATCTTCCAACCTTATACAAGATCATCACAGCCACAATTTCCAAGAAAATAGAACAACACCTAATAGACAACAATATTATCACAGAAGAGTAGAAGGGATGCAGGAAAAATAGTCGAGGATGCAAAGAACAGCTGATCATAGATAGCGTGATTATGGAACAAACCAGAAAAGAACACAGAAACCTTCACATCGGTTACATAGACTATAAAAAAAGCCTTCGACTCCATTCCCCACAGCTGGTTAATCATAGCCCTAGAAATCTATAAAATCAACCAACACCTCAGGCAATTTCTCGCGCAAATTATGAAAACATGGAAAACCAAGAGAGCTGTACGCTATATGGTTTTGCCTCTGTCTCAATCACTCTCAAATACACTAAACAGAACAGAGCATGGCTTCAACATCATACACCAAAAAATGAATCAACATAAAATAAACCACCTCCAATATATGGATGACATAAAACTCTACGCTGCTACAAAAACACAACTGAAAGAAGTCCTCAAAATCACAGAAATATTCACCTTAGATATCAATATGGAATTTGGTATAAGTAAATGTAAAGTGCTCCACATCAACAAAGGCCAATGGAAGGGCCACCATGAGACAGAAACCATCAACAATGAAACACTGTTCGACAAAGAAACATACAAATATCTAGGCTTCTAACAAAGTACCAAACTCAACCACACTCACATCAAAACAGAGCTCAGAACTGAATTCAAAAACACTCACGGAACTTTTACAAACAAAACTCAACTCCAAAAATCTCACTTAAGCCATCAACACGTTCCCTATACCTATACTCACATATTTATTTGGTATGATCAAATGGTCACAAATAAACATAGAAAACATTCACATCCTTATACGTTCTCAATTCACCAAATACAGGAAATTATACCCCAAAGCATGCAAAGACAGACTTACCATCGAAAGGAAGGCAGGAGGAAGAGGAATCATAGACATCAGATCACTACACACAAAACAAATACAAGCACTTAGGAAATTCTTTCACAACACGCAAACCAGCCTCCACACAGCGACAGTGAAAGCAGATATAAACCACACACCTCTCGACTTATCCCGGGCAGACCACTTAGCAGACACACACAGTCAAACCCAATTACAACAGGAAAAGATAAAAACGTGGTCAGAGAAAACACTCCACGGAAAACACAGATACCACAACACATAGAACAAGACCACGTAAATAAAAAACAATCATACACGTGGTTACAGGATGGACAGCTATTCCCTGAAACAGAAGACTTCTTACTTGCCATCCAGGATAAAGTCATATTACTCAGAAACTACCAAAAGCATATCATCAAAGACCCAACTATTACAGAAGACAGATGCAGGAAATGCCAGCAGCAGAAAGAAACGATCGAACACATAACAAGCGGGTGTAAAATATTAGCCGGAACGAAATACACAGCCAGACATAACTCAGCTGCCAAAGTAGTTCACCAAGCACTAGCAACAACATACAAACTCATAGGAAACACAGATCCCTACTACAAATACACACCAACATCCATACTTGAAAATAAAGATTACAAGCTCTACTGGGACATCAGTATCCATACAGATAAAACAGTCTCCGCCAATAGACCCAATATTACTTTTCAGTGCAAAAAAGGAAAAGTCACGTCACCTATCTCATTGACATAGCTGTCCCTAACAACACAAACATCCAAACGAAATACACAGAAAAAATTTCCAAATGCACAGACTTTGCAACGGAAATAAAAAGGCTATGGAAACAAGAAAAAGTCATCATTCTCCCCCTCATTATATCAGCCACAGGCCTTACACCAATCACATTCACACCACACACAATTAAGACTCAACACAAACATACACAGAAACATTCAGAAGTCAGTGATTTTGAAAACATCTAACATTGTCAGGTCATTCCTTAATACGTAATGGTAATAGCGTTTGTGCTGACTTAGCTTTGGCCCGTCAGCCAAACATAGAACCACATTAACTAAATGTGAGAAAGAAGAACTTTTTTGTATAATAATAATATGTTTATTTATGACAAGCTTGGACTATTGAAATTAAATATCATAGTCCTAAAAATTATCATTATGTTTTAGTCTTTATTAATTTATTGTTATAATTTCTTATCTCCATATTCGAACGTTATTTCAAAACTAATTTGTGTTCAATAAATAATTCTGGTTTTGAGCTGGACTTAGCTCCTGTATGAAATATGTGAAAAATACTACGAGTAATTTATAATTTTTTGGAATACATATAGTTTCAACTAGATAGTGTTATTATCCCATAAAACAATCATGTGAGTTAATTTTAAATAAACTTATTTTTGAATATTAAATTATCATAATATTATCATGAATTTATAGCTTCCAGATTTTATATAATTTGATAAAATCTTAACTTTGGCTAAACCAACCTCCTATTTGTTAAATTCTGATTTAGTATTTATTAACAAAAAATACGAAATACCTTTATTTCCAGTGTAATGAATTCCATTCATCAAATCGGAGTGATTATTTACTTCTACTGGATGGATATTTTCTTCTTTCATGTTCTTTGCTATTTATATTTTTAATAATAATAGTAGTTGGTTTTAAATAAAAATTGAATAAAACTGATAAAAATGATGCTCCGTTTCAAACAATTAAAACTAGAAAGATATAAAATAGATATTTTATACTTTATATTAAACTTGAACTTGAGTTCAAATACAATTAATATATGATAATATTAAATAACAAAAAATCGTATTTTACGTGTATATCTGTTAAGTGTTCATCGTATTTCATTACTGTAAGGAGCTGTTGTTCGTGATATACCTAGAAACCGTTAATTGTTTTATAAAAGGTAGGAGTTAGCGATAAGAGTTACATTCCACGAAATGAAAGTAACTTCAGACGTACACTGTGTTGAAAAACCTTGGAAATCAGCCAAGAACTAATTTTTAAATCGACTGGGAGATAAAATTATTAATGTAAATTAAAACTCTGTAACCCTTGACAGTTTTATCTCTACTGATCTTAGTGGAGCTACTAAAAACCGTGCCATAAACTAATTATTCTTGTGGATACAAATTTATATATACTTTATATTTTTACTTGGGTAAATAACAAATAACCGGTCAAGTGCAAGTTGAACTTGCACAATTAGTGTTCCGTACGTTGATTGCTTTTAAAATAAAAAATTTTGTTACGGTGGTACAAAATGATCAGTGACTTCACAAAACACACCCCAATGAGTTTTCAACAAAGTTTGTTTCCAATCTTTACTGAAAACTGATGACCTTGAAATTTTTGTTTTTTTGTATACTAGATAAATTATTAAAGGTAATGCACTCGCGATAATTTTCGTTCAATCTACACCCCGTGGAGAATATTCCAGGATTTTTTCAAAATTTTTTGATCAGTACTTTTCTAGGTAAGGTGGGGGGACAGCGATTTTTCGCTATTTTTTTAAAATAATACAAAGAAAAGTGTGCGCAAGTATTACATTATATATATATATATATATATATATATATATATATATATATATATATATATATATATATATTTATATATATATATATATATATATATATATATATATATATATATATATATATATATATATATATTTATATATATATATATATATATATATATATATATATATATATATATATATATATATATATATATATTTTTACTAGTGTTTTCACAAGCTTTCATTTGACACCACACTCGATGACCTAGTAAAAAAATTTTTTTTTTTACACTTCCGATTTCACCCCCCAAAACTAACCCCTTAAGTCAAAATTTAACTTTCAAAATTACACGGCTCTGATGAGGCCATCAATTCCTACATTATTACCAAATTTTAACTTTCTATGACAAATAGTTTCGGAGAAAATCGGGTGTGACAGATAGACAGACAGACGGACAGACAGACAGACACCTAAGTCATCTTATAAGTGTTTCGTACGGAACACCAAAAACAAGATTAGAAATTTATAAAGTCCACACAAGAATGTTCCGTCCGTCTGTCACACCCAACTTTCTCCTAAACTTTTTGACATAGAAAGATAAAATATGGTACTAATATAAGAATTGATAGTTTCATCAGAGCCGTGTAATTTTGAAAGTTAAATTTTGACTTAAGAGGTTAGTTTTGGGGGGTGAAATCGGAAGTGAAAAAAAAAGTTATCAGGTCATCGAGTGGGATATCAAATGAGAACTTGTAAAAACACGAGTTTAAAAATATATATTTGTATTATTCTTAAAAATTCGCAAAAAGTCGCTATCTCTCCTCCTTAGCTCGAAAAGTTTTTTGAAAAAATTCTGGCATATTCTCCCTAGGATGTAGATTGAACGGAAATTATCGCGAGTTCATTACCTTTAATAATTTAGCTGTTATATAAAAAAAAAACAAAAATTTCAAGGTCATCAGTTTTCAGTAAAGATCGGAAAAAAACTTTGTTGAAAACTCATTTGGGGTGTGTTTTGTGAAGTCATTGATCATTTTATACCTCCGTAACTAAAACTTTCAATCAACGTACGGAACACTAACTGCGCAATTTGAAATTGCAGTTGACTGGTTATTTTATCTAATGACACATAGAATTCATTTTATATTTTATTTTCTACTTTACCTATTTATCATTAGCGTAGAGTAATGGTTAGAAAATTAAAAATTATGATGATACAAGAATTATCTTAAAATTACAGATTTGCTATCTAAATTAAATTGTTCTATTTTTTTATGATTTCCACTACACAGGCAGCAAAGTGTATCATAAAAACAGTTAACTGGATATAAATCCTTTCCCTTTAACAGGTGAAAAAATCATTAGAATTAACATATATTAAATTTAATAAGTTTTGGTAAAGAACTTAAGCAAAACATTTCAAGTTTACTGCGAGTGTGTACTTCCTTAACAAGTCTTGGGTCTTAGACGGATAACAGGGGACTACCAATATAATTCTGGAGATTACAAAGATCTTAGGAAAAGAAGATCATAGTCGATTTATAACCTTTCGAACTCTATGTAATGTAATATAATTTGAATGATTAAATTAAACCATGATTTCACTTTCTATTCGATTCTTATTTTAATTTCTTGAATCATTATCATATTTATAAAACAAGCTTCAAAAAAATAAAATACCTTTATTTCCGGTGTAATGAATTCCATTCATTAAATTAGAGTCACTAACTGCTTCTGCCTGATGAGTATCTGTCTCGTTCATGTTTTTCATAATTCTAAATTACGAGCAATTATATTGAAATAATTCCCTAGTTTTAAATAAAGGTTTCAATTTAACTAATGAAAATGATACTTAGAATTTTATACTTGGAACTGTAAGCATCTAATTGTTTTAAACAAATAGTACTTTCCATATTTTATACCTAACTTTAGTAATTTTATCAATTATAATCACACCTAAAATATCATCAGAAGTATATTTCTTGAGTATCTTTTTTTGATAAATATACCGGGTTGTAGATATGAATAAGATCAGCATTTATTTTGCAAATATTAAACCCCAATGAAAAATATTAAATAAATTTATAAAAGCGAAAAAATAGTTACACTAAATTCTACTTTCATTCTTCCTTAGTAGAAACTAAGTTACCCCAATTTTAATATTCTTTCTGTAGGCAGGCTTTTTTTCCAACAAAATCGGCTCCTTTTTTCTCATTTGTAGTGGCATTATTGCTTGTTTATTATCTCTCCACCTTTATTTATATACGACAAACTTTGACGTTTCAAAATTTTCGGATTCTACCCATGTTTCCCCTTCTTATTAGTAATCCAGTTCTTTACAGAATCAAATATGTCTTTTGCATGTCGTTCTAATGTTGTCACTTCTTGCTTTATTTATAAGGCTACTTTCGCTGTTCTGTGTCTTATTTCCATATCTGTTTATTCCAGCACTTGTTTCGTTTTTGATGTTCGAGTCGACTCTTTACTGTGAGTTAATCTAGGTCTAATAGTGGTCTTATAAATTCGAGATTGTGTTTCAATTCTCAGATGTTTGTTTTGCATTACCTCTGTTTTCGTCGCCGTTACGAAGTTTCTCACTTCTGTCTCCATATAACCACAACTGTGCTTGGCGTTCCTAGTTCCATAGTTATAATGCCGGCATACGACCATCAGGGGTTTCGGGTGCCAATCCCGGCAGTATATTTGACTTGGCCACATACATAGCTAGTAGTTATTACAGAAATGCAATAACGCCCGTGGCAGCACTACCGTGTTGTGTATGTGTAGATAACTGGACATCGTTGACGGATAGAACGACATCCTCCCGTTATCCATCGAAAAAGGGAATCCCTATTCAGAGGTAAACGATAAAAAAAACTGTATAGTAGTTTGGATGTTGTAGTACACCTTGTGTTTGCTGATAAATTCGTCATTGCTATTTTGTTAAATTTGTAAAGAAACCACTCAACCTATCAGCACGGCGCACAATGGGCTGAATCCCGATTCTAGCTGGACAAAATTATTTTATGGGCTGAACAAGGTCCAAATGACTAGAACAGCCAAAAAAAATTAATAAAAAATATATATGAAGGGAAAAATAGGTGTTTTAGTTCTCAGAACTGCATTTTGAGGTGTTTATATATTTTCTTAGGAAAAATTAGTATAAAAGAAAATGGAAAGATAAAATAGAGATACTAATTGCTAAATTTATGTATTTGCTAATAAAATGAACTATTTTTTTATATAAATTCAAAATCAGAACCTTCCGATTCGCTCGGAGAATCCTTCTCCGCATGACTATGCTGCTCAAACTCTTCCACAGAATCCGTGAGTAGTTCCTTTGTATCAGGACTCAGCTCCTTCAACGGGACTGTTTGGAAAGTTCTAAGGCCAGTAATAACAGGATCCGATGAAATTAGAAGCTTATGAACTAAGTCTTCATAGGTTTTAATATATGAGGACTTTCTAGTATGATAGGCTCTGAATCGCTTCATGTCTTTATTCCTTGCCTCCTGTGCCTCCTCTGAAAGCTGCACTATTGGAACAAGGGCATGTTTGATGGCTAAAGAGCCTTGTAAAACGATTTTGTGTACGCTGGGAGGCATCCTGTACCAGCCATATAGCTCTACAAACAGTTTGGCAGTATGATAGGCAAATATGTTAAATTTGTCTTTCTTGCTTGGATTCCCGCTTGAAATAACCTGCAACGATAAGAAAAGGTCATTGTTGCAGTGAAGAATTTGAGGAAGTTTTTTAGAAATACCTGAAGAATAGTTCCAAATCGAGATATTAATCGCTTATCAACTCCTGTAGCTACAGCGGCTTCATCTGCATTTATGGTTCATTATGGCTGTTCCCCTTTGAATATGTTATTAGTTATATTATAATAAATAAATTCTGGAAATTAGAAGCCGGACGGAAGCGGACTTTAAAAGTTGCGCATTAAAATATAAAAGATTTTTCACTTTCCACTAAGCAAAATCACACTCACTTACTTTGTAATGGTATGAACTTACCTTCTTTAATCGGATGTTTCCAGTACTTGAAACTTCTTCTCAGAATGTATCTAAACCAGAAAAATGTATACTCAAACGAAAATAAACAATCCTGTCACTGTACAAATATAAAAGAAGGTCAGATAAATGTACCGTGAGAGCGTTTCACGCTTTACTCGCATTCGACCGTTTACGCAGTAACTTTTTACACACTATTATTTGCTATAATAATAAAGTGAGGGTGGAAAACTGGCCTTACTTTGTTTAACACTTTAGCGTTTCACTTAGGAAACATGTCCTATTCTCTTCCTTTAATTCTGATTTGAACTGTGATTTGCTGTGCCATGTAGTTTTGAAAGTTAAATTTTGACTTAAGGGGTTAGTTTTACGGGGTGAAATCGGAAGTGAAAAAAAAATTACCAGATCATCGAGTGGCGGGTAAAATGAAAGCGAGTTTAAAAAATATATGATGTAATATTTGCGCATACTTTTCTTTTTATTATTTTTAAAAGAATAGCCAAAGACCCTATCCACCGACCCTATTTCGAAAAGTGTTGAACAAAAAATTTTGAAAAAATCCTGGAATAGTCTCCATAAAGTGTAGTGCACGAGTGCATTAGGTTCGATAATTTATCTGGTATAAAAAAATAGTTGTCCTCCAAAATGGTGAAGATTTATTTCGTCGAAAGTTGTCAGTTCAACCGGAAGTGATACCTACTGCTTTAGGTATTACGTAACTACTGAAAATAATTTTATTTTACTTGTTAATAATTAAATAAATATTTAGATAGTAAATACTTGTTTTAAACTTTTACTACTAGATTCTAGAGTAAGTTATATTGATTTATTATCTATTAGGTAGCTAAAATGTTATAACTGTTATACATTATCGACTAAAAAGAAACGTGAAAATACATTGATGTTAAGATTTATACATGTCAGGAACTTTTTGTCTTATTTTGGTTGATCTGATTTGCCTCCTGGGTCAGTAGACATGTTTGTAATCTGGGCTCTCCATTCTTTTGTTGAAAACCCATTTTGATTGTATTTTGGGAAGTCACTGATCATTTTATACCTCCGTAACAAAAAATTTTGTTTTAAAGACAATCACAGTACGGAACACTAATTGCGCAAGTCCATCTTGCATTTGACCGGTTATTTTTTGACTTGAGATTCCAATGTATCACCTTGGAAAATCCGCGCGAAGTACTGAATTTTCTACATTAAGTGGAGTCATGGTAGGTATTTGACTTTTAAGATTTGTAACTAAAAAACTGAATTTATTTTGAGTTTTATACCAGACTACAATATTCTATTTCTTTAAAACATATATATATATATATATATATATATATATATATATATATATATATATATATATGTATATATATATATATATATATATATATATATATATATATATATATATATATATATATATAATATAATATATATATATATATATATATATATATATATATATATATATATATACATATATATATATAAATTACCTAAAATTCAATCACTATCCATCCATGGTTTTGCCACAATCCTATACATTGTATCTATTAAATTAATTAATGAATAAATATGGATGAAGGTTAAATTGTAGAACATGAAATCCTATACAAACTTTTCAGGATATTACCTACTTGACTTTAGCCTTATATTTTACAATTACACAAGAACCCTTTTGACTTTTAAGATTTGTAACTAGAAAACTGAATTTATTTTGAGTTTTATAGTAGACTACAATATTCTATTTCTTTAAAACACTTGTTAATTTCTGGAAGATACGTTTGTATACAGAAGTGAAGTTGTTTTGGTTTTCTTAATTGTGTTTAGTATGGTTTGATGAGTTACTGTAGACTTTGTGTAATCTTTTTTTATTGTTCGGTTTATGTCATTTGCTTTAAAATTGTTTCGTAGTAAAACTGGCCTTACTTTGTTTAACACTTTAGCGTTTCACTTAAGAAACGTCAGTGCTATTAAACTGTCAGTTATACCAACGATAACGCTGATTTTTTGGGACTTTGGGATTTGAATATCGTCCTAATCATGTAGGATTTGTGTACCATTCTGTGATGATTTTATTATTTTTCTGATTAATTTTATGTCTAAAAAACCGGTCAAGTGCAAGTTGAACTTGCACAATTAGTGTTCCGTATGTTGATTGTTTTTAAAATAATTTTTTTTTTTAAAAGTAATACGAAGAAAAGTGTGCGCACGTATTACATTATATATGTATTTTTTACTCGTGTTTTCACAAGCTTTCATTTGACACCACACTCAATGACCTAGTAAAAAAATTTTTTTTTCACTTCCGATTTCACCCCTCAAAACGAACCCCCCTTAAGTGAAAATTTATGTTACGGTGGTATAAAATGATCAGTGACTTCACAAAACACACCCCAAATGAGTTTTCAACAAAGTTTGTTTCCAATCTTTACTGAAAACTGATGACCTTAAAATTTTGTTTTTTTTTTGTAGACCAAATAAATTATTAAAGGTAATGCACTCGTAAAAATTTTCGTTCAATCTATACCACGTGGAGAATATTCCAGAATTTTTTCAAAATTTTTTGATCAGTACTTTTCGAGATAAGGTAGGGGACAGCGATTTTTCGCGATTTTTTAAAAGTAATACGAAGAAAAGTGTGCGCAAGTATTACATTATATACATATTTTTTACTCGTGTTTTCACAAGCTTTCATTTGACACCACACTCGATGACCTAGTAAAAAAATTTTTTTTCACTTCGGATTTCACCCCTCAAAACGAACCCCTTAAGTCAAAATTTATGTTACGGTGGTATAAAATGACCAGTGAGTTCACAAAATACACCCCAAATGAGTTTTCAACAAAGTTTGTTTCCAATCTTTACTGAAATCTGATCACCTTGAAATTTTTGTTTTTTTTTAAATACCAGATAAATTATTAAAGGTAATGCACTCGTGATAATTTTTGTTCAATCTACCCCCAGTGGAGAGTATTCCAGGATTTTTTCAAAATTTTTTGATAAGTACTTTTCGAGATAAGGCGCGGGACAGCGATTTTTCGCGATTTTTTTAAAATGATACAAAGAAAAGTGCGCGCAAGTATTACATTGTATATATATTTTTTACTCGTGTTTTCACAACCTTTCATTTGACACCACACTCGATGACCTAGTAAAAAAATTTTTTTTTTCATTTTTGATTTCACCCCCCCAAAATTAACCCCTTAAGCCAAAATTTAACTTTCAAAACTACATGGCTCTGATGAGGCCATCAATTCCTATATTATTACCAAATTTCAAGTTCGTATGACAAATAGTTTCGGAGAAAATCGGGTGTGACAGACAGACAGACAGACAGACAGACAGACAGACAGACAGACAGACACCGAAGTGATCTTATAAGTGTTCCGTACGGAACACTAAAAAGTATATCCTATTCTCTTCTTTTAATTCTGATTTGAACTGTGATTTGCTATGAAAATTATTGAACTCTTGGGGAGGCTTCTCCGATTTATTATCAGGCACAGCCAGAAATTAATCGTCGATGTACCTTTTGAAAAACAGTTGAAATTGAATCAGTAAGGTTTTCCTCTAAGAATTCTACAACTAATTGAGCAATGACAGATAAGATGCGGGAATCCATAACACATCCATCAATCTGGCTATAGAACTGTATGCGAAATAATTGGTATTTGGTGTAAGGTTAACAGCTTCAATTAAATTAATTTCTAACATGGAAATATATTGATTCCACTTTTCATTATCGACAGTTTGTATAATCTTTTTTGTTGATGTTACATCTAAAGAAAGAAATTTGTAACTTGGTGGAATTTGAATTGTGTCAATCTTTAATGAAATAATTGTTTATCCAGTAATATTTGACATAGAATTAGCTAAATATTTGAAAAGATTCTAAATTTGCGATTATATACATGACACAATAGGTCGTTATGGAATAATTTGTTCAGGTAAATTTTTACAAGCACTAAATTTTGAGACAAGTTAATTTTTTCCTTCTGCATAATAATATTAATATACAAGCAAAAAAAGAAGAATAAATGGGACGATCCGGGTCAACCGGATCAGAGTTACGACCAAAATTAGAAGCAACCAAAAAACTTGACCAAGGGCTCATTTTAAAACTTAGAGCGTCTACTTTCAAATGCCGAGTGCGCCTTTGAAAAATCCAATATGGCGGCCGGTAGCCGGAGAAAAATCAAGTGTCCAGCAAAAAAAGCTTGTAAATATAAAAAATCGCAACTGTTTGGGTCGTTTTTTGGCTCAAATTGTAGCTGATGGACGCCCCAAGAAATTGGGGTGGTAAGTTGATAAAATCCAACATGGCGGATTCAATATGGCGGTCAAAAATCCAATTGGAATTGAGTTTACTAAACTCTTAAGAAACATTTTCTTTATTTGCAAACCCTACATTTTGACATTGATTTTTAAATTTTGTCCAGCTAAAATCGAGATTCAGCCCATTGTGCGGCGTCATCAATGTAGCATAATAATTTTAGTTTTTATTCTCCATTTTAAATCCCCTCAATTTGAGAAGTTATTCACGATCCTTGGCGATTTCTTCTACAGATTGGCTATGTAAGTTTGCCATAGCTACAATATCGTCCATTAACAAGATGCGGTATGTATTTGTCGTACAGGAGATTTACCACATATTCTAGTTGTACTTGATTGATACCTTAGGGGAAGCCTGTCTTCTGGAGAGCGCGTCCCCGGGGGGGCGAATAAGGGCAAGAACTAACCGGCTACTGCCGATGGGTACAACAGACGCATGAAGAAATAGCAAAAATAGGAGAATCACTGGAACTAATTCTATTTTCACACAAACGGATATACAGATAGACGTGGATCCAAGTGGCAACAAATCTAAAATCAACTATACGGCAATGAAACAAAAAATACGGCCGAGAGTACAAGACGTGAGAGTCCAAAGAAGTGCAACATGTGATAGTGACCATTATTTACTGCGCGCGAAAATAAACTTGCCTATCAAAAAACAATACAATGAAAGACATAAAGTAAAATAGAATAAAGGAAAAATTAGAAAAACGAAGATAAAATATCAAAAGTCTAGAAAATGAAAGTACTCTCAAGTTATTTCAAAAAGATTAGACGAGACGCTAAAGGCGCCATATTCAAACAACGTCTATCGAATACACGAACATTTAAAAGAATGTTTACCCAAGGTGGCATTTGAAGTACTGGGATATTATAGAAATTGAACAAATAAACCTTATCGGTAGGACACCGAAATATAGAACACAACAGGAATCTACATCAAAAATATATAAGCACCAAAAAATTTGAAGATAAAATAAAAGTATAAAGAAATGCAAGCAGTAGTAAGAAGAAAAATATCTAAGAAAAAGAACGACTGATGGGAACTGTCAAAGAATAAATACCCATTTAGGAGGAATCAAAAGCCCGGAAAGTTGGAAATTCATAAAAAAACCTAAAAAGGGATAAGAACAAAGAAATAAGAACAACTGTAAAACTTCAAGGTTAGAAGGAATACTTGGGAAAGCTACTGGTAGAGAACAGAGAAATTGCAAGAGGAGAGAGAACTAAATAAACAAAGAATTACAGTAATAAATTCACCATTAAGAATAATACAATAGAAATAAAAACAGTGTATAAAGCGCTCAAAAATAACAAATCACCCGGACCTGGGAACATCCCTGGAGAATTGTTCAAATATTGAACAGATAAGCTGTACGAACGCCTGGAAAGTGTCATAACCAACCACTATACACAAGAAAGGGTACAAAAACAAATGGGAAAATTACCGAGGAATAGCAGTAACGGCATCCATAAGTAGAATCTATGAAAAGGTTTTAAAAATACAAAATGGAGAAGGAATATTAAGATTTTGAAGCAGAAAAATAAGCAAGCTTTCACATGGGATGATTCACAACAGACCATATTATCTCCTTAACTCAAATAATAGAAAAAAAGATGGCACGAAACCAAGAAGTCCACTTATTGTTGGCTGACTTGAGAACAGCATACATCAGCATTACTCTGCAGAAATTGTGGCAATCATTGGAAAGTACTAATTTAACACAGAATTAATTAAAGCTCTCAAAATACTATACAACCAATCCATAACAAAAATTAAAACAGGAATACACACCAGAATTTATTACGTCAAAAGGTCGGAAGCAAGGATGTGTTTATCACCAACCCTTTTTAAGATATATCTGGAAACATAATAACATAAAGAGATGGAAGCAGAAATATAGACCAATGGGTATGCCATTAATTAACACCATGTTGTACATGCTATGTTTCGCGGATGACCAAGTGGTAATGGCCAAAGATCGCCACGACCTGAACTACATGACGAGAAAACTATTTGATGAATACAAAGATCGGTGTTTTGAAGTCAATATAAAGAAGACAGAATATCTATATATTGAAGGCAACAAAAAGGTCTTAAACTGGGCGATCGAACCACGATAAAACACTCGGTATAAAAATTTCGGAGGATGGAAAACTGGATAGAGCAATAAGAGAGAAAAATATGGCAGGAAAAAGGGCCATTAAACTACTAAACAGCATTCTATGGGATAAATCTATAAATAAAACCAACAAAAAGAGAATATATGAAACCATAGTGAAAAGTATCACAGTATATATTTGTGAAGCATGGCCTCTAAAGCATTAACCACGCTGAGAACAATGGAAATGGACTTCAAGAGAAGAGGAATAGAAATATCCAAAAGAGAAAGAGTCACCAACCAACATATTAAAAAGAACATGGGAATCAAACACAGTATTACAGACGACATTCTAACAACTGATCTTGTTTGGGCACATTCAAAGAATGGACGAAGATCGAATCCCAGAACAAATAATAAAATGGCAAGCAAAACGCTAAAAAAGCGAAATAGGCCGAGAACAAGTTAGAGAGAGGGGATAGACAGGGAAATTGAGAACGGAAACCTGGGAGATCTATATAATGACCGAAAAACATGGAGGATTGAAAGTCGAAAAACGTCGGAGAACTTTATAAACCGGTATGTATGTATGTAGATATATATATATATATATATATATATATATATATATATATATATATATATATATATATATATATATATACGGGGTGACACAGCCAACATGTAACACCCTGTAATTTTTTTATTTTGAAAGTTACATATTTGTAGATACCAGAATGGGATATTATTAGGCTTTTTTATTACTTTTTAACTAGTTCTGGTTTGACTGGAAGTGACTGCAACTTTCTTATTTTTAATGGAACCGTGTATATTTTTTTATCAACTTCAATTCGCTTTGAAATTCTCTTTCCAACGATGTATAACAAGTCAAGTGACCGGCAAAAAATTATTTAAACTCTTAGACTTAGGCAGCCATGGCGGATATACTAGCAATTGTTTTTGTTCTTTTTATCTCACTTTGGAAAAAATTTAAGACTATCCGTGTCATTTTCGCGAGTCAAAGTGGCTCCTAAAAAATTTTATGCTTTACAGTTAATTACAGAATTTTCTCTTTAAATAGTGATCAATATCATCGAAATTAAGATAGGAACACATATTTTTTATTTAACCTAATTACACAATACAGGTTTTTTTGCCAATATACATCTAACAGAACTATCTAAGGCCAATTGGATTTAATATTATTTTCAGAAAATAAACAGTTTTATTATGCAATAATGTGATATCAACAAGTTCCATTACGGATTTAGTAGGCTGTTATAAAATAGACGAACCTAAAGTCATGGTTGCTGCGTGTTACCAAAATGGCCATTATTATTGTTTACTTTACGTCGAAAATAATTTTTTGTTAATAAAAATGTATTCAACGGATGAAAAAGTAGACATGTTATTAATTTATGGAGAGTGCAGAAAGATTAACCGACAATCCGCCGAGTTGTACATGGCAAGATATCCCTATAGGAGGCACCCACCCAACAATTATTTTTTAAGGGTAGAGCAGCAGTTCAGAAGGCAACCGATTGAACCTGCTGATGTATTTATTGGTGACGAAGAGTCAGAAATCAATGTATTGGCCATTGTTCAGGTAGATCCTACAATTTCTATAAGACATGTTGCAGAGCAAACCGGTGTAAATCGTGAAACCGCTCGCCGCATTTTAAGAAAATATAAATTCCGCTTTTACAAATATCAAATAAATCAACATTTATTTCAAACAGATTACCAAAGAAGAATAGATTATTGTAACTGCAAAGATACCACCTTGATAACCAATTTCATTACAACATTCTATTTGCGGATGAATCTAGATTTACTAATTTGGGTCTATTTAATCGTAACAATACTCGATATTGGTCCCAAGAAAATTCTAGAATTATGCGAGAAAGTGCCTATCAAGAAAGATTCAGCTTTAACGTGTGGTTGGGTATCCTTGACACAAGAATTATTGGTCCTATTATATATGATGTTGCGTTAATTGGAGAAATATATTTTGAGTTCACTCTAAATGATGCCTTTAAATCGTGGAGACATTATTTTCCAGTAGGATGGCGCTCCAACCCATAATAGTAGAAATGTAGTAAACTACTTGAATCAAAGATTTGGTGCAAATTGGTTAGGTACCAATGGACCTAATAAGTGGCCTGCAAGATCGCCAGATCTTACGCCTCATGATTTTTTTATATGGAACCATCTAAAACAAAAAGTTTACAAAAATCCACCGACAGACAGAAATGATTTAGAAATGCTCTTAAGAAGAGCAGTAAATAAAATTACTGAAATTTAGTTGGAGAACGTTATGACAGCCACGGTGAGAAAAACAAGATTGTGTAGGATTAACAATGGACAGCATTTTGAACATTTGGAATAAATACATAGCAAATTTATATCTGGTATAAAATAGTTTTGCCTATTTATTTTCATTATGTTACTTAATTAAAATATTACTTCTTTCTAATAATAATTAATTACAATTATCGGTTTTGTTGTGTTATTCTTATTTTTAAATATTTTGGTTTCATTATTTGCATTTAAATATTTATTTAATATATAGGTTTCTTATTTTCTGAAAATAATAATAAATCCAATTGGCGTTAGATAGTTCTGTTAGATGTACATATGTTGGCAACCTGTAATATGTGACTAGGTTAAATAAAAAATATGTGTTCCTATCTTAATTTCGGTGATATTGATCATTATTTAAAGAGAAAACTCTGTAACTGAACGTAAAGCATAACATTTTTTAGGAGCCACTTAGACTCGCAAAAATGGCACGATAATTAGATAGTCGATTTCCTTTCAAAGTGAGATAATACGAACGAAAACAATTGCTATTATATCCGCCATGGCCGCCTAAGTCTAAGAGTTTAAATCAGTTTTTGCCGGTCACCTGTCAAACGAATGTCAACTTGTGATACATCGTTGGTAAGAGAATTTCAAAGCGAATTGAAATTGATAAAAAAATATACAGAGTTCCGTTAAAAAAAGAATGTTGCAGTTACTTCCGGTCAAACCGGAAGTAGTTAACAATATTTCTTAAATGAAAAAAAAAGCCTAATAATGTCCCATTTTGGTATCTAAAAATGGAAATATGTAACTTTCAAAATAAAAAAATTACGGGGTGTTACATGTTGTCTGTGTCACGGTGTGTATATATATATATATATATATATATATATATATATATATATATATATATATATATATATATATATATATATATATATATATATATATATATATATATATATATATATATATATATATATATATATATATATATATATATATATATATATATGTATAAACATATATATATATATATATATATATATATATATATATATATATATATATATATATATATGTGTATTTATATATTTAGATATATATATATATATATATATATATATATATATATATATATATATATATATATATGACAAACATGAAAATGCTGGTCTGCTGTATTCTATCAATGTCTCGGTAATTTGTCTCATTCTTCCAAAAAAATTCATGAACATAACCCATGCAATGGGTTGATTAATGTTTCTCCTCTTTCAAAGAAAACGAAAATTGAACCCTCTTCTAGAAAGTTAATGGCTACCATTTTTTTGGGACTGCGAGAGAATAGACCGGTTTATAAAAGCCAGCGATTAAAGAAAAATGTCAGGATTCATGGAGAACCAATTCCTTGTTCTTGCACGACACCTGCAAATTCTCCAAGGCTCGCATAGTCCATTACCGAAAGCTGTGGATTCACCGAGCTACAACCTCCATCTCATAGCCCTTATTTAGCACTCTGCCACTTCCCTTCGTTCAAACATGTGAAGAGAATTTTCAGGAGCCAAGTATTTTTCTCAAGAAATCAATTAAATATATCTGGAGCCTTGTATTTTAAAGCACAAAAATAGGATTTTTTTTTGGATGGAATGAAACAACTCTGGAAACACTCAGTTGGGAAGACAGTTATGTAAAAAAATATATATTTTGAGCTCTGTAATTTTTCCTTCATAGCTAGTAGACAACTTTAAAAAACACCCTCGTATTGTGCGCAAGTGGATTCAAGGATCCGATATGGTATATGATTATTATTATTTTGCTTATCATAAAGAAACAATTTTAACTCAAAATAGAACAATACGTTATATTTTATGCATAATATTAAGAAACATTTGTGGGATATTTTGTTAAAAAATTAACTGTTATAAAAGCTAACAGAGTAGCAGAGATATAGAAAGTGGCTAAAATCGGTTTCTTACACTGACTGGTCTGATCATCTGATGTAGTTTACTGAATTACTGAAAGTAAACAGCAGAGAATTTGATGTAATTATAAATCGTAACGTTTGAGGATTATGGCGTCGAAATATCGTATTACGAAAATGACTTTCAATTTTCTACAGAGGTTGGTGGAACCATCCTAAGCAACGGAAGTCCCAAGGAGCCCGATCTAAAGGATTTGCTTGAGGATAACAAAATTATAACTACTTATTGCTAAAAGCGACAATATAATGGAAGAGCTAATAACCATTTTAAACACCTGAGAGCAGCCACAACTGTGTTCTTTGAAAATATCTAGATTAGAGAAGAAAAAAATCATCTTGTTGATACCCGTGTACACAGAAAATTTGACAGATGCTATAGATGCATGTTCATATGTTAAGCTTTACATAAAAACAAATACGCCTGGTTTTATATTTTCAAAATAATACTGAATGACTGGAAAACAGCCACATTTAAATATTTAGCTTGAAGCGGGGATTTTCTTTTTATAAATTATAGCGCATACAATTATGTCAATTTTATTTATAGCCGTAGCATACAAAATACAGAGAAATATCTAAAGCGTTATAGGAGCGACGCGTGTTCAGAAAAAGCGATTCACTTGTACTCGGTAGGAAACACAATCATAGGCAAATCATTCTAAAGTGATAATGTTTTTCATATAAAAGACTGCTTGAAAAGGTTTGTACGGTAAGTAATAAGCTGAACCTCATACAAATGTGATGTATTAGTGCGATGTGAATTAATACCATGCACCATCTCTGGGAGGAATTAATCGGCCTACATCCAACGAAAACTTTTAATAAAAATACTTCTAGAATGAACGAAACAATACATACAGTGTATGTTTGGGAGGAGAGCCCCAAACATGGATGAAGTAATCCATAGTTTGTCGAATTTGAGGTTTGTACAGAATTAACAGTTGTTGTGGAATGTACGTACAGCTTTCTTATATTATAACTAACTTGGGACATTTTTTTTAAATTGGGCTTGGGCCGTTCTGCCATATATTGATGATGATGATAGATGACACATCTACTAGCGAAAGGAAGCTGCTATAATTGGACTTGCTTATACACCTACGGACAAATTTTAAATATTATGTGTATATATAACCAATAATATTAAGAGAGCCAAAATTAAGGATTTTTGCAAATTTTGAAAGTATGAAAACACTGTACATATTACCGATTTGTTCGCATGCTATCCAGTAAACTAGTTTTTAAGCGAACCATAGCTTTATTTTCTGCCAGAATACACCACATAGGAAGAAATCAAGCGGACTACATCCGTGGTTTTTTTTTTATGGGCCTACATCCCTAAAGCGTTACAAAGGCGATACGTGTGCGGAAAAAGCGACTCACGTTGGTCTTCAATCGCTGTAAATTGTACTCGGCTGGAAGCACATTCCTGAGCAAAATGAAAAAAAAAAATGTTCGGCTAGAAGTAGTATTATAGCAGGACTTCATCTATGGCGTTGTCCTGAAACTTGCTTATTTACCCAACAAAATATCACTTTTCAAATATGTTATTATGTTGTCAAAATGCATAACAGGCTTAAGAAATTTCGTTTTTTATAATTTTTATTTGGCTGTGGGTGTATCATTTGAAAAATTACAATCGAATTATAAAAATATGTTAATCTTATTTTCATTATAATTAATAATGATACTTTATCTTATCTCGTTTTACAAAATTGTATTTGTTATTTGTTTTAAATAAATTAATATGGGAATTGCTAAATGATATGCCCATATTATAATCTGGATTTTTTATAGAACCATATCAATTAAAATGGCAATCATTTTTGTTCTTTTTTATCCAAAATAAAGTGCTTTCTTACTTGAAACACACTTTAATTTTAAGTAATTATGACTAATTTTTACCTTGTTTTATCTCCTAAACAATATTTAGGGTTAGCCAAATAGAGTGACCGATAATAAACACAGTGAGCACAAAATATAGTGAACAATTTCTCAAAAATGTTATGTCTCGTAATATTGACTGTTGTTGTTGAATAGTAGCCCACAACGAGGCAGAACAGAGGCAGGAGTCGAAAGTAAACAGTGAACAGTGGTGATTATATCTCCGAAAAGATATAGCAGAAGACTCCCGTTTTCTATCCTCCATAGTTAGCATAACACAAGGGCTTTCCTTAGGGACTCTTAGATAATGATATCCTTTAAAGAAGAATTGAAAAAGAAAAAGAAGTTTATTAACAAGCTATACGAAGAAATGAAGCATTTCATTAGCAAATAGATGAAATAAGTAAAACGTAAAATAAGAAACAACAAGGCAAATGAAATCAAGAACTCAGAAACTCAAACTAAAGAAAAAGAAATGGATACAGAAGGTCTTGGCGTCTTATCTAAGTCAAAGTTAAAAAGATAAAGAAAATGAAAGTAAAGAAAAAACAAAACAAGAATCGTAAAAACTCTGAAACAGACACTCCGACATGCTCCCAATGCAAAGAAGTTCAATTATTAATCAAACTCTCATCTCCAAGTAGTCATCTAATATAAATCAACAAAACAAAACCATAAAACAAATGGAATATACATTACAACCAAAGCATTAAAGAAAAATGGTCATATCAAGACCGAGATCTAATATTACTCGAAGATGCAAGAACATGTCTGGCAACTAGGAACACTTGAAAGGTACGATCAAGCTGTTGGAAAGATAGTAAAAAGGCTGTCTAGCTACTTACCAACTTATGGCAAGCTTACAAGTTTTATATTATTATTGGGGGCATTCCAGAAATAATAAGAGAAGAGGAGATTCTCTCATATCAGTATGGTCACATTTACCTTAAAATTAGCATTTCAATGCATATGCTTTGAAGGTCCACCTAAAGTGAGAAAAAAATTCTACAACCTGATAGAAATAAAACTGAACGAAGTAAAAACTGGAATTCAAAAAACTAAGAGCCGAAATATTATTAAAGAATAAAATATGGGTTCGCAATGTTGCGAGTTATAACAACAAAATTTAACAGTGATGAAAAATCACTGTCAAAAAAGAAGAAGTATTTATTAACATAAAAATACTTTTAAAAAACCGAACTAAACTTGATAATTTGGCATAAAGTTTTTTTTACAAAATTAAGAAAGATAATCTTCATGTGTTGCTGTATCCCCATTTCGCTATCGCAATCGCAGTTTGATACTATCAATTATGATTTTTTGGAGAAAGAAAAGAAGTGTAATATCGCTCAGTAATCGACCCGAAAAATGAAGAAGATGGAAATACAGAGATGACTGAAGAAAAATCAAGGACGTAAAAAAGAAACACCGCAATCACGAGATATTCCCCTCCTATCGGAAGTTGTTCTCAAAACAGAGTTGAGACTTGAAAAATATAAATCGGTTTGAAAATAAAAACAAAGATACATTACATTACGAGAGGTCTTGACCATCAACTGGATGAACAGAGGAGAATTTATATTTAATCTTATGTAAATAAAATATTTAATTATAAAAGATGCTTGTATATGTGAACAATCTCGAAAATATATCTAATACAAATATATATATATATATATATATATATATATATATATATATATATATATATATATATAACACATGGGCTGAAAAGTCCCGGGCCTAACACATAGATGGCGCTAGTTTTATTGCAGTCACCTTTTTTTCAGTTAATACTAACCTTCAAAAGACAGCTGTTAAAATTTCATGATATTCTATTCATTAGTTTGTGAGTTATTGTGCTAAGAGTGACGCTACTTTTGTTATTTTCAAAACAATGGATCAGAAACAATTTCGTGTTTTAATTTTACACTGCTTCTTGATGGGAAAAAATACCGTTCAAGCGAAGCAATGGCTTGAAAAGTGTTATGGGGACTCCGCTCCATCAGAAACAACAATAAAACGTTGGTTTGCTGACTTCAAACGTGGTCGTAGAGACACCGATGATGCAGAACGCAGTGGACGTCCAAATGAGGCGGTAACACCAGAAAACATCAAAAAAATCCATAAAATCGTTTTGAATGATCGAAAAGTGAAGTTGCGTGAGTTAGCTGACATCGTAAAGATATCAAACGAACGTGTTGGCTTTATATTGCATGAGCATTTGACTATGAGAAAGCTCTGTTCAAAGTGGGTGCCGCGTTTGCTCACTGTTTATCAAAAACAAGAACGTGTTGATGATTCTGAGCAGTGTTTGGCCATTGTTAGAGCGGCGCTGGAATGATTGCGTTGCTCTTGATGGAGATTACGTTGATGAATAAAGCTAATTTTGAACCAAAAAAACCGTGTTTTCTTTGTTAGGCCCGGGACTTTTCAGCCCATGTGTTATATATATATATATATATATATATATATATATATATATATATATATATTCTTCTTTTCAACCTAAGTTAGTCCACTCCTGGAAGTAGATCTCTTCTAATCTTTTCTATGCTTCCCTGTCTCCTGCCACCTTTAATCACTGCTTGCTTGTTACAACTCTTATATCACTGGCCCATCGTTTTTGTGGACGTCCAACGCCTTTTTCTGTTTCTCCGTGATGCTGTACACCCATCTGTCTGCGGATGGTCTAGCCACATGACACACCCATCGTAGCTTATTCTTTGACACCTCCAGAGTTATGTCAGTGATTTTGGTTCATATTCTTACCTGCTCTTACATGCTTCTCTCCATAGCTTTATGTGAATTTACAAGATTTTTAACAAATGCTTTAGCGAGACACATCGTTTCCAGTCCATAGGGGCAGACAGTATGTCAGCACCTATGGATAGTTTAGTGCAGCATTAAAAGGGGGTGATAGGTATAGCCCAAACTTTTATATTTAAAAAGATTTTGAAATTTCGGTCCACGAGAAAGTTCGGGTATTTTCGACAATAAAATGACACAAAATAATAATATTTTTAATTTAATTTTTTATTTAGAAGTTTACTTACATTAGAAGTTTACAGACGACCTTCTTACATATGCATCAACTGTGCCTACAATTTAACTGATGAAAATTAAAAGACGAACTGTTGTTCATATTTTTACTATATTTCATTTATCAAAATGAAATAAATAAAATAATAACTTAAATTAGCCGTGACATGTTTCAGTACACAGTACCTTTCTCTCTCTGATAAATAAAATATAGTGAAAATCTGTACATCAGTCCCTCTTTTAATTTTCTAAAAATGGATTTTCATCAAGTAAGCGCCAAATCTCTCCAATTCTATTTAACTGAAGATTTTCCACAGATATTATTCTAAATTTGACTAAACGAATGATTGTTTTATTGACTAATTTTAAATCACTCCACTCGTAGGAGAAAGAATAGTCAAGGACATCTTCAGAAAAACTGGTAAAGTTTTTTACCAAATTCATTCTTGTTAACACGCAGTTCTAGAATAGATACGTAGTTTATCATTGTCATATGTGAGAATAACTTAGCAAGAGTACTACAACTCGGTATTTTATACAATAGATACTTTAGATTTATAAGTTATTAAAAAAGGTTGAAAATAATTAAAAATAGTATTATTTTCACTTCAAGACGAAAGATACGCAACCACTCCTCTAATCCCAATTCTTTAACCGGACAAATCTTTTATTCTAAATAATCATACCAAAATTTTGTCGAATATATCAATGAAACACTACAAAAATTTTTCATAACAACTATCAAAACTTTACAGTATTTAACGATCTTCCTCCCGCCGTTAAAAATTACAAATTTTGAAAAAGAAATTATCACATTCCTCTAATATAAGAATGCTAAATGGAAGTACTTTATGACATACATACTTATATATGTATATATACATATATATATATATATATATATATATATATATATATATATATATATTTATATAAATATATAAATATATTACGATATTAGTTATTACAATTTACAAACATTAAAATTATTACATCTATATTAGCAATTTCTCTACAAAATGCTTAATTATTAGTAGATACCTAAATAATTGAATATATTTGTATGCACCATGGTAATTACAAAAAACTTTTTTCTACAGTTTAAAATTTACTTGCTCGACGTATCTATCCTAGATTTAAATTTATTCCAAGCAAGATTATTTAAAGTCACTTAAAAGGAGGTCAAACATTTTAAAATTCCTATATATATACTTTCTACACTCTATTTTGATCTTGTGAAACTGTTGGGTTCTTTTAAGTGTAACTGGTAGCATATTATATATCTTTGGTCCAAGGTAATGTATACTTCTAGGATTAATGGTCTTATAACTTACGGGGATAACCATCTCATTGTTAATTTTTGCTCTGGTGTGGTAATTATGTTTTACAACATTTCTAGGGAATTTCTCTTTTAAGAAATATCTATCTATCTATATATATATATATATATAATATATATATATATATATATATATATATATATATATATATATATATATGTATATATATATATATATATATATATATATATATATATATATATATATATGTATATATATATATATATATATATATATATATATATATATATATATATATATATATATATATATATATATATATATATATATATATACGAGGCTGGTTTGAAAAGTCCGTGCAAAAATAAAAACTACTTATGTGTTTGGGGTAAACCTTTTTAGTGTTCCGTACGGAACACTTATAAGATCACTTCGGTGTCTGTCTGTCTGTCTGTCTGTCTCACCCGATTTTCTCCGAAACTATTTGACATAGAAAGGTGAAATTTGGTAATAATATAGGAATTGACGGCCTCATCAGAGCCATGTAGTTTTGAGAATTAAATTTTGACTTAAGGGGTTAGTTTTGGGGGGTGAAGTCGGAAGTGAAAAAAAATTTTTTTTACTAGGTCATCGAGTGTGGTGTCAAATGAAAGCTTGTGAAAACACGAGTAAAAAATATATATATAATATTATACTTCCGAGCACTTATCTTTGTATTATTTTTAAAAATTCGCGAAAAATCGCTGTCCCGGGCCTTATCTCGAAAAGTACTTATCAAAAAATTTCGAAAAAATTCTGGAATATTCTCCACGGGGTGTAGATTGAACGAAAATTATCACGAGTGCATTACCTTTAATAATTTATATGGTATATAAAAAAAACACAAATTTCAAGGTCATCAGACTTCAGTAAAGATTGGAAAGAAACTTTGTTGAAAACTCATTTGGGGTGTGTTTTGTGAAGTCACTAATCATTTTATACCACCGTAACATAAATTTTGACTTAAGGGTTCGTTTTGAGGGGTGAAATCGGAAGTGAAAAAAATTTTTTTTTACTAGGTCATCGAGTGTGGTGTCAAATGAAAGTTTGTGAAAACACGAGTAAAATATATATATATATATATATATATATATATATATATATATATATATATATATATCTATATATATATATATATATATATATATATATATATATATATATATATATATATAATGTAATACTTGCGCACACTTTTCTTCGTATTACTTTTAAAAAATCGCTGTCCCCTACCTTATCTCGAAAAGTACTGATCAAAAAATTTGGAAAAAAAAAATTCTGGAATATTCTCCACGGGGTATAGATTGAACGAAAATTATCACGAGTGCATTACTTTTAATAATTTATTTGGTATACAAAAAAAAAAACAAAATTTCAAGGTCACCAGTTTTCAGTAAAGATTAGAAACAAATTTTGTTGAAAACTCATTTGGGGTGTGTTTTGTGAAGTCACTGATCATTTAATACCACCCTAACAAAAATTTTTTATTTTAAAAACAATCAGCGTACGGAACACTAATTGTGCAAGTTCAACTTGCACTTGACCGGTTTTTTATTTTTCGACATAGTCTCCTTTTAGGCTTATACACTTCGTCCAACGATGTTCTAGTTTGTTGATCCCTTCCGAATAATAGGATTTGTCCAAGTCTGCAAAATATCCATTAGTGTCTGCAATCACCTCCTCGTTTAAATAAAATCTTTGTTCCGCCAGCCATTTCTTCAAATTGGGAAACAAATAGTAGTCCGAGGGAGCCAAGTCTGGAGAATAGGGGGGATGTGAAACGAGTTGGAATCCTATTTCCATTAATTTTGCGACCACAACTGCTGAGGTGTGTGCTGGTGCGTTGTCGTGATAGAAAAGGACTTTCTTGTGGGCCAATCGCGGGCGTTTTTCTTGCAGCTCGGTTTTCAAACGGTCCAATAACGATGAATAATATTCACCTGTAATAGTTTTTTACCCTTTTCCAGATAGTCGATGAGGATTATCCCTTGCGAATCCCAAAAGACAGTCGCCATAACCTTTCCGGCTGAAGGAACGGTCTTCGTCTTTTTTGGTGCAGATTCCCCCTTGGTAACCCATTGTTTATATTGTTGTTTGATCTCAGGAGTATAGTAATGTATCCATGTTTCATCCACAGTGACGAAACGACGCTTAAAGTCCTCCGGATTCTTCTGGAACAGCTGTAAACCATCCTTGCAACACTTCACACGATTCCGTTTTTGGTCAAGCGTGAGCAATCGCGGCACCCATCTTGCGGATAGCTTTCTCATGTCCAAATGTTTATGCAAAATATTATGTACCCGTTCAGTCGAGATGCCCACAGCACTAGCAATCTCACGCACCTTAACGCTTCTGTCATCCATCACCATATCATGGATTTGATCAATGATTTCTGGAGTCGTAACCTCCACAGGCCGTCCAGAACGTTCAGCGTCACTTGTGCCCATATGGCCAGTCCGAAAATTTTGAAACCACTTATAAACTGTTCTAATCGAAGGTGCAGAGTCACCATAATGTTTATCAAGTTTATCTTTAGTCTCCTGAGGCGTTTAGCCTTTCATAAAGTAATGTTTAATCACCACACGAAATTCTTTTTCGTCCATTTCTTGAAAATCACTCGACTTCCTTGATTCACACGAATGCCAAACACAAAGAAATAGACCAATATGGCTGAAACTTGGTGTGCGTTCATTCAAGAGATGCTACTAACTAAACATGACCTCGATACGCGCCGGTGGTGCCATCTCTCGGACTTTGCACGGACTTTTCAAACCAGCCTCGTATATATATATATATATATATATATATATATATATATATATATATATATATATATATATATATATATATACATATACACGTCTGTTGATACGTGGAAAGTTTGTACCAAAATTAGTGACAACATTGTATTAAATATATGGAGTAATCAATTTTTGAGACTGAATGTGCAATATTATAATTGTGAAAATTTACTGTAGTATGGAACAATTAAATACTTTTTTTTTAACTTTTAAGGTCTAGCACACGTGTTGCAGGGAAGTCCCTAAAGCGCTCCAGGAGCGGAATGTGTGCGGAAAAAGCGATTCACGTTGTTCTTGAATCGCTGTAAAATTTACTTGGTGGGAAACACAGTCCTGGGTAAATTATTCCAAAGGGATGGTGTTCTCCATTTAAAAGACTTCTTGAAAAGCGTTGTACGCGAAGTAACAAGCTGAACCTCATACGAATGTGTATGAGGTAGGTTATATTTGCCAAACGTGGCATTTAATACTATAACCAGGTAAAATAAAGTTTCAACTTAAATGCACCTCGTTTATATTTATGTTCTGTAGCTCTAAATGTGTAGGTGTATCTGTGTAAATTCTAGAGTTGCACTAAAATTAATAGTACAAGCTACAACACATATGGTAAAATACAAAACAGACACTAAACTCCTCTTTGATTGACCTTCTCATCTAGGTCAAGTAAGGTGTGAAACAGTTTGCGGTTGGTGATTTTTAGAAGAAAATAGTCTGTAATTATAATAAAATCAATTAAAATACAGTCTTAGCTAGTATCAAGAATTCAATACCACGTAATGAGACGAGAGAACAATTAATGTTTGTTTACAAAGCACTTAGATATCATTTGTTTGAAACAATGCCAAAGTATTAATAATTACAAGCAAAAAATTTAGGAAATTTCTCTTATAACATATCCTTTCTTATTTTTAGAGGTATTATACAAAGAATTAAAGTAGTAACTAGCCATACTATTCATTTAAAGTTGAAGCAGGAACCTACAACGAGTGAATTAGAAGAATTTGACAAGTTTCCTGTAAAATATGTTCGAATCGAATAAAATTATAAATCATAGGTTAAATAGTATGGAATGTATTTATTAGACTTGTAATATAGCAAAATTTGTATCGATCCTTGTTTTATTTTATATCCAAATTAACCATTTACTAGTTTAAACTTATGAATTAATAAGGATAGATTCTTAGCTAATCTGGAGTGAGAGAGAGAGAGTCCTACTGTACTAGTAAATAAAAGACTTTTAGAGGGACAACAAAAAATAACTTTGCATTTATATTGATAACAAATCATTAATATTCCTAAAATCAACTGCGTAATAGAGGACCATTAGTATTTACTATATAAGCAGTAAAATTCTTACTCCGAGTTAAATCTGTGTTTGTGTGTAAAGCATTTGTTTGCTAGTTTAAAAACAATAACCGGTCAAGTGCAAGTTGAACTTGCACTATTAGTGTTCCGTACGTTGATTGTTTTTGAAATAAAAAATTTTGTTAGGGTGGTATAAAATGATCACTGACTTCACAAAACACACCCTAAATGAGTTTTCAACAAAGTTTGTTTCCAATCTTTACTGAAAACTGGTGACCTTGAAATTTTGTTTTTTTTCTATACCAGATAAATTATTAAAGGTAATGATAATTTTCGTTCAATCTATACCCCGTGGAGAATATTCCAGAATTTTTTCAAAATTTTTTGGTCAGTGCTTTTCGAGATAAGATAGGGGACAGCGATTTTTCACGATTTTTTAAAAGTAATACGAAGAAAAGTGTGCGCAAGTATTACATTATATATATATATATATATATATATATATATATATATATATATATATATATATATATTTTTACTCGTGTTTTTTTTCACTTCCGATTTCACCCCTTAAAACGAATCCCTTAAGTCAAAATTTATGTTACAGTAATATAAAATGATCAGTGACTTCACAAAACATACCCCAAATAAGTTTTCAACAAAGTTTATTTCCAATCTTTACTGAAAACTGGTGACCTTGAAATTTTGGTTTTTTTCTATACCAGATAAATTATTAAAGGTAATGATAATTTTCGTTCAATCGTGGAGAATATTCCAGGATTTTTTCAAAAATTTTTTGATCAGTACTTTTCGAGATAAGGTAGGGGATAGCGATTTTTCACGATTTTTTAAAAGTAATACGAAGAAAAGTGTGCGCAAGTATTACATTATATATATATATATATATATATATATATATATATATATATATATTTTACTCGTGTTTTCACAAGCTGTCATTTGACACCCACACTCGATGATCTAGTAAAAAAATTTTTTTTTTCACTTCCGATTTCACCCCTCAAAACGAATCCCTTAAGTCAAAATTTATATTACGGTGATATAAAATGATCAGTGACTTCACAAAATACACCCCAAATAAGTTTCAACAAAGTTTATTTCCAATCTTTACTGAAAATCGATGACCTTGAAATTTCTGTTTTTTTTTATATACCAGATAAATTATTACAGGTAATGCACTCGTGATAATTTTCGTTCAATCTACACCCCGTGGAGAATATTCCAGAATTTTTTCAAAATTTTTTGATAAGTACTTTCCGAGATAAGGCGGGTGGACAGCGATTTTTCGCGATTTTTTAAAAATAATACAAAGAAAAGTGCGCGCAAGTATTACATTATATATATATATATTTTTTACTCGTGTTTTCACAAGCTTTCATTTGACACCACACTCGATTACCTAGTAAAAAAATTTTTTTTTCACTTCCGATTTCACCCCCCAAAACTAACCCCTTAAGTCAATATTTAACTTTCAAAACTACATGGCTCTGATGAGGCCATCAATTCCTATATTACTACCAAATTTCAACTTTCTATGACAAATAGTTTCGGAGAAAAATCGGGTGTGACAGACGGACAGACGGACAGACGGACAGACGGACAGACGGACAGACAGACGGACAGACACCGAAGTGATCTTATAAGTGTTCCGTACGGAACACTAAAAATGATCTTTTTAATATTTGAATCAACAGATGTTAAAGTACCCATCAACTTGTTATATGTATTACTACAAGAATTATTCGAGTGAGTATATATGGAAACTGTTCAGAAATAATTCATACTGCGTCTTCCTTATTGCACTAAAAACTGCGTAGTCTATCAAAACCAGAACGAAGAGTAATGAACCAAATTGCATAATATTATTGCTTTACATTTCTTATTTACCAATTAAAATTTAAAAATAAAAATAATGTTTGACCGGACAATATCTCCGCTAAAATGACAAACAATATTAAAGTGTATCGTCGAAATCTATTGATAGTAACAATTCTTCTTTCTTGCTTAAGCTATCGCTTGTGCCCGCAATATATACGAAAGAAAACTCTAAAAGTCCTGAGAAATATGAGATGGTAAAAATATTTTCTAAATAACTGGATGCAATTAAATGAAATCGTATGTGCCAAAACTTATTCAAGAACGATATTTTGATTACTACTCAGAGTGGCTTTCGTTCTGGAAAGTCGATGAAAAGTGCAGCTCAAGCTTTTCTGGTTCAGTAAACCCAGAGGATGGTGAAGAAGAACATGTAGCCGGGCACTCCTTCTATCTCTCAATCTTGATGAGTAAACTATGCGCTCTAGAGTTACTTATATTTAATTTGTGATCCATTTACTTAGAAAAGAGGCAAATATTTGAGGAATTACAATACTTAATTTCCAGCATATTAATTTATAATCTGCAAAAAACATAATTTTTTGAAAATATCCAGATTTTATCCATTCGAAATTACTGCAACTGATTTTTTTTTAAATTTATCCATTTAAAAAATCTACTTTAAAAAATTTCGTTTTTTAAAATTCATCCTTTTACAAGACAGTGACTCGTTTGTTATGCATTGATGTGTCCGGTTATCCGACTTAATTTTAATCACCAAGATTGAGACAGTTTAAACCAGTATGACGCAATCGTAACAGACGTTAAGGAAAATAAATCAGATATATTGTTTGATATTGACATTGAGATATATATTAAGTGGAAACAACATCATATAGACAACAATAATACGCATATGTATATATAGCGTCGACCGAGAAATAAATTTATTGTATATCATAATAAACAACAAAAGATCTGACAATCGCATATTCCAGCTCCATTTTACGTTGTCTTTGTTGCAGGTTAAGTACGGATTTTTTGGTGAGGGTTAGGGTCTCTGCCCCGTATTTAAGAACCGGTAGTACACAATGACTAAATGCTCTTCTTTTCAAACTGATTGGTACTTCGCCCTTAAATACATCTCGGAGTCTGCCAAACGCTGCCCATCCTAAAGTCGTTCTTCTAAGCCGTTCCCGTGTTTGGTTGTCTCTGCAAAATTTCACTTCGTTGCCCAGGTGTATCTAACTCTCGGTCATCTCAATATTTCTACCTTCTAGACTTATCGGCAGGCTAAGAACTAAGTTTGTCATCACCTTAGGTAGCGGGTAGGAACTCTTTTGCGATTCCGACAAAGGACAGTCCTACTACAGGTTTTAGCATTCCTGCCTACGTGAGCTCATACCTTTTTCCTGCCCCCTTTTAAGGAGAGGTATGTCCAAATTAAATCCCGTTTTTGCCCAACTACCTATCACCCAACCTAACCTATCCTATTTCTCAAATCCACTGACCAACCTCCCCGGCAGGTATGGCATTTTAAATTTGCCAATACCCTCGATGAAAATGCCAAATATTAAAACAAGATTACCCCACGTGAGTAGGACTCATGGTCCTAAATCTCACACTGATTCGTCAGTCTTTTCCGAGGGTTCTTGGGGGAACAAATTTTTGGTGGAGAAATTGAGATCGAAAACATCAACAACACTGAACATTGCCACATTCAATGCCAGAACTTTGCTAACTGACGAAAAGCTGTATGAGATGGAGACGGAGCTGGAAAGCACAAACTGGGACATAGTCGGGGTGTGCGAGGTCAGGAGAAGAGGAGAATCCTTCGAGACTCTAAAATCGGGCCATATATTCTCACACGTAGGCGAAGAACAAAATCTTGTATCCATAAAGGCAGTGTCCAGTAGAGTAATATATGTGATCCTAAAGCTAAATACACGATATACTCTGAAGGTCATTCAGGCATACGCACCGACATCAACACATAGTGACGAGGAAGGAGATATGTTTTATGAAAAAATCCTAGAAGCTATAAAGGAGAGTCATTCACACTACACCATAATATGCCGCGACTTCAACGCGAAGGTTGGAATGAAGTCGGACTCATCCGAATAATCTCTTTGCACCTTCGGTAGCTCGGGAAGGAACGAAAGGGACAAAACGCTTCTGGCCTACCTTCTGGAGAAAAACCTATACCAGATGAACAGCTTTTTCTACAGGAAAATCCATAGAAGATGGACATGGAGCAGCTCAGATGGCAAAACCAAGAACGAGATTGACAATTTCATCACAAACAAGAAACACATTTTTAAAAATGTCACAGTCCTCAATAAATTTGCTTTAACTAGCGACCATAGGATGGTCAGGACCAAGATCAAAATAGACACAAGAAATAAACTGGTAAAGAGAAAGTTCAAACCATGGTCACACCCAAAAGATGAGAAGGCATTTCAACAGTACATCAGCGATACATTGAAAAATACAACAGAAACAAATATAAATAATTTAAACAACAAAATAACGAAAACTGTTAGGCACGTACAAAACAGATACTACTCCAGAAGTAATAAAGATCAAAAGATAAATCAAGACACAAGAGGTAAAATGGAGGAAAGAAGACTACTAAGAAGGAAATACAAAAATGACAAAATTATACAAACTATTGAAAACAACAAGAGTACGAAGAAACTGAGAGGAAAAATTACAAACGGCGGAAAGGAAATCTTGCAACTTAGAGACAAAAATGGTCATATTACGTCTGATAGAGGAGATCTATTGCATATAGTTGAAGAATTTTACACAACACTAGCAGCAGCCAAGCAGATTGAAGAACAAAGGAGAAACCGCTGCCAAAAATACAAAACCAGGGCTCCGACTTTATTCCACATATGTCCCAAGACGAAATACGTAACACCTTGAACAAAGTGAAGAACAACAAGGCTCCAGGGGAGGATGGACTTGTGTCAAAGGCTATCAAACTTGGAGGTCCTGTATTGATAGAGAAAATAAAAGAGCTGTTTAATCTATGTTTCCAAAGACGAAAAATTCCGGAAAAATGGAACAACATCCTAATGCATAAGAAAGAGGACACAACAGATCTCGAAAATTATAGGCCGATCAGTCGGCTAAATCATCTCTAAAAATTGTATGCTAGAATCATAACAACTAGATTAAAACGTAAATTAGAACTATATCAGCAAAGAGAACAAGCTAGATTCCGCTCAGTCTTTGGAACAAATAACCACTTACATTGTCTAAAAACGCTAATACAAAAGTCGATTGAATATAACAGACCCTGACACTTTGTTGACTACCAAAAAGCTTTTGACATTGTTGAATCACCTGCCATATTAGAACCATTAAACGAGTACCGAATTGACTGTAGATACTGAAATATTATACGTAACATCTCCAACAAGGCTACAACAACAGCGAACCTACACTCTCTCTCGAAGAAAATAGAAATAAAAAAGGGTGTCAGACAAGGAGACACAATGTCACCGAAGCTGTTTATAACCGTGCTGGAACTAGCATTCAAAACGTTACAATGAGAAAACAAGGGAGTAAATATTAATGGAGAGCGACTCAGTCATTTAAGATTCGCAGATGACATCGTCATTATATCTGACAATTTAGGAGAAGCTGAAGATATGCTAAAAGAGCTGCAAAATGACATGCAAAAAGTTGGCTTGAAAATAAACTATAAAAAGAAGAAGATTATTAGAACAAAAATAAACGCGAGAATACACCTGGAAGAAGAACAGGAAGAATTCAGACGTGGGAGCCCATGCACCGATGATTCATTGTCACACAAGTTGTTGTGTGTGTGTGTTGACAGGTAAAAGAAAAATCCATAGAACATTCCAGCTTACTTGTGCCTGATAGGCATATACAAATAGAAAACGTTATTATATAACAGGAACATCACATTGGACCTAAACAAACCTATCGAAAATAGATATGAAGAAAATAAAATAGTCGCAAGATTAGCAGAAGGAATGACAGAACCAATCAACTATGATTCTGTGAAGATGACTCTTTAAGTTCTTTTCTGTTCAATATTGTCATGAACGAAATTATGAAGAATGTCAAAAAGAAATTATCGTCATCAATCAAAATATCTAGTATCGGAAAAATCGAGGAAGAAGTAAAACATCAAATCAACAAGGCTAATAGGATGGTAGGATGCCTTAATGATACCATATTTAGAAATAAATTCCTCTCCATTGAGACCAACACAAGAATATACAAGAGCGTAATACGACCAGTAATGATTTACATATCTGAAACAAGACCCGATACAAGTATAACACAGAAGATGCTGGAATCAACTGAAATGAGAATACTTAGGAGATGTGCAAACAAGGCACTGAGAGATAGAGAAAGGAATGAGACATAAGACGCACATGTGATATAGAAAATATCAACCAGTGGATAAGAGGAAGAAAAGTGAAATGGGATTAACACATAGGAATAACAGGATAGTATAGACAGCAAAAAACAAGTCGCCGAAGGGAAAAAATATCAATGGGACGTCAAAGAAAGGGACAGAGCGACGATATATAGATCAGGGAACAAAGAAAAACAGGCAATAGTGCCTAGCTATAATTCGGAAGAAGAAGATTTTATATCCTCGATGCCCGGTCTATGGTCCAGACCTTTTACTACTATAGTTCTATCCTCCAGAGTGACATAGGTATGCCACTGTGTAGTGGCATAGGTATGCCACTCTGTGCCGGTTTCTTGTTGTCCTGGTATTCTTCAATATCATTGGGATTGATAATTGTATTGTTCTTTGTCTGTTTGATAGTATATCCACCCTACCGCAAGCAAGTATTACGCCACGGAGCCACGGACCACGATGGGTCGTTGTTTGTTGACTCCAGACCAAAAATGGACGAGGAAGGGCATATTAAATTTGTATTTGGAAAAGTTGCAGTGTAATCTGAAGAACTTAAGGCATCGTTTTGAGACTGTAGACGAAACGTAGATCTACCATTATACATCGAAAATAAAACGGCAGTTAAAACAGCGGGTTGACAAAAGTCAAATTGCACCCAAAAAAAAAGAAAAAATATTTTTGTCGTCAGGAAAAGTTACGGTAACTGCTTTCCGTACACACAGTATATCATAAATGATTAACTCTTTGGAGAATGTTAAATCGCGAACAGACTCTTATCATGCAACGTTATTGGGCTGTTTGGATAGTGAGTTGAAGCAGAGGCGACCAAGATTAGCGCACACAAGATGCTCCTTCACCAGAATAATACGCCTGCTCACAGATCGGCCGCTGCAATTGTAAAAATGTACGATCTTGGCTTGGAAATAGTTCTCCACCCACCATATTCCCCATATTTACCCAAAGTATTTTTTTTTTATTTTCTAAGCCTAAAAATGGGCTTGGAGATAATTTTGTCGAATAATGTGGTTAACTGTGCTGCACAGTTTCAAACAATTTTTTTTTTGAGGGAATAAAAAAATTATAATAGCGCGGCCTGGACCAAATCTATTAATATTCCATTAAAAAAAAATTGTTTCGAACTGTGCAGCACAGTTAACCACATTATTCGATAAAAAATTTTCCCCAAACTCAATAGCTTAATGAATAATATGTTGAGAAATAAATTTTTGTTTTTGCAAAAAAATGTTATTTCCCTTGTTTTTACAAGAATTTTCAATCCATCCTCGCATATACCACACTTACAATGACTTTTTACAAAACAGTACACTATTCAGCCTGGAGTAATGCTAACTGTATTTCTAGATATTAACTGATATGTTTAGATCACAACTCCAAAGCTTTTCATTTTTAAATTTTTAAAAGATTTAAATCACAATTATAAATATAATACGTACTATTTTAAAAGAAATACTCTAACATTAATTTTTAGTTGAAAAGATCGTCGCTGAATTACAAAGGTAGCTATAGCCGAAATGATTAGATGACAAAAGCATGATAATAAATATTTACAATAGTAATTTTATACGACCAATTTGATCACAACATTAAATAATTTATTGAGTAATCTGTGGGATAATGAGTTATTCTCGAACACCATAAAGTAGTGACTAGTATTTTTTTAATTACTCAATAACGAAAGTTTTGTCTTTTTTTGTAACTATACATACAACTTACAAAAATTTGATAATATTTTATTATTTAGAAAATCAGAATTGTCGAAATTCCAAAAGAAATTACATTGTTCATATATTTCTTCCTTACCATAACATCTGATGTAGGTTTATTTGTCTTATCATGACCGCAACTATCTAATTTTATTTATCTTTTTGGAATTTTCGAATAATTATTTCTTGTCATCTTCGTCGTCGATATGTTCCCATTTCCTCTCATCGGTCGCAAAAAGATCAAAAAATATAGCGGTCGTCATGGTTATAACTGCTGTAATATAGAAAAGTGTTCTCCATTGAGCCGGATCACTCTAAAAATAGATTTAGTTAAGTAAGTAAGGCAGTATGCTAAAGCTATAAATTTTTGTTCTAAAAGTGATCTAGATATTTTATTACATTTATTTATTCTAAAGGTGAGTTTCAAAATTGAGAATACTTTTTAGTGTTTCTTACGGAACACTTGCCTGTCTGCTCGTTTGTCTGTCTATCCGTCTATCACACCTGATTTTCTCTGAAACTATTTGACATAGAAAATTAAAATTTGACTTTAATATAGGAATTGATGACCTCATCATAGCTGTGTAGTTTTTTGAAAGTTAAATTTTGATTTAACGGCTTAGTTTTGGGGGGTAAAAATGGAAGTGAAAAAAAAAATTTAATCAGCTTGTAAAAGCACGAGTTTAAAAATGTATATAATGTAATACTTGTGCACACCTTTCATTTTATTATTTTTATGCAATTGCGATAAATCGCTTCCCCACCCTCATCTCGAAAAGTACTGATCAAAAATTTCGAAAAATTCTAGAATATTCTTCACAAGGTGTAGATTGAACGAAAATTATCACACCTTTAATAATTTATTTGATATATAAAAAAAAATTCAGGATCATTAGTTTTCAGTAAAAATCGGAATAAAACTGTGGGGTGTTTTGTGAAATCATTGAACATTTGTACCTCCGCAACAATTTTTTTTTATATTAAAAGCAATCAACGTACGGAACACTAATTGCGCAAGTCCGACTTGCACTTGACCGGTTATTACATTTAACATTTAAACAATGATAATAAATTACTTCATCTGACCATGATACATTATGGAGCGAACAATTAACCCTTGGGCTCTGTTGCTGGTATCACTATGTGTTTCGTATGAGGAGGTTTGATGAAAATATCATTTATTTAGTTGTTCATAATGAAATTCAATATTAGGAATGTTTGTTTCTTGCTCTTCGTATAAGGCGTTTCTATCGTAGAAGACAATTATTTTGAAAGCATCCATTCACGGTAGAAATAAATTCTCTAGAGAATTTTAATTGCAATTGAAGAATGAGCTATTGTTCGTCCGATTTAAGAGAAATCTTAGTTCTTGAGAGCAGCTCATTACCAAAAGATAGAAAAAATAATCTCTTCTCAAGCTTTTCTCTTTAATCTTGATTTTATCTTACTTGTTAATCGATTACCTAATTCAGCTCCACATGGCTGATTTCAGTTTCAAATATAAACTGTTCGAAATTAGAACCTGAGTTCCGTAACCTGATCAACTTATACAATCGAATACCGCAAACTAACTACCGAAACGAAAGGTGGTCGTTCTAGAAGAGTGCGTGAGTGAACTAAAACCAGTTTTTTGTAGGCTTTTCAACCTATCGTACAAAAAAAGAATATTTCCTTCCTGCCGATATCCAGAAAGACAAGCATACCTTTCCAAACAACTACCGACCAGTCGCTCCGATTTCAATAATATCGAAAGTTATGGAAAATGCTATGAATTAGCATCTTCTAAAATATTTACAAGAATTCAATATTATTAGCGACCGTCAATATAGCTTTCGTAAGCAAAGATCAACAAGAAATCTTCTAACTTATGTAACTCACGTTTGGAATCACGCAATTGAACATTTTGGCAAATCTCGAGCCGTTGCACCTGACATATCCAAGGCATTCGATCGTGGACGGATTATTGGCTAAACTATGCTTTTACGGAATATCTGAAAAGTTTTGTTTATAACTCTTGTGTTTCCTCAGAGAGCATCCTTTGCGAGTGACAGTCGACGCATTTTTTTCTAATACCTTCACTCTCAACGCTGGTGTGCCTCAAGGTTTCATACTGTCTCCTACTCTCCTTCTCATTTACATCAACGATATACTGCAGACATTATGCATATTTTTAAATTTATTTTGACTACCCGTGCAAATATTCGCGGATAGTAGACTGTGTGAGGGGTTCCCCTATTTATGTTTTTGGATTCTTTCAGCATGTAAATTTGCATGAATGCAGTTTACCGCCAGTTCTGGATGGCTTGAGCGCTGGAAAAAAACGGTACGATGTACGACAACTGACTGTATGTGGTGAAAAACTTTCTGCTGATGTGTCATCAATTGAAAAGTTTAAGCAGAACTTTAAAAAGCAAATCAAAGATTGTGGATACACATGTGATCAAATTTACAACTGTGACGAAACTGGTCTAAATTATAAAATGCTTCCATCAAAACATTGGCATCTCGACAGGAAAAATCAGCTCCTGGGCACAAACGAAGTAAGGAAAGATTAACTATAATGGTATGTTCCAATACATCTGGCAAGTACAAAATCCCACTGTTGGTGATTGGCAAGTCTGCACATCCAAGAGCTTTAAAAGACATCTCACTCAAAGCCCTACCAGTCTATTACAAAAGTCAGAAGAGCGCATGGATGGATGCGACCTTATTTACTAACTGATTTGAAAAAGAGTTCGTGCCATCTGTGACTAAATTTTTGAACAGAAACCGTCTTCCTATTAAAGCAATTTTGTGAATGGTTAATGCCCTCTCTCACCCTGGAGAAGGACTTCATATGGGCGAAATTGTTGTAAAATTTTTTCCTCCAAATGTAACTAGCATAATGCAACCAATGGATCAAGGCATCCTCGAAAACATTTTAAAAAATTATAGGCGTTTATATCTTGAACATCTGTTAGAATACACAGAAAAGGAGTGTATTATCAATGGGATGAGAAAGCTTACACTGAAAAATGTTATTTACTGGGTAAGTCAAGCTTAGGATTCTGTGCGTACTACGACTATTCAAAAATCTTGGTCAAAAGTTATTGATTTTGCGGACTATAATGACAGTAAAGATGATACTCCATTAAATGAATTAGCTTTGAAATTGAGAAGCCATGGACAAATGTCCTGTTCAAATTTTGACAGCGAGATAGAAGAAAAAGAAAAAAGTTTATTTGAATTAATGTAAAGTTGCAAAAATGTGGCAAGAGAAGATGTTGTTGAATGGATTACAGCAGATGATTTAAAAGAAGAAATGAATATTGAAGAAATAACGAATGCCTTTCAGAAAACCGAAAAATCAGATGACGATGACGAAGCGACGGTGGATGAACAGTCTCAGCTTTGAGGTATATCGAACAACAACCAGAGGCAACCCCAATGGATTTGCTTCTTCTTAATAGATGGAGAAACATTGCAGCGAGAAAAAGAAGATGCAATATGAAACAGAAGCGCATAGATACCTATTTCATTGTTTTATAATGTATGTACCTATTTATATGTTAAAAACGTTAATATATCAGTTTAAAGTACTGGTGTTTATTTTTTGAATGAATAAAAAACAAATCCAGATTATCCAAGTTTTCAGTTATCCGAGGAGGGTGCCCCCCACGTTACCTCGGATAACCCGGGTTCTACTGTACGTGTTTCGAGCAGCATATGGCACAAAATTTACTCGACATGTGTTTTAGTGACAAAGCATTTCTGTGCTCTATGTCACAGTCGCTCGTAAAGGTCTTATATTTCAAACCAACGTCTCAAAAATAAGAGTTTTAAATGAGAAGAAGACTACCAGTGAGTACGTTGCGCGATTGATTGGGCGATATAGAAATGCCTTCAAATACGAAAGAACTACTGTGCCACCCAGAGGTGCGTCTCTGGCCCATCTTATATGCGAGGAGACGACAATATTTATTTATAACACGCTGTTTTAAAATTACAGTTTCAGTAATGCTAAAAAAGTTTTAAGTTTGAATTTACTTCCCAATATAGACCATTTTTCGTACGGAAATATACTTTTACATACTTACGATATAATAGGGAACGAAATGTTTATATTTATCACTTGAATTTCGGTTAATTAAGATTGTATTCTGCATACTAATTTATATGAATGCAAAAAAAATATTAGTGAAGGTGTCATGTATACTGTATTTCTTATATTAATATTATTGAAAAATATATGTATGTGCCTATAAATAAATAAGTGTGTCTTACATCATCGATAACAATCCAATCATATGCCATTGGTGCAAAAAGTGCGATACATTGTGAAATTGTGCTAGCAAATCCATTGATTATACCAGCAAAGGAAGGAGCAATATCCAGAATATTCAAGCCTGCACCACCAACGTTGAAAAACATTGTACATATACTTGAACAAATACCATTGGCAACCATTAATCCCATTTGTCCAGGACGTATTAGAGTCATCCATAATAAAACTAATGAAGTTCCAGTTATACCTAAAAATATTTTCATTTTATTCAATAAAGAACACATAGCTTGAATTATGTAAAATGATTAATCCTGGACTTCCCTAATAAAGATCTAAATCTGAATTATTTACTGAATTTGACTTCTTCATACTAAATAATAACTTAATCCCAGTAATAAGTACTTTATCGTGAAATAATAATGATAAGAAAGGGATGTGCAGAGGTTGGATTTAAGATATCTACAAGTGGCATTTAAGATTTTCTTTTACAACCTATGCCTGGAAAAAATGGGAGTAATGAAACAATGTCATAATTTGAAGATTACGAAGATAAGAAAACCGGAACAGCGGCATAACACAATATATTCAAAGCAAACCTTCTAAACCTCTTCTTTTCTCCCTAATCAGTTCAAATATAAACAGCTATGATTAAAATTTGCTCACTATGGCAACCAAAATTCAGAAAAATATATTATACTGACTCCGCAATATTATCAATTTCAGCCCTCTGTTCTTGAAACAATATTACTCGAAAATTATAGATTCTTTTCATATTTTAACTATTATATGTGTACAGGAAGTTATCGTACCAACAACCAGACACCTAGACAGACAAATAGACATGCGAATCCTCAGAGCTTGGAAATTACATTATTCGTAATTTAAGCTCTCTGAGATGAGACGTGAAGAAATTTAAAAATCTCGAGCGGAAATATTACTAATATAACTTTTTCGTGGAGGAGCATAAAAGTATAGTTTTAATATGAATATTTTGCAACCTTCCTGCTGAAAATACACTAGAGTTCAGCAGATAGACAAAAAAGTGTTAAAAGATCTTGCTAAACAACCATAGACCAATTTCATCGCTTAAAATAATGTTAAAAATTATGGAAAAAGTCAACATATCTGGAACAACCTAATTGAAGGTTTTGGAGAATTTCGAGCGGCTGCATTTGATATATTCAAAACATTCAAGTGTGTTGGGCACGACGGATTATTGGCTAAGTTACACTCTTGTGGTAGGTCTGAAAGGTTGGGTGGCGGATTTCCTGTCCATATCTTCACTACCAACGCCGGAGTAACTCAATGCTACATATTGACTGTAATCCTCTTTCTCCTTTACATAAATCTAATTTACAACTTTGCTGATGATCGTAGGCCTATTTCCTGATTTACCTTGAACGCTCGAACGTCAGCTACCGATGTAAATATCCGCAGACAGCTAGAAATCGTTCAACTGAATAAAGATCTGAAAAAAATCTTAGGGTAATAATAATTAAGTAGAATTTACCGTTGTAAAATCCAGGCGAAAGTTTTTTCTAAGACACTCAACGTTGCAGATCCCTACAAAGATACTCCATTTCTTTAGTATCGTCACTCAAATTCCTAAGCGTTAACTTAGAAGCAAACATATCTTGGAATGAATATATTGTATATATAGCAAAGAACATATTGTATGTATAGTAAAGAGAGCTTCTTAAAAGCTGAAAATACTATTTCACACAACTTTTAATCCTGTACAGGGTGAGTCGATGATAGAGTAAAGTTCGTTATCTCATTTGTTTCGAGAATGACGAAAAACTGTTGAGTGAGTATGAGTAGACATGGTACTTCAAAAAAGTGTGGCCGATAAAACATATGTTTTTTTTTAAATAGAATATCCTCTTTTCTAATTTATTTTTAAATTATCCGTAAAATTTTATAACTTTTGTATTAATAATGTTATATACCTAAACCTAGTAGTTCTAATATTTCAATTTTTTTTTAAAAAATACTAGTTTTCAGTTTTGTAAAAAATTGCCAGCGCCATTGTTTCTGAAGGTGGAATACTCATAATTGGTACGAGTGTTCTATAGAGATGAAAAAAAGATATATGTAAAGAAATTTGAGTTAGATGCTACAGGGTGTTCAAAATAAATTGATGCATTTCCAATATTTTAAACTGAAAAATCTCATATTTTTTGAATTGCATACCAAGTATATTATTATTTTTTTCTTATAGATTTTACAAAACCCTCCAACTTTTATTAAGTATGTCATATACCTCTTTCTAATAGTTTTCGATTTATTCTGAATTTTTCAATTTTTACCCTTGTTTTTAATACACTTTCGCTATTCTGATAACATAAACAAATAGTTAATAATAATTTTAATATAGTTTAACTAATCTAATGATTGATTATTATAACGTAATAAATGTTCGAAAACATGCCCGTCTACTTGAGCACACATGCTTAGCCGTTTTACCATATTTTCCTTCATTTTCCTTAGCATAAAGGGCGTTATTGTCCTGCACGCATCTCGTATCCTATTTTCCATATCTACTGGTGTTGTAGGGGTATTCCCATAAACACAATCTTTAATGTAGCCCCACACAAAGTAGTCTAAAGGTGCCACATGATCGAGGGGGCCACTGAATGAATCCATCGCTACCGATTCATTTTTGTGGGTAACGATCGGTCAAAAATTCCCGAATTTCCTGGTGGTAATGAGCAGGAGCTCTGTCTTGTTGAATCCATATTTGTTCCCTTTCAAAGTTATCAACTTCTTCAAGAAGCTGGGGTAATTCGTTTTGCAAAAAATTTAGATATTTAGGCCCGTTCAGCGGTTCGCGGAAAAAATATGCACCAATAATTCGAACATTTAATATTCCAAACCATACTGCAAAAAGTAACTTCATCAGAAAACATTATTTTGGATAAAAAATTTGGATCGGCCTCTATTGCTCCATTCATGGTGGTACAAAAGTTTACTCGTCGTTCAAAATCACGGTCTTGAAGTTCTTGGTGTAGTTCCATATTAAAGGGATGATACTTGTATTTTCTCGTGGTGCGATTAGCCATAGATTGGGATATGTCAGATAAGACAGCTAGTTGACGGCTGCTGACCTGGGGATTATCTTCAACATGAAGTAAAATCTCCATTTGTTTTTCCTCATTGGTAGCATTCTGGTTTACTACTTTCCGTTTCGTATACTCAACGCTACCACTACCATCAAACCGTTCCATCAAGCACTGAAAAGATTTTCTAAATGGTATGCGTCTATTAGGGTACTTCGCTCCGTAAAGCCTTACTGCCAAAAGAGAATTTTTTTCCGCCTCGCCCAGTATATGAATCTTATCAATTAATTCATTTTTAGAAAAATCCATAACTATTACCTTTATAGGTCACTTACTACAAGAAATTAAACTATTTTTACTTGCTTAATAGACATGTCAAAATTTGACAATGCTTACATTTTTGTTTTGTCTTGGCGACTATGATGTTATAGCGTAAGTGTATTAAAAACAAGGGTAAAAATTGAAAAATTTAAAATAAGTCGAAAACTATTAGAAATAGGTATATGACATACTTAATAAAAATGGAGGGTTTTGTAAAATCTATCAAAAAAAATAATAATATACAGGGTGCGCCATTTAAAATTTTTTTTCTATTTAAAATAGTCGGAATGCATAAATTTATTTTGAACACCGTGTAGTATCTAACTAAAATTTCTTTACAGATATCTTTTTTTTCCACCTCTATAGAACGCTCGTACCAATTATGAGTATTCCACCTTCAGAAACAATGGTGCTACGGCGATTTTTCATAAAACTAAAAACTAGTATTTTTTAAAAAAAATTGAAATATTAGAAAAACTACTAGGTATAGGTATATAACATTATTAATAAAAAAGTTATAAAATTTTACGCAGAATTTAAAAATAAAATAGAAAATAGGATGTTGCATTTAAAAAACATATATTATATCCACACTTTTTTGAAGTACCCTGTATACTCAAAAATAATTTTAAACTATGCACCTCAACATTCCCTAAAACTATTTTATTTAACATTTTTTCGTCATTCCCGAAACAAATGAGATAATGAAATTTACTCTATCGTTGACTCACCCTGTACAAAGCTGAAAGTCGACTAACTATGGTATACTTGTACCATGTTTCGGGCTCTATTCTCAAAGCTGCATTTGCGAGATTCTATTTCTTATTCTTTAATTTTTATGTCATCGATGTTAGCGTACTAAAAGTACTGTCATGTCAACTTGTTGATGGTACTAAGTTAAAGCAAAGTATTAGGATAAAAAACTTTTATCAGAGAGTGAAAAATGGATTAATATGACATATTTATTAAAAGTGGTTTTTCTAACAATTTTGAAACAAAACAAAATATTAAAAAGAGCTCAATACTACCAAAAACTAAGAACAACGATGTACAAAATGGTTTATTTTTGATTCTTGATAAGTTATTATTATTATTATTAGAAATAAACTAGAATTGTTATATTAAGTGCATAACCTATCCTCGATTATATTAAATACATTTCTTATAACTTAGTGTTTGTCTTTCTTCTGCCACTAAAATGATTTCTCAACCTTAATTATTTAAAATTTCGAACTCCTGTATAAGTTTCAGCGTTATAAATAGATGATTCTGTTTCCGGTTTCTTTCATCACTTATGAGTTTTGAATAGCGTAAAAGTAAATATTTCTTTTCTTAAAAACATTTCTTATTGAAAAAACTGACTCATTTGTCCAAAAACCTTAGTATAACTCTGTTATCCTGGTTGAAATGATACAAAATACTCATAAACTTTTCTACGGATGACTGCCATGTTTCTGAAAAGCATTTTGACTCCTAATATAAATTTTTTAACATAGCAAAATGTCGGTATTATTGAACGTGCATAGACAACTTCGATAAAAGTAGAAAAGCGTTGTATTCCCTATTTTACCGAATAACTCAATAAAAATATTGGGTTATTGAAAAAGTATCGGTCTTTCTTACGTCAAAACTCAAATTTGTTTTATGTTTTAAACTAGTTGTGGTCGCGGCTCCAGTCGCATGGACTTTATTTACAGATATCGTCAATGCTGGTTCCTTATATTACCTAACGTAATAAAATATAACCTATAACCTGGCCAGAGAACATATATATAAATCTTAAAAAAAAACACGTAAATCGGATAAGTGGTTCTCGAGTGATAAGCTTACTAACGGACAGACAGGCAGACAGAGAGACGTTAGATTTTATATATATTATATTCCTTGCTACATAATATTGTCCATATTTAATGGTTTAGGCAGCGGATTGCAAGAGAACGCTCTAGTGACAAACTTTTTTCCGATTGTATTCACTATTATCGTAAATGCTCATTCCTTATGTTACCCAACGTAATAAAATATATCCTATAACCTGGACCTGTATGTTTTTAAAAAAGCACGTAAATCGGATAAGTGGTTCTCGAGTGATAAACGCACTAACGGACAGACCGACAGACAGAGAGACGTTGCATTTTATATATATTATAGATTATTATTATTATAATCTGGAAAGAGAACATATATATGAATAAAAAAAAAAACGTAATTTGGTTAAGTGGTTTTCGAGTGATAAGCGCACTAACGAACAGACAGACAGACAGACGGAGTGACGTTGCATTTTATATATATTATATTTTTTGCTGCATGATATTGTTCCATATTAAATGATTTAGGCAGTGTATTGCAAGAGAACGCCCTATCGGCAAACTTTTTTCCGACTTGATTCACTATTATCGTCACTGCTTATTATGTTACCTAACGTAATACAATATATCTTATGTTACCTAACGTAATAGAATATATCCTATAACCTGGCCAGGGAATATACGTATATTTTAAAAGAAAGCACGTAAATCGAATAGGTAGTTCTCGAGTGATAAGCGCACTAACGGACAGACAGACAGACAGAGAGACGTTGTATTTTATATATTATAGAAGATTATAGATAACTTAACCAGAGAACAAATGTATGAATTAAAAAAAAAACGTAAATCGGATAAGTGGTTCTCGAGTGATAAACGCACTAACGGACAAACAGACAGACCGACAGAGAGATGTTGCATTTTATATATATTATAGAAGATTCTAAATAACCTGGCCAGAGAACAAATGTATGAATTAAAAAAAAAACATGTAAATTGGATAAGTGGTTCTCGAGTCATAAGCGCACTAACGGACAGACAAAGAGACGTTGCGTTTTATATATATTATAGATATTCTTTGCTACATAATATTGTTTCATATTTAATGGTTTAGGCAGCGTATTGCAAGAGAACGCGCCAGCAGCAAAATTTTTTCCGACTTAATTCACTATTATCTTAACTGCTTCTTCCGTACCTAACGTAATAAAAAAATTTTTCCGACTTAATTCACTATTTTCGTAACTGCTTCTTCCGTACCTAACGTAATAAAATATAGCCTATGACCTGGCCCGAGAACATATGTATGTTTAAAAAAAAAGCACGTAAATTGAATAAGTGGTTCTCGAGTGATAAGCGCACTAACAGACAGACAAACAGACAGAGCGACGTTGCATTTTATATATATTATAGATTATAGATGAAGTTTACTAAATTAAATATATGTCATTTAAAACTATGACCTTTTGCTATTTTGGTATGGTAAATTAGTATAACCATTATCCTCTCACTGTAGAACTTCTTGGATTTCTGGACAAAGAGCTAAAGTGATTCTAACAAACCTATTTTGAAGTCGGGCACGGTTCAAAACTCTTCGGTAGTGGGTGTTTAGTTTTCCAGCAATGTCATGACTGCCTATTTACCGATTTCGTTTAACTTGGCCCAAGGCTTTATCGATTTTTTCTACGATAGGAGGACCAGAGCGAGGTACATTTTTAACATCGAAATTTTCAGAACGAAAGCGAACAAACCATGTCGGCTGTTCTTAATAAAGTAACTTGACCGTAAATATCACAAATTTCTTTACAATCTTGTACAACATTTTTACTACCTAATTTAACAAAATTACAAAATATAGCGAATATTTCCAGAAATTCCACTTATTTTTAAGACGTTGTAGCTTTGGACTAGATTAATAAATGTGACATTTTTTCATTCATTCTATGAAATATCATATTCGAACCGCGTGTCAATGTGACCATATCTGTTCGGCATTATCAAATTTAAGGCCATCTTACGAAAGTAAGAAGAAATATGTTTTCGACAATTTATTATACATTGTTGTTTATATAGAATTAGGAGTTTTATAAAACTAAAAAATAATATACAAGTTATTCCATCTAAGAAATATAAAGGTTATAGGAAAATAACACTTTAAAATCAGTATGTTAGAGGGGTGAACTATTCATAATTATGAGTTCTGTACAGAGAATATATGATTTACCTAGAGCTAACGACAATTATAATTTGTCGTTGCAACTTAATGTTACCATATTTTGTTTTGTTTCCCTAAACGTACTAACTAATACAGTAGTCATGTGAACTACTTTATTTAGTAGTTGACCACTTGTCAGGAATTGGTTTTACTGGTCTATTATAATACAATATAAAACATAACTGTTTTAAGCTTGATAATGCAAATACGACAATATGCAAAGCCTTATCAATTTTTTTAAATGCAATCATAATAATATAAAATAATTCTTTTTCTTCTTAATCTGCCATATTCGATACGGATGTAGGCGATCCTCTCGCCTTTACCTGTAGTTGGTGCCTTTTTAACTGTTCCACATACAAAGGGGACTTACAGTTTAATGCCGGGACCGAACGGCCAAAGTAAGAGGGCTTTACTAGGCATGATACTATGGGTGGTTTGTCATTGCATTCCCGATATATATATATATATATATATATATATATATATATATATATATATATATATATATATATATATCAAATCGTATAACGTCTTCCGTCTTCCGATGCCTAATTTCTACTCCTCCCGGTTTCTCCATCCCTCCTCCTCTAGATCTCTCTCTAGTACTTCCTTGTTGATTCCTGCTCTCCAGCTTTGGCGTGGTCTTCCTCGCTTTCTTTTTGCATGAGGGTTCCAATTTAAAATCTTTTTAGGTAGTCGGTCTTGTGACCTCCACTGTACATGTCCGTACCATACCAACTGTTGGGTTCTGATTTCGTCCACTATATCGTGTCATTTGGTATACGGTCTTTTCTGGATTTTCTGGCTGCTCGTCTCCAGAAATCCATTTCTGTAGCTTTTAGTATTTTTTCTGTTCTTTCCTTCAATGGCCACACCTGGGAGCTGTAAGTTATTATACTTTTCACTATTGAGTTGTAAATTCTCTTCTTATTTTCAATGGTTATGTTTTTGTCCCATAGTGTACTATTAAGCATTACAATCGCTTTTCTTCCTTGGATATTCCTCTCGAATATTGCTTCTTCCAGTGTTCCGTCCCCAGAGATTCTCGTTCCCAAATACTTATAACTGGCACAGTGTTTGATGGTGTGTCCTGTGGCCAGTTTCAAGTCCTGCTGTTGTCCTCCGACGCACATGTACTCGGTCTTTTTAATATTGACTTCTAGGCCCCATTTTTCATATTCCTCCATAAGTTTTCGTGTCATGTATTCCATATCATCGATGTCCTGAGCGACTACTACCTGGTCGTCTGCAAATGATAGCGTGTACAATGTAGTATCGTCATCCAGTGCTAATCCCATACTGCTGCATTTCCTTTTCCAGTTCTTCAGTGCACTCTCCAAATAGATTTTAAATAGCGTTGGGGATATACAGCAGCCCTGTTTGAGACCCTTTGTGACCTGGAACCCTGTTGTTATACCATATTTGGTTTTCACACTACTTCTTGCGTCTTGGTATAAGGATTCCCGAGATATAAAATAATAAAAAAAAACTTATTAACATATTCCAGCTTACCCACTGTATGAAAAATTCTTCTAGCATTAACAACCCGAAGGCGGTTACTTCTAATAAGATAATCTGAGAGGGGTGCTACGAAAATTCCAAGGATCATTCCAATTAGAGGTGGAAGTGATAACACACTTGTACCCTGAAATACATTATATGAATAAAGACAAAATTTCAAAAAAAAAACGACAAAGATAAATAAATAAATTGTTTCAAAATTCTATGAAGAATGAATTGTAATGGACATAAAACGCAAATGACATAACCCAACAATAATTTTAATTCCATAGAGCAGTCGTAGTTAGAAATTTAAACGTCCCTATTTTATTAGCACATATTCTGGAGAATTTAGAAGAAGTTAAGAAGTCTTAAAGGAAATAATTTTTTCATATATTAAAATGTCTTCTAGCAAATCATAGCTATTAAAGTTTTTAGCAAACTTACGCTGTTGTGGAGACGCGAAAGGTGTGAGTGAAGCAAACGTTGGGATATGAATGTTCTGTGTACCTGCCAAACTTAGGCTCTTGAATCTTCTTGATCATTCTTTCTTAATATCCTTCGTATTCTTAAACGGTTATTAATAATTTCTTAAATGAAATGTGCCAGTTTTTATCCAAAGTGCTTTTATTTGATGAAAAATTAAAGGAGTAAAGACTATTGTAAATTTTCTAAGACACAATCTATTGATACAGGCTTAAAGATTTTGTTTGTTAGATGTCGGTGCCTCAGAAACTGTTTTTCTTTTCGACGTATGATATATCATTTAGAATTAAAATTATATATAGTATCCAAAAGTATAATGCTGTAAGGTGTACCCTATCAAAAGACGTTGTGCTTTATAAAATATCAAATAATCTGGCTAACCCTCTTATGGGAAAGTTGAGAATCATTTCCATTTTCCTTCTCCAAATCTAGCTTGACTGCGGACCATCGCGACCAAAAGTGAATGAAAACAGAAAATAAATAAAATTACCTTTATTTTTTAACTCGTATTGGTTGAGTTTTTTGAACAAATCACAAAGAATTTATTTAATTAGAATTGTCGTTAAATATTTTATTAAAAAATATATACAATTAAAACGAAAGTATTATATTATTAAATTATAAATATATCTGGTAAGCATTAGAGTTTGAATATTCGTAAATGGAAATATATATAGTTGAGAATTTGTCGAATAAGAATATGGTTATATGGGAGTGCGTTATGATGAGAAACCTGTGTATACTAAATACAGCTCTATAGTGTAATTGAAAATAGGTAAAATTACTATAAGAAACTTTAAAATTGGCATATCGGTAATATTAATATGGAAAAATTTGTATTAATCTAAAAAAATTGTATTAATCCGATATTTTATTTGTTTCGTCGAAATCGTTCGCAATATGTGTACAGGGTGGACACTTTTGAAGGTAAACCCCTTTACCTAAAGGAGATAGACGAAAACTGATGTCGGTGTCCGAGGCTCAATTTTTATGGTAAACTCAATGATGAAAACCGCATATCAATATCTTCTATCGTTTCAGATATACAGGGTGTTTTTCAAAAATCTGCATGTTTGTAATTCTTTTCATACTGAAAATTTTTGATTTCTGTTAAAACAGAGCACACTTTATATTTTGCTTAAATCTACTTCAAAATATAAAAGTTTTAGTTTTTACGCGAGTTTTAAATGCACATTTTGTGAAGTAGGTTTTGGACGGAGCGGCAATATCAATTATTTACCGATAGCAGTCAAATCTTAAAAAAAAATTCCCAGAAGTAACTTTAAGAGTCATAACTACAATCAAATTTACTAAATGCTATAGTGCTTTAAACTATGTAGAAAATAAAAAAAAACAACAATAAAAAATTTATTACAGTTTTATTTACACATAGGTGGCACCTTTTCTGGACACTTCTTACCGAGTTGATTAGTTTAAGAAGAGTGAGATCTGCAAAACTTTGTATCACTGCGACTTCTAACTCTTGCATGGTGTTTGTAGGCCTTTCACTCTTTCCCAGAGATAGAAGTCAATGGGTGTTAAATCCGGTGATCTTGCTGGCCAACGGTTCGAATATTGATTGGTTATCCAGTTATTGTCGAAATTGGCTGATAAAAAAACTGTAGCGTTATGAGAGGGTGCCCCGTCGTGTTGAAAAAATATATTTCTAAGGTTCATGAACGGCAGTTCATCAACAAGAGGTTCTATTTGCTGCCTTAAAATTTCTAAATATCTCTGAGAGGTGAGTGTTCCTTCGTAAGTAACTGGACCTTATAACCCTGCCTCTAAAAATTCTTGCCCACACATTAAATCCAAATCTGTCTTGATTTCTTTGCTCCACAAGTAAATGTTAATTTTCTTGAGCCCACGTATAAGAATTGTAACTGCTAAAAATTGCTACATTGCTTACATAAGCTTAGTCTGTCCAAATGCAATTTAATGAAAAATTCGGAACATGGTTACAATTCTCTAGAAACCATTGGCAAAAATCCATACGCCTTTGAAAATCTCCGTCTCTAAGGTGATGAACTTTTCTTGTCCTATATGGCCTGAATTTGTGCTTCTACAAAGTACGACTTACGTTAATTCTTGGTAGTTGAGTGAATTCTTTTA